>CM057845.1:58816792-58837997 GCA_030068395.1 Apalone spinifera
GACCATAGAATTCCTACATCAAATCCAATAGTTTCTACTTGAATTAGAGAATCTCTTTTAGAATCCAGTCTTGCTCAGTGCCAATGACACAACATTTCTAAAGATTTGTACACTGATATTTAAGACTTTTTTGTGAAACTTCTGATGATTTACAACAGTTTCTCTTAGTTACCTTGCTTGTTACACAATCCAGACTCTGTTTTATTATTAAGGAAAATCTTACAGTGTTTGGGTTTATACGGATTACCTTATGCTTCTTTTATATAGAGTATAAAATACCAGGCCCAGAAAATTAGTAGGTCCTGAATTAAATGAAAAACTTAAAACTTGCTTTCTCTTAATAGGTGCAAATCTACCTCATTTCATTCACCACCCTTGTCTCTTGAGCAGAGACATGTGGATAACTGAGATGCACTTGGGGAAACATACCACTTTTTTTTTTTTTGCTAGAAGTTTTACACTTCTAAAAAATACTCAGAAGCAAGTGATGAGGTCCAGATGAGGACTTAGAAAAATAATTTTGCTCTTTTGGACTGAAAATATTTTATTTGCTTTCTATAATTTTCCAAGCTCTTTCTCTCTCTTTAACACGAGCCATGTAGTCATGACCTTATTGGTTGATGGGGCCAAATAATTTACTATTCCTTCTAGGTATTCATGTTTTCCATCATCCTATGAAGTGTGCTGAGCTTCTTCTTGAGCCCTGTCAGGTGCAGTCTGTCAAAACTCTTTCAGGAAGCCTTTCATGTAATACATATTTCAACATGAAGTTACAAAGTTATAAGCTTTCATGTTTGTTCCCCCCACTCTTGGTCAGATGTTGCTTCCTATCACAGTAACCATTTACTGCCCAATATGGATTCTTCCTGTTCTTTGGAGTTTTAATATGCAACTGCAGCAGTAGAGATGAATTCAGTCACTAATACATATCTTATGATTCCAAACTGGCCTCTTGATTTGGTTTCTGACTCCTGAGTTGAGAAAGAATCAGATCTTGCTCTCCTCTAAGAAACCAGATTTATGTCTTTTGCTGCAATTATTAAAGGATTCTTGAAGAAAAAAAAGAGACTACTAAACTCTGGGAAAAGTTTCATTGTTTTAACTTCTCAGGCATGATCTTATTTCTAACGATTAACAATGTCTCAGAGGGGTAGTTGTGTTACTCTATATCTGCAAAAACAATGAAGAGTCCTGTGTCCAGAGCTGTCCTGTCCATAGGATGGTTCACAGCAGTCGTCCCAGGCCCTGATCTTTGGAGGCCTCACAGTGGCTGCCTCAACCATCCTCTGGACAGGCATAGCAGGCACTTATAACATTGGTGGGGTCCAGAGCAGAGCAGGCTGTTGGGCAGCTCTGGCTCCTGCTGCTGTGGTGAGTGAGAGGGACGGGGGATGTGATAATCCCCCAGACTGTGTCATACAGAGGAAAGGGGACAGAGTAGGGGCATGGTGGGGATGAAGTGGAGGGTGGATGTGGAGCAAAGGCAGGGAAGAGCCTGCAGGGGGTTGCCCTGGGCTTCATACCTGGGGCAGGCACCGCACTCCCCTAGGGCATCTGATGAAGTGTTTTTTACCCTTTTTACAAAAGCTTATTCCCAAATAAATCTGTTAGTCTTTTAGATGCCACAGGACTCCTTGGATTAACGATATGTTCATATGAGGCCAATATAAAGCTTTTTGATAGCTAGAATGATTAATAATAATTCAAAATTTCATTGCAAAAAGAATGCAACAGAAATATAAGGTAAAGGTAACAGTAAAGCATGAAGAAGTTCCTTTTGTGCCATCAGTACCTGCATCCCTACCATTTTTTCAGACCATTCTCTTGTTGAATACACATGAAAACATTCTTTCAGAAGATGAGCAGATGTAATGCAGCATGAATGACTGGCTGTTCAGCAGCTATAGTTCAGCAGAAAAAGTGGTTTTCCCTCCCAACATGTCATATCTTGTGCTGCTCAGGAAGTTCAGAGATTGTTACTGACACAGCTTTGATCAAAAGATCACAAGACAAAATTTCCTACTATGCCAAAACCACTAACTCCTTGCTTCATGATAACTGTACACACAGGAACGCCTTCAGCAGGATTGTGGGAAAAATAGTTGTTTCCACACTTCTGATTTCGGTCCTTTGAGAGGCCATTGAAGGGATTTTCAGGCCATTAGCATACTTGATCTGTTGAGACTTATTCATCTTGTTTATCAAATTTCATCAAGTTCATACATTTTCTATGAATTTCTGAAATTATTTTAATTGTTACTTGCTCAAATGTTCATGAGCTATAGCAACAGAACCTTAAGTAAACATGGCTTCACTACGGGCCCAGTCTTGCAACCCTTATTCATGTGAATAATCCTGACTTTCATGAATAATCCATTGGCTTTAATGAAAATAAATTGTATGAGTAGGAGTTGATGGATTGGGATCTAAAACTTTATGAATATCTTTCGTGTTGGAAGTAGATGCTTCCATAGAAATGGGAAGAGGGGAGGAGAAATAAAGTAAATGGTTACTTCGGTAGTACTTTCAGAGATATTTATTAAGCTGATCAGAAAATGAGATTCTTTCTAGTGGAAGAAACTGAGTTTTATATTTCTATATGGAAATGGTGCTGCAGTGCCTCATGGAAGATGTAATTTGGGAACCTCGTACTTTCATTTTCACTGGGAAATCAATCTCCCTGACCATTATAAAATTACTTTGATGTGCCATGGTCAAAGGAGTCCTATGGCTGAAGTGCGTTCTGGGATGTGAAGTCTATGGGGAAGCCTGGCCCATAGCGAAGAAGGGAGACATGAAGTAACCGAACTACAACAGCATATTAGAATTGACATTTCATTGTTTGGACAAACCCCAACACTTTCTGTTTTCAGGCATTTGCTTTATTTGATTTAAAAAAAATCAAACATTTCAAGGAAAAGCAGAAACACACTACAAAAAAAAAAAAAAAAAAAACCATTCTCAGCACCCCTCCCCCAATTTCTGTCAAAAAGCAGTTCTGATTAAACAGATTTTGGGCAGCCCTACTATATGTAATTTAAATTCATTTCCACTTGTAGCAATAACAATGAGGCGGCCTGTGTCAATTTAGAGACTAACAGATTTATTTGGGCATAAACTTTCGTGGATAAAAAGCACTTTGTCACAAAAGTTTATGCCCAAATAAATGTATTACTATCTGATGAGGTGGGCTTTTCCCATGAAATCTTATGCCCAAATAAATCTGTTAGTTTTTGAGAACATGTCTGCACAGCAGTGTTATTTTTGAAATAACATAGTCCGCGCCTACACTACCAGCAGTTATTTCAACATAATGTCAAAATAATGTGGAGCTGGAGGACTTCTTACTTCGACTCCTGTAACCCTCATTTTATGAGGAGTAAGGGAAGTCGGAGGAAGAGCGCTCTATCTCGGACTTCCTTCTGTGTAGACAGTGCCAAAAGCTGAATTAAGCTATTTTGACATAAGCTATGCAATTGACGTAGTTCAAGTTACCTAGTTTATTTTGGATTTAGCCCTGTAGATGTGCCCTAAGATGCCACAGGACTCCTCGTTGTTTATGCAGCTACAGATTAACATGGCTTCTCCTCTGAGACTTATAGCAGTATACATGGCAGCTGGATAGTCACTGAGTCCACTAGGATTTTTCATCTAATATGAATCTTCATTATTGCCATTCACTATTTCTATTATGCTGATTTAATTTGACAATATTTCTTTGTATTACAGTAGAACTAAGGGGCTCCAACATGCTAGGCATTGTGCAGACAGCAATGAATACCCCAAAGAGTTAACAAAACAGACAAGTATTATATTCCCCATTTTACAGATAGGATACTGTGGCATGGATTGGGTAAATGACTCACCCAAGTTTATATATATAATTTATGTTACAGCCAGAATTTATTTCAGATCTTCTCAGTCCCAGTCCCGGGTCTTAACCACAAGAACGTATATTCTTCTCTAAAGCTTCTATGACTTGTTCTGTTTTAATCTCATATAACTTAAATAGAAGCTATTAAAAGCTGCTTAGTTTACTCAGACTAATGTGTTTTGAAATGCCCATGTTTGACAGACAAGGGAGCTGAGGTAATATCTTTTACTGGACCAAGTTCTGTGGGTAAAAGAAACAAGCTTTCAACAGAGCTCTTTCTTCAGATTTTGACAGACTAAGTTAGCCAACGTTGTTAGAAGAGACTATTACTTCTGATATTTTGGGGTGTGTGCAGTCTTTGAAAGAATTGCATAATAGACCATGGGTTTCCCTTTTTCCATACACTTGTTTCTGGATATGATCCATTAGAAGAGATGACCATTTAATGAAAAAGGATTTTAATTATGAAAATATTCATTATAGAATCTTCAGTGTAGGAGCAGGAGAGAAGGGAGGAAATTCCTGACTGTGAGATAATTTGTTTGTCAAATCAACAATTTCTCTATACAGTACTGTGATTTTCTTCCCCCGTCTCATATTCTTTTGAAACAGCACTTGCACAACACCACTGCTTTCATGGTGTATGGGTATTTCAGGTTTTACCTTAACATACAGACATCAATGCCCGTGGTCTAACTAACTTAACTGCTGGCCCAAACACTGCTCCCAGTAGAAGCTCATTTTCCAAGGTTCCTTCTGCTAAGAAGCTGACGCCGCCTTCTCACAGGAAGAATGACTAATTCCAGCCTGACAGTATTGGAGAAGGTACAGAATGTATCTACTGTACTTTTTATTTTGGGAGGCAAACATGTGCCCATATTTTTGTTCTCAGAATAAATATTCTGCCCACATTTTTGTTCTTGGAACAAACATTCTGACATTTTCTGGAAAGTGCATATATTTTAGAGTACTGTCCAGGAAGGGGGAGGAGTGTTTTTAAAATGACAGTTTGAAAAGCTCTCAGATTTGCAACAAATTGACAGCTGGCAATTGCTTTTGTAAAATTCCAAACCCTAACCAGATTCCAATGGAAACTTTCCACTTGAAGTCTGATCCTCATCTTAGTTGCCTTTCCGAAGACTGAAATGAACACTGTCCAGATTTCGGGGGGGAAGGTGGTGAGGGGCTACTTGCTCTTCTCAACTAAATTTAAGGAACAGGGAAGCCATTAGATAGTCATATAATAAATGTGAATTTTAAACCTGAGCTCAATTTCAGCCAAATACCTTGCCAACAACCAGTCAAGATTAGGCCTAATGTAGAAATGACAGCATGCAGAATCCCTCCTCAAATGATTTTCAGCAGCTGTCTCATCAAAACTGCAAGTAGTTGCTAATATAGAAGCTCTGATCTGAAGGAGCAGTAGCCAAATTTGCTCCATTTGAGGTCTGTGAAACTTAGTTTTATTTTAACAATGCTTTATGCTGATACATGCTCAACAACTAAGGCTACATCTAGACTACATCCCTCTGTCAGCAAAGGGATGTAAATGAAGCACTTCGAAAGTGCATATGAAGCCGGAATTTAAATATCCCGTGCTTCATTTGCATAATCACGTAATGGCGCTCTTTCGAAAAAGCGCTATTTCGAAATTGAAACCGCAGCCTAGACGCGGTTCTTTCAAAAATGGGGTGCCTCATAAAAATGAGGTTAACAGGATCTTTCAAAAAAGTGCCCCGTTTTCTAAAGAACCACATCTAGACTGTGGTTTCAATTTTGAAATAGTGCTTTTTTGAAAAAGTGCCATTACGTGATTATGCAAATGAAGCATGGGATATTTAAATCCCGGCTTCATTTGCACTTCTGAAGTGCTTCATTTACATGCCTCTGCCGACAGAGGGATGTAGTCTAGACACACCCTTATCAGTTTTGCATGATATAATAATACTAATTTGAATTCTAAAATATTGGTGCAATAATTTTAGCAAGAGCACATTCACTAACAAAGCAAGGACTTGCCTCTGGAAGAATTGGCTTTTTAGTATCAAGGAGATAAAAGGTATGCAGAAGAAGCCAATAAGAACTACAGAACTTCAGATGTCTCCTGCTCTAAAGATATTACTATTTGTCCTCTAATCACAAATAATGCTATGTTGTTACTCTTGGCAAATATTGACTCTTTTAAAGGCAATCTCTCTATATATTCTAATATTTTTGCAAGTGTTTATTTGATTATTGATTGAGAGGAAAAATTGGTATAACTTAAACCCTAAAATCAACTAGAACAGAGACCAACAGAAATATGGGACCAAAATAGGGAGATTTTATAATAGTCAGAGTGCCTAATAGCCCTAAACCAATGAAAACATGTTCTCCTACAGCTGATATATACATACTGTACTGACACCTATCATTTACTTTGTGTTTTTGAAATCACAACTTCAGGAAGAACTTAATCTCCACTAATCTTGGAGGTCTGGGAAAGTGAGTAGTGTTCATTCTGGACTAACTCAGGCTATGTCTAGACTTCAGGCTTCTTTCAGAAGAAGCTTTTCCAGAAGAGATCTTTCAAAAAAAACGTCTTCTGAAAGAGTGCGTCCATACTGCAAAGCACATCAAAAAAGCCATCTGCTTTTTTGAAAGATAGTATCCATTCAGTCTGGATGCTATCTTGTATTTAAGCTGTGATTACTATGGACAGAGTGGCCACCAAGGCACGTGTGCTTTTTCCTCTTACCTCTTCTTTCAAAAGAACTTCCTCTTCTCGGTCCACACATGCCTCTTTCTGAAAGAGCTCTTTCAGAAAAAGGCTTCTTCCTCATAGAAAGAGGTTTACCAATGTCAGAAAACCCCCTCTGTTCTTTTTATTTTTTTTTTGAAAGAATGTGATTTCAGTATGGACTTAAGTGAAGTATTTTTTTGGAAAAACAGCCATTTTTTCTGAACCTTCCCCCCTCCCCCCTCTTGTAGTGTAGACATAGCCCCACATGAACCTATCTGTATAAATAAGATGGCTAGGCCTTTCTAAGGTACTGAATGAAGGAAGCCCCATCAATTGCTGTCCTCAGTGCTTTCAGAGTGGCAAAACCCACAAGAACAGAAAACAACCTTAACTCTCAAGACAGACTGCATGGTCTCATGGAAAGGGCATGCCCTGGGGAATCAGGCTGAGTTCTATGCTCATCTCTGAAACTGATGTTCTGTCAGATGCCTAGCAGGTCACGTCATGTTGCTGTACCTCAGTTTCCTCATTTTTATATTGGAAGTAGTGCTACTTTCCTTTGGAAAGCCCTTCCAGATAGAGGGGTAAAGATTGATATAACTATAATAAAATAATTCAGAGTCAGGCCTGGGACAGGCTAAGTTATTAATTGAGAATAAAGTACCTTATGAATTTAGGCATTTCTTCTGTTCACAGAACTTTCATAAGTGGATCCAGGTGTCTGCAAATTTATATGTTATTCATAAATATTTGAATAGCTTGGAGAATAAAATGTATGGGATATTCAAAGTGCTCACTTTAACCCCTCTTGATTCATTGTGTCATTGGGCTCACCGAAGACACCTGATATCATTTTTGCTTCATGAAATGATATATTATTTGAGCAGGAAAAACAATATATAAACAAGTGTAAATAGCTAAGAATAAGAACAGATATGCTCCTTTTGCACAAATGCCTTTTTCTCAGGCAAATTAATTATTCATATGGAGAGAACCCATTCTTCCACCTTGCATGTTAACAAAAAGCATTTGCACAACTATCTGTGAATAGAAACACAAAAATAGCTGAATGGAAAAATTGTTCAAATTTGAATGAATGCAAAATTATCAATACCTGGTGTTTATAAAATAGAAAATGAGGCCACCAAAATGTATGTGTTTGGATTTTTTTTAAATAATAAAATTAAGAAATAATAAATGTGAGACTCTTTTTATTTGTGTTATGGTTCTTCAGCCTATAGGCTTCATGTTTTCCAGCATTTTTCTACAACTAGAGCTGGTCAAAAAATAGAATATCCTTTTCACAGGAAATATTGACATTTCAAATTCTGGTTTTGCTCCACATAAGAAAAAATACAATGGCAAATTTTGAGCTATTCATGGAATAAAAATTCTGAAATGTTTGGATTTGGAAACATCTACGGAGTTTGTTTCAATAACATCAAAATAGAACTAAATATAAATGTAAGATATTGACGTTAACTATAAAGTCAAATTGAAAAATGTCAACATTATATAAACAAGAAACCTGAAGCAATTTATTTTAACATTTTTCTGACAGAAGGTTTGTGAAAATTGATACATTTCTGCAAAACATTTCAATTGCAACTAAAGGAATTTTCTGATGGCAAACTGTTCTAAAATTTTTTTCAGACAGTTCTATTCATAAGAAAGAAAGAAAGAAAATTGATTCCCACAAAATCACATGATTCAGGACTTTGAAAACAATCAAACCCCCTACCACCCAAGAGTTTTAATAAAATCTCGAGTTGACAAAAATATGCCCTGTTTTTGAACTATTCCTCCAGCTCTACATGAGACTATTATGTTGAGAAGAAATATAGTCATGTAATTAAAGCACTGCTCTGGACTTCAGGCAATTGGCAGGAAATGTGTGTGGCTGCTAGGCACTTGATTCTGTGTAGCCTGGACAATTCATTTTCTCCCTCTTTTCCTCAATTCCCCCTGTAAAATGGAGATAATGCTTCTTTTCTCCCACCCTCTGTCTTTCATGTTCAGACTGTAAGATCACCAGGGCAAAGGCTGTCTCTTACTAGGTCCACATACAGCACACAGAAGAATGAGACCCTGATCTCAGCTGTCATATTACTCTAAGCACTACCGTCATAGACATACGACTAGTACATCCATTCTGGAAAATAGTAGAAACCATATGGATAACACTGAAATAGAGCATGAGCAGTGTTTTCCCAGAAATATATTATGCCCTAAACAGATCTTACTGAGCACTGTAAAGAAAACATTTATACTGGCTTCACAGTTGTATCTGAATAGCGTCATGTATTGGTTATATCCAATACAGCCCAATAACCCAAATGAAACAAAAAAAAAGATATCTTAACATTTCTCCGGATATTAGGTCCTTCCAAATATATATTAAGCCTAAACCTTTTTGTACTCTTAGAGAGAACAAATAAATCAAATGAATTAATTTGGAATGCCACAAAGAACTCTCATTTCAGCGTTCTAAAAATATCCCACAAATAATGAAACACCCATGTAACAGAGGCAACCTGATAAAATGAGGAGTCTCTGAGGTGCCAGAAATAGCACTGGCTAAATGCCAACATCAGCCCAACATTTTAAACCTAACACAAGGTTTATTATTCCACAGTGGATAAACTAAGGAAGAGCTCCCCTTTCAATGCTATGCCCGATTTAACATCAGCTCTAAGTTAATTGCTCATTTATCCTTTGGTTTCACACTTTGGCTCAGAAGTTTGGATGAGCATCCAGGGTTGTGGATATAGGACAATCAGGCTATATTGCTATGCTATTTTGGAATACCGGAGTACCCCAAAATAGCTTTCCTGCACCTTCACAGCAAGCCCGTAATTTTGGGCTCACTATTCCAATGTCCCTGTAAACCTCATTCTATGAGGAGTAAAGGACATTTTGGAATAGCACTTTATTTTGAAATTTGGTGCTGTATAGACAATGTAGATGAACCTTAAGGTTACATCTACGCGGCACCATTATTTTGAGATAACTAGCATTATTTTGAAATAACAATGTGAGCATTTACACAGCATTCCGTTATTTTGAAATAATTTTAAAATAACAGACGGCTTATTCCGAAATTTGTAAATCTCATTCTATGAGGAATAAGGCCTATTTCAAAATAGCTATTTCGAAATAAGGCATGTGTAGGTGCTCCACTGCCGCTATTTTGAAATATGCTCTCTCCAAGGCTATGTCTAGGCTATGTCTAGACTCCAGTGTTAAACTGGAAAAAGAAACGCAATTTGCAGTGAGCAAATTGAATATCTTTTTCCAATTTACTTTCAAAAGAGGCTTTTCTGAAATTTGGCATGTCTACATGATGCCAAATTTTGGAAAAAAGTGCTCTTTCAATACATCCCTTATACCTCGTAGAATGAGGTTTACAGGGATGGTCAAAGAGCATGTCCACTTTTTAAAAAATTTTTTTGAAAAAGTGGACAGGTCCTTTGACATGGCATTGCTTTTCCAGGATACTGGAGGCTGTTATTCCTCCCCAGTGTCTCCTGGGGCTCTGAACTGAGACAGCACATCTACATTAGGGAAGGCTGCCTTGGACTAATTTTGAGGCTTCCCTGCTGTGTAGACTAAGCTATTTTACACTTCCCTGCAGTGTAAAATAAGCTATTTCAGAATAACTATTCCGGAATAGCGTATTTCGAAATAAGCGGCAGTGTAGATGTACCCTCAGTGTCCAGATACTATAGGAAGAGAATGGGGTAGGGGAGGTTTCAACCTCCAAAATAAGCAGTTAATTAAACTGGTTGTACACAATATTAAGGTGTTATAAAAACATGTCAAGTAAAGACTTAGGGAAGCTTGTCGTGTTCCAGACTGTAGGGTAATTATTAGCTATATATACTGACAGTGGCTAAGAATTTATTTATTTATATAGAATACAGTGCTTATGACCTGTTCTGTAATTTCAAATACATCTCACAACAGAAAAAGACTCCTTCCAGTCCCCATCTGAACACAAAAACTGGTTCTACTTAACCATCCAGTGCCTAACAAGAAAGAGATAATGGTGGACCATTAAATTAAAGGAAAGAGATTGAAACTAAACAGAAAACCCCAGTCTTAGAAAAAAACTAAAAAAGGAGAGTCATGAGTCCTTATGCCAGAGGAAAGAAAAAATTAGGAGAAACCGCTTTTAAAAGGAGGCTTGTGTGTGAGGAATTTTTGTCCAGAAACTGAGGGTCAGCATCTAGGCAGGTTGCTGTCCATGAAATGCTGGATTCTCTGTATGACATAGGGCAAGCTGACAAACTATTGAACCTAATGGTGTCATGAAGTTGTGTCATTAGGTTTATTTTCTGTGTAAGTTTGCTTCCCTGGCTATTTCATCTCTGAGTCTGTGATTTTTCTATTAAATAAGCCTTTTTGTTTATTTTTATCCTATGCAAGTTTCTGGTGTGCAGACTGTGTGGAGTGGATGTGCCAAAGTGAACTGATAACTGCTGGCAGGTTTCACCGCTTTGTGGTTGAGAGAACAGAGGGGAAAAGTCAGAGTGTCTCGTAGATGGATTTGGAGATTCAGGACTGGAAGAGCTGTTGGGATCACTTTGCAAGGAATAATTAGGCTGGTGAAAGCCAGGGTGAGGCTTTTTATGTTTGAAGGATGGCTACTGGTGTCAAGATTCTGAGCCATAGCAATTTAGCATTAAGGCATCCAAAGTTATAGGTAGACAGTGACAGAACCCCCTATGGTCTGGGTGATCCCCAAACATCACAAGATCCTTTTGCAGCTGCAATAAACCAAATTTTCAGGGTCAGGGTCAGTTCTCTTTGCATCACTCCAGTAGCATAAAGAAACAGAACATTGTCCTAATATGATAGCTGGGAGTTCCCTTGACATGCCAGTAAGAGAAACCTCCAGGTGGCAAAACTCTGTACTATTTGATCCCCTGACTCTTTCAGACATAGGATACACTACTGGAAATGGCAGGGGGCAGAAAGATCCCTGGCTAAAAGAGTGGTCTCTGGGGAACTCTCTATCCAACATAAATTACAGCTGTTCCAGGTAATGCTGTGGGTTGATTTGGCCCCCAGTCAGGCAAAGAATCAATGTGTAGAAGAGTGCCCGTAAAGAGAGAGGATCTGGCCATTGGGCCCAATTACATTTTAGGGATTAAAAAAGTCCAGTGCCTTTTAAATTATATCTACAATCACGAATTTCCCAATAAATGCAAGAAGCAGAAATGACTACTCCAGGGGAAACTACTTCTAGTTTGTGATGTTTTATCAGGGCATCCAGCACTGTGCTCACCATGTTATCCCCCTATCTCAGTGAGAAAGACTTGCTAGTGCTAAACTGGGTGGGAGCTGCCTGCCCACCAGACTGTTAGCTATCCCAGAGAGATGTCTCAAGACTATACTAGCCCTTACTTTGCTTTGCAGGTTAAAACCTGCTGTACTCCAGCTCCTGAACTTCCCAAGAGTGACCCCTTTATATATTCCTGGGGGAATTCTGCATCACAGCAGAAGAACAGAATTAATGTCTCATGCAAATGTTACCCTTTTTCCAGAAAAAAATGAATTAACACATTCTTCCTGGGCTGCAGTCGGGGGTGTGTGTGTGTGTGTGTGTGTGTGTGTGTGTTTGTGCATGCACATGTGTACACGTGCATCTGTCCAGGGCATTGGGAGCAGCTGGAGAAGATGTAAATCACTGCCTTGGGGCAAGGCTGGGCTCTCTCTGTCCCCTTCACTCATTATTGAGGTGCACCTAGAGCAGGAAGGGGAAGGTCTTCCTCTGCATAAATCACTCCCAGGGCTGGAGCTGGGACTGAGACCAGAACTAGGGCCAGAGACAGAGTGCTGGGACCCACTGCTGGGAATCTCCCTTAGCTGCAGGAAGCTCCACACCTTTCCCCTCCATGCGTCTGCTGAGTTCATTGCTCCGCAGCTTCACGAAAGAGGTTATTGTATGGCAGCTGCCCACCTATCTGCCCAACCCTGGTGCATCCAGACTTCTCCCTGATTTCTCTTCAGTCTCACCTTCCCACTCTCCTTCCCCGCTCTCCCCCGGCATTCCCAGCCATACTCAAACCACCCTCTGCTGAGTCCCTAATATTTGAACTCCCACCTCACTTAGTCTCCCCCCAGGATCTTGACCACCCCACTAAGCCTCTCACATCTGCACCTCCACCCCACTGGGACCCAACTAAAAGCACCCAGACCCACAGCCCACCAATCCCTATTCTCTCAGCATCTAGGCCAACCCCCCCACTGAAACCTCTGTATCCAGGCCTCCCTGCTGACCAATCACCTTTGCCTGGATTCCCATTTACATTTCCTCCACCTCCAGAACATACCAATGAGCCAGTGTATCCACATCCTCCCTGCACTCAGATCCCCCACTGACTACTTGCACCCAGATTGCCCCCCACAGAATCCTGTCACCCCACACCAGGATCCCACAACACTAAGCCCCTCCACACTTGCATGTGGCTGAGGTAAGCCTGGATTGGGGGGCAGTGCTGGGCATGAATGTGAGATTCAATCCTTCTGGCTCACCGTGGAGCCATAGAAAAGTGTTAATATGCCTACTAGGGACTCTATGTGTCAAACCATTTCCTGACTCGTTTTTGTTGTATGTGTTGTTACAGACCTACTTGCTGATATGCTGAAATAAATTATGGAAATAATTGAAACTGGTGTTAGTATATTGTGTTATTTTAACACAAAATATTCAGAACTGTACAAAATTTGAAAATATTGTGTACAGAAATTTTAATTTTTTTGGTGCAGAATGTTTAATTTTTTGAACAAAATTCCCTCTGAAGTACTGATATGTCGAGCCCCTGTCACTGGATATTCACAATGATTACCAAATTTGCTGTCTCCCAAGAGACCAGCTTAATTGATTCAGCTGAGAATACACCTTTTCCTTAATATCACAGCAGTGAGATAACATTATAGCAAAATGAGAATAAGTTTATTAACAATGAACTGAGATTCACTGACTGAAACGAGTACTGAGTAAGAATAATGGAAACAATGTTTACAAATAAGGCAAAAGTACAGTACGCTTCCAAAACACTAATCACAATTTTTAACTGGCTAAGACCTGTATCTAAGACAAGTTTCTCACTTAAAGCACCTCTTGTCATTGCCAGCTCCCAGCTAGGATCCAACTTTCATGGATGCAAAAAACCACTTTTGCTCCCTCACTGGGCTAACCAAAGGGTTCTTTTTTCTTCTTATACTCTAATAACCCTTGAAATATATCCCTTTGAATAGTTTCTTCACATAAGACCCTTCTTCCCCACTGCTTGTGCTCAAGTATGCTTACATCATGCTGCTTTCTCATCCTCCTGCTGACTTGTTCTTCCTGTTAACCTCAAATGCAAATGAACTCCCATTGTATGTTGCTCAACTTGCCTAATTTACATCAGAGATCTAGGAAGACAGGTATATTAACACTCCCTTGGGGAAAACTTGTTCAACCCGGTTAAAATGTTCAAAACCTGATTCAGGTTTTCACTATTTGTGGCCTGTGTGTCACACAGTTATAGTATCTGAAGGCCATTAATTGATATAGAAAACTAAAACATCAAAAGAGGTGGTGATAAGTTCTTTGACAGCCCTGACCTGCACTGATCATCCCGCCTCAGGAAATCAGTCTCCTTTAAAAATGTGTCTTCATAGGACATCCAAAATCATTAATAGATTTTTGAAAAATCTTGGCCCATATTTGCATAAAATTGAATATTTAAATATACAAAATATTCAGTGCAATTAGTCTTCATTAAGGCTTGTCAGTTTTAATTTTGAAACACTTTCATCTATCCAATTAAAACTCTCTAAACTGAGAGATGATGTGTAAACTCCTTGCGACCTATATTTCCCTCTCCCACTCTCTCCCTTCTCCTGATAAGTGACAAAAGAGACCCCCTTCTTCCAGTGTGTGGAAGAAAATGTTTTTTCCCATTCAGAGTCTGCTGACTCTTTTGTGGTGGATGTCAGCACAGAGGAAGTCATAGGAAAGAGTATTACAATTTTCACTGACTTCTGTCTAGATCTAGATGGAGAAGGGAATCAGAAAAAGTTTGTTGAAAGTATCAGTGATATATGTCATGTCAAAGTTGCCTAAAAACTTTGTCCATAAAGTATAGGAAATATAGCAAATTTTTAAGCTCATGAAAATAAGGAGTCAGAAACAATTGCTAGAACCTTTTACAGCATAGGTAGGTGCTAATCCATGCTTCTAGTCATATCTGTCTACGCCTCTCAGTACAGAAGGACAACATATTCAGATGAATACTGATAATCTTGAAAAAAAAATTGTGTGGTGATTTGGTGATTCTGATAAGTCACAGAAAAAACTTCCAAATGCATGAATCCATGTTTTCAGATAAAATGCTACTTAGCTAACCCACCATTCCACTCTTTCGCAGCCTTTCTTTTCTCTGACACAAAGGGTGCGTCTAGACAACATGACTCCGTCGACGGAGCCATGTAAAGTAGTTTACTCAACATAGTCAATGAAGCAGGAATTTAAATAAACCCCACTTCATTAAAATAAAAATGGCCGCCGGGCTGTGCTGACAATCAGCTGAGCCTTTGTCGACCATGCCGCGTCTAGACTGCCATGCTGTGCCGGATTAGCTGATTGTTGGCACAGCGCGGCAGCCATTTTTATTTTAATGAAGTGGGGATTATTTAAATCCCGCTTCATTGACTATGTGGAGTAAACGACTTTACATGGCTCCATCAACGGAGCCATGTAGTCTAGACACACCCTTTTTGGGGGTTTTCCCCGTCTACTTTCTTGACTTCTGATTGAAACATTACCCCACACATGCATTCACAGGGGCAAGGGAGCCTGGTGATTTGCTGACAGAACCTGGGAGAGTCTAGAGTCTGTCAGCAGAGGGGCAGACCTCCCTTGGTCTGGCAAACTCCCTCCTTCGGTACTGATCAGGTCCCAAGGGGGCTGGACTATGGAGATCCAACCTGTGGTTAATAAACTGCAGTACTTTTTTTTGAAGTTATATTTTCTTTAAAAATGGAATATTTAATGCCAAGTACCAACATTCTTCAATAATTGTTAGGACAAAAGAACTGATAAATATTGATAGCAGTGATTATATTTATGTTTATTCTACTGATTTTGAATTACTTTGCCAAACCCAACACATTTTAAATTACCACTTTGATAGCCTACCATTCCCTCTGTTTGACATGTGGTTTTTTCCAAAATATGGAGGTAATATTTCATATTCCACTTCAGACCTTTTGTTGAATCCCCAATTTTAGAGCATGTCTTGGTTCTGTCATCCTTTATCTAGTCTGCTAAATCCAATTTGACCCTGTTATGGCATGCCCAGCGCCATCACAGCAACTGCTTCTAAAGCCTTGTGCTAAATCATCCTTCTGTTCTGGTTAGGTTTCTACATTTTTTAAATAAGATTGACCACATGAATATCTGCTGTTTTCAAATGGGGCCATCACCAAAAATAAGATACAGTGTTTTGAGATTCCTTTGCTAATTCTGGTAGGTACCACTGCTATAAATATGACAACTTTCAGATGTTATACTGCATAGGAATCCTCAGATTAAACCAATTCAGTTTAAGTGACCAAATCCCCCAGAATGCTGATTTTTCCATATTTTCTTGTTACAAATGCTTCCAGGACCTGATCCTGAATGATTCTGAGCATCATATAGGAGGTGCTCATATAAGTGAACAGTCTAAGTAAAACATCTGATGTTTCAAATGAGATGTGAAAACGTTTATAAAGTATTTTAGATCCCTAATTTTTAAGGGCTCAAGAATTTAAGCCCTGGGACACTGGTAACTGAAGATACTCTATGTTTAGAGACATTTTAGACATAGGCATAACATTTGAGGAAATCAGTATGCTTAGGATGGGAAATCCCTATAATACCCACACAAATTAGATCAGAATTGGTTTTAGGGGAAAATATAGCCAACATAGAGAACATATTGGATTCCAATAGTCTTGATGCCTGAGCAGAAACATCTGCTAACAAAACTAATCATATTGAGCTGAATGTTTTAATTAGAGATCCAACTGGGATTCAAAAGTTAAAATACAAAGCAAGAAATCCAACATCTCTATATTTATTGGAAGTTTAAAAGGAGTCTCAAGACACAGCCTTTAAGTACTGCACTGATGGCCCTGCACCCTTGAAATAAATACAAAGTTTTCCACAAGTCTCTGTGGAAATAGGATGAAGGCTGAAGCATTCAACCTACTACTCAATTATGTGAAAGTCTTTAAAGAGTGGTGACTGCTTCCTTGGTTTCATTTTGGTGGAATACCTTTAACTAATGGTATAATTTCCTCACCAGCTACATTGCTGCTTCTATGTACATTATTTAAAGACATCCACAAGCTTTATTGTTTGCTCATAAGATTTATTTTGGGCAGGAAAATTTTCATCTGTTGTTCTAAAGAGACTGACAGTGCCTACTGACCTCCAAGGAGTCAGTTTTCCAGATTGCAGACCCTTTCCCAAATCCTTAATGTAGTTGACTGGCTACATTATTTATTGTAAGAGGTCTGAATGTATTTCCATTGACTGGCTTCCCTCCCCCCATCACTTTAAATACAACTCCTTCCAACTGGGTATTTGTTCTAACACATTGTTTGCTGCCTTCCTGGTAAAGTCATCTTAAATTGATTCACTTTCTCTATTAATTACTAAAGAACATTCCAGACTTTTCACCAGGGCATTTTTGGGTGGTGCATTTCACTGTTTTCTTGGTGGACAGTTCTTGTTTAATGCCCTTTGCATATCTATTATTAATTATCTTTGTTGTTGTAGTACCTAGCAGCCTAGAAATGCAGGATCTCATTGTACTAGGCACTTGACCAGCACAGATCAAAGACAACCTATGGCCCAAAGAGCTTACTTTATTAGGCACTAATTTTGGGAAACCCCAGTTTTCCTCCACCCTTTCTTCCTCATCTGAAAGGTTCTCATTTTCTGAAATTATATCCTCAGAGACTGGATTCCGTTTTTGTTTACTCTAATAATTATACAAGTTTCTTAAGCTAATTACCTAATCACAAGTTTACACAAAGCCATTCTGTGTCTTAACTGGGAAGATGTCTGGATTAAATCAGAGACAAAGTTTGGGATTTTCTTGATCACCTCAGATTAGTAGCGAAGTGTTCAGATCTATTCTGCCAATTTCTTTTGGTATAATGGAAACAATATATTGTGTGTCTAGAACTTTAATGCCTCAATTTAAGATAGGCAGGGAAAGATCTTGGGGATTTTAGAGAGGCATGTTACATTTCAAATATATTTCAGACTACAATTTTGATCGAAGTACAATATTATTATTCATGGGACTGCCGTTGTGCTTCAGCTCTTTGGCTGCACATCTGTGATTTTTTTCTGAATGGCATTCAAGCATGAAAGCCTGTTGACCCATTTATTTTTCTCCTTGAGGAATACTGGCAGCTGAATAAATAGCCTAGGTGGTTTCTATCATACATTTTATTTATAGTACAGAAAGCTAAACTTTTTTAAAAGACTTAAATCTGTCCTGACATTATAGTTTTTGATCTTTACATTATGTACATTTTTTATCATAACATAACATATTCTGGTGTTTTCAATGTTGGACCAGTTTCACATGGAAACTCAGAAAGTGTGAAACCCCATCACTGAATTTTACCAGAGGAACTTCACCTATTCTATTGGTCAAAGACTGGACTTTTAGGAAAGACTGTTTTATTGTGATAAAGCAAAGTTTATTGTGCTCTGTTGATTATTTTTAAGATACATTTTTTAAAAAAGATCTGAGGAAGAAAAGGAGGAGCTACTAGCTACTCTATAACAGTGAAGAAATGAAAATTGACCTAAAACTGAAGGATGGAGAGGCAAAGCTGTAAGGCTAACAACAAGAGAGCCTATGTAAGCAGGGAAATGGTCCCACTACTATGGTGAACTTTCCTGACTTCTGGTGAAATGAGCTAGCACGAGGATCTGAGTCCCTGTTCCCACTTCCTTTACACAGAGTCCTCTCTGACCTTCAGGTCTCCCCTTCCGCTCTGCTGTATCACAGAGTCCTCATAACCTCCACAGAGTTGGGTCCAGGATTCCTGCAGTGCAGGGCTCAACCCTCAACCTTGTTGTGGTCACTTAGGGCAGAGACGAGGGTGTCCCCACTCTGGGGTGCTTCCATGCCCCACAAATCATTATAGAATCATAGAACACTAGAACTGGAAGGGAACTCGAGAGTTCATCGAGTTCAGTCCCCTGCCCTCACGTCAGGATTAAGCATCATTTAGACCATCCCTGACAGGTGTCTATCTAAACTGCTCTTAAATATCTCCAGAGATGGAGATTCTGCAACCTCCCTGGGCAACTTATTCCAGTGTTTAACCACCTGACAGTTAGGGATTTTTTTCCAAATAGCCAACCTAAACCTCCCTTGCTGCAATTTAAGCCCATTGCTTTTTGTCATATCCTCATAGGTTAAGGAGAACAATTTGTCTCCATCTTCCTTGAACACCTTTTTAGATACTTGAAAACCACTCTCATGTCCCCTCTCAGACTTTTCCTTTCCAAACTAAGCAAGCCCAATTCTTTCATATATAGAGTTTAAAGCAAATACTGTTTATCAAACAGCAATCAATTTTTAAAAAATAAGGAAAAATGGGAAAGACTACAGAAAAACACATAACCCTGTTCTGTGGCAGGGGACATCACAACAACATCTCTGGAATGCCAGAGCAGTTCACAGTCTGTTCCGCACACATCCCAGGCTTACTTCCCTGGTGATGCCGCAGGAATGCTGTGGGTCAGACACTTACTCTGATGGTGACCTCATGCCTTCAGGCTCTGGTGGCAGGACCCTTCTCACCTGCATCAACCATCCCCCTCTCCTCAGCCCTCCCCATATCAAGGTTATTATCCCCCTTCAAGACTGGTCTGCAAGGATCGTTGGCTGGGGACATTTCTCTGTGCTGGGCCCTCTGCCCCAGGTCCCTTCCCTCGCTGGCCCCAGCCCCAGCCTGCTCCAGCTCGAGCTCCACTCTTCTCAGCCTAGATGCTGCTCTGCCTCCAGGTCCTTGAGCTGCTGTCTGGCTCCTCTGGCTCTGGTTGCTACAGCTCTGCCCCAGCACAGGATCTGCTCCCTGGACTACTTCTCTGGCTCTCTCTGGCTGGCTCTCTCTGCTCCACAGTTCAGCTTGAGCCCCTCCTTTCTCCTTAGCTCAACCCTATACTGACCCAGGCAAACTCAGCTCACGTGGAGGATGGGAGCCCCTTAGCCTCCAGACACTGTCATTATCCTGCATGCCCGCTCAGTCAGGCTGACCTGGAGCATTGGCCTCTCCCCAGTGCCCGTGGGGATTGTCAGTCTTAAGATCCTGATTTCTCATCAGCCCTTCCCCCGCTTTTTTCGTACTGGGATTTAACCATCCAAAAGACTCCCACTGAGTTGGAGTAAGGGACCAACAGTCCCCTTATACCTAGCGAAACATGCAACAAAACGAGAACACACCCTGCAAGTGTGGAACTATCTTCCAACACAGATCTGCAGTATATGCCGCTGATGGGAGCTGAGCTGACAAGCACTCGCAGCAGTAATTTTGGCACAAGATGTGATTAATTTAGTGGTGAAATATCTATTACTTAATGGAATTTGTCAGACTTGTCCCTCTGCGTCAGCTTCTTCTAGCAACATGTAAACCCTGTTTGGTTAACTCTATGACAACTTGCAGTGTCTGTTTTTGAGGTTTATTGCTGTCATCAAGACTCCTCCAGGGTGTCACTGAACAGATGGGACAATAAACCTGTGATGCCACAGATGCCACAAACTTGGAGCCAAATCTAGTGAGCATTGCAAAACTAGCCTTCGGTGGGTTCCTGCTTCCGGTCCCTCTTGGGTTGCTCTTGCTTCTCAATGGTAGTCTCTTATTTCTCTCTCCTCAGAGCCTCAGTGCTTCACCTTAGGACCTATGGGCCCAGCATTCCTTGTACTTGATATCTCCACATAGTGCCCAAGTGCATAAACTTATAGACAACTGCTCTGACTGTAGGTGGAGTTAGCAGAATGCAGTTTTATCCTGGATGGCTAATATTGTTGCTTGTTTTCCAGCATTCGGTTTTTTTCCATTACATTGTTCACAGTTGCAGGAAGCTGTGGGGTCAGACAGTTATTATGTAATGACAGTAGATGCTGAAATTCAGTGTTGATGCTTTAAAGCTGTGTAATGAGGTTCCACACAGAGACAAAGAGAGTGTAGGAGCAGTACTGTGCTACCTTTGGTAGCTGCCAAACAGCAAATCTACTCAAAAGAGGTCTCTGACAGTCAAGCAGTGGGGAGAGTCTCTCTGCAGTTTCTGGGGTCAGAACAATCCACAGGAGGAGAGTCTTGACAGTGAGTAACACACCAATCAGGAGGGTTGGGGCCAGACCCTTTCTTCTACTGCATTCCCTACTGAGGGAGAATAACTGAATATCGAGGAAAGAGCTGGTAAATATTTATTTGACCAACTTAGAACTTACTGTTGGGAGGGATGGGGCTATGACCTTGCCTCCCACTGAAGAGAGAGTAGATAGTTGGAGACAGCCGAGTGAAGGCAGATCAGA
>CM057845.1:58844423-58875692 GCA_030068395.1 Apalone spinifera
ACTGTGTAGTCAGATGCCAAGTCTCCCAAGGGTCTCCTTAAGCAACTGAACACACAACACTGATCTCAAAGAAGCAGAGGTTGTTTCAATGGGTAGAATAGTGTGGATCTCAGATGTATTCTACACACTGGTCTCTGCCAGAATGCCATCATCCCGGGTAACCAATTCCAAAACAGTCACAACTTCAGCAATCCAGGGCCCACAACATAGAATAGGATAGCTGGAGCTTTATGGGTTTAAGTAGCCTGTTTTTACAGTTCTCAAGTGTGCCTTTCTTTAATCCAGAAAATATAATGTTACTATATAAATGTATATTTGCCCACATCTTGAGTACTCCATTCAGTTCTGGTGTCCCCCACCCCAAAAAGATATATTAGAATTTGAAAAAATATAGAGAAGGGAATAAAAATGATAGGAGGTATGAAACAGGTATGTTCTATATGAGGACAGATTAAAGAGACTGGGATTCTTCAGTTTAGAAAAGAGATGACTAAGGAGGGATATAATAAAGGTCTGTAAAATTATGAATGGTGGAGAAAATGAATAGGGAGATATTTATTTACTTTTCCACAAAACACAAAAATCAGCCAAAAGCATAATAGGGTTAAAAATAGATAAGTTCATGGAGGATAGGTTCATCAGTGGCTATTAGCCAAGATGCTCATGTACACAACCTCATGCTTTGGGTGTCTCCAAACCTCTGAGTGCCAGAAGCTGGGACTGGACGACAGGGGATGGATCACTCAATAATTGTCTCATTCTGTTAATTCCCTCTGAAGCATCTGGAAATAGCCACTGTCGGAAGACAGGACACATGGCTAGCTGGACCATTGGTCTGACCCAGTCTGACAATTCTTATGTTCTTTTTAGCTCTTTGGGCCATGGCATTATACTTTGAGTTCATGTTCATCTGATGATCCATCACAACCCCCAAACTATTTCAACATCACTGTTTCCCAGGCTAGAGTACTGTGACGGGGTGTACCAACCCCACACTGGCCAGGGGGGTTGAGGACAGGCTTATTGAGTGGAGCAGAACCCTCCCTCATGGCCCTGCTGGGCATGCTTGCACTGCAGCCCTTTGTTGGGTCAGAAGATATCTAGTCCTGTTTGAGAAATGAAACTACACTGCTTACACATCTTTTGAAATTTAGATTTCTGGCTCATACGTCTGGGAATACAGCAATGATTTTTGCATCCTTAACATCTTTGTCAAGTTTTCTTGCTAAAGACCAAGCAACAGAGCTGCTCAACTGTTTAATGTACAAAAATTGACTCTGTTGTTCTTTGAGACATTAGCTCAATGTGTTGGTGCTGCAAGAGGATCACACTGTCCAATACTGGAACTATTGCAAGGCAAGCAAGTATAACAGTGAGTCCTGAAGCATCTATGCATATGGGAAGCAATATGCTCAATGCTACACCCTCTGCCAGGTTACAGTATATATTCCCCTCCAGATTACTGACTAGCTCTGCTAGTTGATTTGTCCATTGAGGTAGGGAAGAGAAATGGAAAAGAGGGACAGTTCAATTAAAAGGAGCCCAGGACTCTGCCTGCCACTGTCACTGCTGCAGTAGCAGCACCACTGGGAGCCACATGGGCCCTTTAGATTTGCAGAGCCCTGGGGCACCTACCACCTTTGCCTGCCCACCCCCCGGTGGGCCTGCAAGCCTTACTTAGGAGAATAAGGACCACAATTTTTACCAGACCACCACAGAAGGCTCCTTATCTCCTCTCCACTTTATACACTCATGCAGAGACTGAAAGTAATTGGATCACATTTAGGAAGTTTTCTCTATTCAGCCTACATTTTTCTTTGCTTAAGATAATGCCATTTCTGTGTTATATTCTATCTCCTTGTCTGTTAGCATTAATTATCTTTTGAGTGCCCAAAATATTAAAAAGCAATGTCTGAAAACTTGATGTCAACTCATAGCAATTTGTTCAGACCACTCTTCCAAACTCTACCAGAGTAGAAGACCTATAAGAAGGGAAACATATGATTTCATGTTGGTAAGGCAAAAATCAGCTGCCTGGAAGTGCCATTCTTCACTTAGCAAATCCAGAGATTTTTAAAAAATCTGATTTTATGGGATCTTCTGCATTATTTGTAGATCTTGAGGCAAGCCCAATCACTTTGTGTTCAGACTTAATGTACAAAAGCATATTTAGCTGCCTCTTGTAAATTATAAATATTCAAAGATGTATTTTGCTTTTGAAATCTTATTCTGCTGCTTATGTTGTACAATACATTGGTTGCTAATAAAAATGCTTCTGACTAAGCTAATATGGTAGTGCAATAGTGGCTGGTGTACTGCCTGCTAGGGCTTCGGTTGCCTGGTATGTAGTCAATGCAGGTGAGGCAGATTAAAGAGATAGCAAGTATAATGTTGGTGGGAGATGGCCATTGTGAGAATTTATCTCTCTCTCTCCCTCTCTCTCTTTCTTAATACTGTTGGTGAAATAGGTTTCACAAAAGGAAATCTGCAGATGCTCCATGGCAGAACCTTAGTTCTCTCCCATCTACACCCACATCAATTCAACTATCCAAAACTTTATAATATATGGGGTCCTGCCTGCAGTGTGAAGTAGCCCCCATTCAGTATTTGGTGTACAGTCTGGTGTTCATAACTCTAAGGTTCTACAGTAATTGCATCAGTGCTGACACCTAGGAGCATTCAAGAACAAGTCTGTTTGCACCAATTGAACTGTGTGAAATGTGCTTGCTTCAAGCAGAGGTAAATCTCAATTAGCTCCCACCCCTATTTCTTATGTACACTTCTGGGATCCAGCATCAAAACAGACAGGATGATTTTCAGACACCAAGAATCCAGATTAAGCAAAATCTTCATTCACAGACTTAAATCCATCTCTATTAACTACACGCATGTGTTTAATTCCAGTGAAGCCATTGATGCTGAAAAATACAACCAATTTTAAGCTAAATAGGGATGGACTGTAGAATGAGGGCTACTCCAGAGTGCGGGCAAAAAGGCCAGTAGGTGTAATGACCAGCAAATTTAAATGGGTTATTACTACAACTGGTGTGAAAATCCTGACGTTTAGATTTTGACCTCCCCAAAAAATCTGCAGAGACTGTTTGATTTCAATAAAGTTCCCCCTAGAAGCCAGGGTTGGGTTCTAGAGATTCCTGCTTAGTTTCCTGCCAGCTCTTCCATCTGGCTCCCTGGCAAACCCACCTGGCTCACTGCCTCAGAGTTAGAGATCCGAGAACTTCCAGGGCCCAGCAGGTGGACTGCCTGGGGACCAGGGCTCTATTTCATTTTGCAGAGAATTTCAAAGCATTTTTTTTGTTTTTGTTCCAAATCAGAATGAAAGCAGATTTTGAAATATCAAAATCCTCCACAAAATGAGATTACCTTCCTTTACACTGTGCTATGACATTAATAGAATATTTAATTACATTTTCTTAAACTAAGGACTTCTTTTACCAAGGCCAGAAGGTCAAAATATCAGAGGTCTTGCTTTATGCTGCCCAAATCAGCATAAACTGCAGTTATATCCCTTTTAGAGTGTTGTGATTGTTTATCACTTAAATGGGGTCTCATTACCCATTCTTTGATGAAAGCAGGATCTGAAGAAGTGAGTCCCTTACAGCTAGCTAGAAGGGAGGAGAGATCCCATGTGTGTCTATGTAAATACAGTTTGCTCCTTCTTTGTTTAGATGTGTTAGATATTCAGCAGATGGGGTGGTATTTTTCTCATTGTAATCAACTTAGTCTGAACTACATTCCTCTGTCGAAAGAGGGATGTAAATTAGGCAGATCGAAAGTGCAAATGAAGTGAGGATTTAAATATTCCATGCTTCATTTGCATAATAGCATTACAGTGTTCTTTCGAAAAAGGGTATTTCGAAAGTGAAACCGCCATCTAGATGCAGTTCTTTTGGGGAAAAAAAACCCTTTTTTGAACGATCCTGTATTCCTCATTTTTTGAGCATGTTCCCTTGCTTGAGTTTATTCTAATCTCTGAAGCAATGAATTCCAGTCTCTGTAATTAACGCTATAATTATGAATTGTCCACCACTCTGCTAGCTTTCTCTAAGCTCCAGAACTTTTCAATAGACACAAGGCACAAACAGTATTTTAGGGGATCAAACAAAAATTTCTCTTCATCAAGTACTGTTCAAGCCTCATGAGGTCTTTCCATTTATGCGCATGAATTCCATTATGGGTCACCTCACTGCAAACCATTACAGAGCTCTCTGGACACACACCAATCCATTATTAAAACAAAACAGATACTAAAAAGATATTCCAAACCCTTGTCTATATCACAAAGTTGCACTGGCTTAACTACTTATTTTCAAATATAGATTTAAACCCATGGAAACCCTTTATGTGGGCGCACACATTGGTTTATAGCTGTGTATGTTGGTTTAGTTTATGTTGGTAATTTAAGAAAAGAACACATGGAAGAAAGAGCTGTCTCAGAATCCTTACTCTTCAAGATCCACTCAGATCCGCTCAGAGCCCTGTATCAGCAGAAGGTTCCTGGTTGGGACTACAAGATTTTAAAATTTTATAGCATGGAAATGTAGGGCTGGAAGGGGCACTTTTCTTACCACAGAAGCCCAGAAACGTGTGCAGGCAGGCAGCCAATTAGCATAGGAGTCCCGTGTTTCTTGTTGGCATTCACAGACTCCTACATTTGTCTATAGATGGTTACATTAAAGTTATAGGCCTCATTAGGATGAGAATGATTTATGACTAACATTGTGAATTTGGCATCAGTTGTGTGCTGCACTAAGCAATGACCTTCCCATTTTTCTGCCAGACTAATTTGGGAATAAAGGCACAAGAATAATGTATCACAGTTCAGTTTCTGATTAGCTGATTATTAGCTACTAATAGTGTGTAAATAGGATTCCAGACAGGATTATGAGCTATGAATATACATGGATTCCTACCAAAATGTTCTTGTTCAGCCTCATCACACAAATGAGGAGGTTGGAAAGCATTTTCTAGGTCATCTTCTCTCACTGCCACTACAGTAAGGCAGAATTGGTTTATGTATAATTTAACTTGGATTCAGTACCCAGAGTATCACATGTGGGGGAGAGGGCAGAGGCAGGGTAGATGGTATTGTCACAGCAGGCGGCTAATGCTATGCTCTCATATATTTGCTTCTGCTGTGGAGCAGTGAGGATCCTCTGGCACGACCTTTTGCCAAATTCTGCTTGTTATCTCCTGGCCCACAGATATTTGCCACAGAGATGAGTCTCTGGCCATACAGAGCTAGTTAGGCCCTGTGAACTCTCTTCCCGCAAATCCTGCTCCCCTCTTTGCACAGTAGAACCATGTTGGTTTGATGGCTGACAGACTCAGCACATCCATAGAGCAGAGGTAGAATTTGTCCTTAAATTCAAAACTGCACAACTGTGCATCTGAGATTTTTTTCATTGACTTCAACAGGCATCGGACTGGGCCGTGTGGATTGCATTTACTCTGTTGTTGACAGCCATTAGTAATGATACCTCCACAAACTTTCTTTGGCACATTATTCCATGGTCTGATATATTAGCTCATATTTCTTGAACTCTGATTTAAATTCTCTCCTCTCAAGCTTGCAGCCCTTCCACTTTATGATTCCACATTCAGCTTGAGTAATTCCTCCCCTTCTCTGGTGGTATTACTGCATCCTTCACATTTAAATATTTACACCCCTTCCTCTAATTACTTTCTCAGCTGTCTATATTAAGTTCTAACAAACTGCATCCTTTAGTCATATGCTCTGATCTGTACCAGCTTTTTAGCACTTACTTGGTTTGTTTGTTTTTGTTTTTGTTTTTGTTTTTTGCTACTAATTTATTGACTTTTAAAGGTAGTGATAAGCCTAAAAATGCCAAAACGCCGCCCCAATAGTGACTTTACTGAGCCTGTGCACAGGAATTACAACACTCCACCCATCTTAGATAAAGACCATATATGCCATTGGAGAATTCATTATTTGTCAGCCTCAGATATTAGAAATAAGTTTGTAGCCTGATTTGATGCTGGTCCCAGATTGGTCTCTTGTCTGATTCTCTCCCTGGACACCCAGGGTATGTCTACACAGCAGCGTTACTTTGGAATAACTGATGTTATTCTCAAATAGCATAGTGCGCATCTATACTACAAGCAGTTATTTGACATAATGTCAAAATAATGTCGAACTAGAGGACTTCTTACTCTGACTCCTGTAACCCTCATTTCACAACAAGTAAGGGAAGGTAAAGGAAGAGTGTTCTTCCTTGGACTTCCCACTGTGTACACAGCACCAAAAGCCAAATTAAGGTATTTTGACTGAAGTTACGCAATTGACATAGCTGAAGTTGCATAGCTTATTTCAACTTTAGCCCTGCTGTGTAGACGTACCCTCATACCCTCTGCTTTTAACCTGATATTAGTACTAGAATCAAGAATTTCCCTAAATCTGGCAGTGCCTTCTTTCCTCAGTCACAGAAGCCTGGCCTAAAGGGTAAGCTCAGGGCCAGGGTGACCAGATGTCCTGTTTTTAATGGGACAGTCCCATGTTAAGCCCTCTTTTAGGTATCCTGACATTTTTCTAAATACAGGCAATTTGGCCTGAATTTTCTGCCTCTCCTCATTTCCCAAGTTCAGTACTAATAGGTTCTGCTGCTGGCCAGATCCCTCCTCGCCAACAACCCACCCATCAGTGGTGACTTGGAGGTTGATGAATGGGGCGGGTATGCAAAGCTGGTGGCAGGAATCTGTAGCATGTGGGTCTAGGATGCTCCTCCTGCTGGTTCATCAGAACAGCCCCCATCTTGTGCCGGCTCTGGAACAATAAGACCCCCCACCCCTATTCTGTTTCCTGCTGATAACCTGCTACAGTGGCTGGTCAGTGGGAGCAGGGGGTGACTTCAGGCTGGGAAGATGTGATCTCAGGTACAGGGAGAGGCTTCTCCTTAGGTCCCCCCCAGAACCAGGAGGATGGAGAGCACCAGGTGGCATGGGGGAAGGGTTGGATTAGTCAATGACCCCATGTTCCCAAGGTTGAGAGAAGGGTAGGGAGTGTTTGTAGGGTTGCCAGGCATCCTTTTTGACCAAAATGTCCAATCCAAAATGGCACCTGTAAATGTCTGGTCAGAAACACTGACTGGACACCCAAAGGCTGGTTGCTGCCTGCAGGAACACTGGAACAGATGGGGCCAGGCTGGCAAGAAGGGAGGCACTGTGAGGGGATTGCAGCACAGAGCTGGCAGCAAGGAGCAGCAAGTGGCTGTGCCCTCTCCCCCTTTGCTCCTCTCAGCGCACAACCATGCCGGAGTCTCCCTGGTTGCCTCTCCAGCAGCAGCAGCAATGGGGCTAAGCAGCAAAAGTGGTACCTCCCACTCCCACTTCTGCTCCTTTCCCAAGCCACACCCCACCTTGCACTGATGAGTAGTCGGGGCACAGCACACTCCCCTCCTCTGTGTGCCTGCTGTGCCCTTGCCCAGCGACTACGGCAGCCCACAGGGAAGGGCCTACTCTCAGAGCCAGAGGGAGGCAGGGAGGCCTACAACCAGCCCAGGGGGAAGGCAGCTCGGGCCAGCTCTGGTGTATTCCATTTTCCCTTTGGGAAAAAATGGTCACCCTACACAGGGCTCAGTTTCATAAGATAAAGGTTCTGTTTGTGGCTCTACCATGAAATGTGGGAAAGTCACTGCTTAGTCTGTGTTTCTGCATCCCACCCAATCTCTTTAGACAAATTTCCTTAAATCAGGCACCAGTCTTTTACTATGTGTTCATATAACACCTTGATCTTGAATTGAACCTCAAAGCATTGTAAATAATAACAAACACATTTATTTTGAGATACAATTTCTTTACAATCTTTTGATGTAAAACATTTAGCAGGGTGCCCACAGAGATGTAGCAGAGACTAAGGGCCGTCAGTGGCAAAAAAACACTTGATTATTTTAGGAAATAGGTAATTTCTCTGTCATTCTTGATCATTTTCACCTATGGTTCACAAATAAAGGAAGCATCAAATTACTAGTTTATTTTGTATTTGCATTATTCGCCAGGTCTTAGTCCTGCTTTTTTTCATCCTGAGAAAGGTCAGGTTTCTCTGAGAAGGCTATCCTTAGAAAAAGACAAAGTGGACACCTTTTCTTTGAATTCAGTCTCACTTTGTTAACAGTGTCCATTGCTTAAAAGATTTTTACTCAGCACATTTACAGCTGCTGCAGGGCTCACTATTCCAGTTACTGCTAAAAGCTAATCCTTAATGTGCAATATTTCCAGTTGTGCTTCTCCTACTAGGGTTGCTAGCACACTCTTTCCTATATTCAATTCCTTTAAGGGGTCCATGGGCAATTAAACTTACCTTCTCCAGCAACGCCCCAGATTTTGTGGAATATCACTGTGGCAACCCAGAAGCACTGGGGTAGTTTCATTTAAATAAATCTATGAAGTTTTTTAAACAGTGACATATTTAAATGAATAGCACCTTATTCAAAACTGGACATACTAAAGATCTGGCATTCCCAATATTGCTAGTTTATAATATGCTGCAGATATATTTTAAATGATAAAGCAGGAGTGGGCAATAAGCAGTTCACGGGCCAGATGCAATTCACTGGGGTTAGCTTCTGTTGGGCTGCTAGTGCTTTATTTACCTGAACACCTGCAGGTACAGCCACTTGCAGCTCCCGTTGGCCACGGATCACTGTTGCTAGACAATAGGAGCTGTGGGAAGTGGTGTGGACTGGGACACCTGTAGTTTTCCCAGGTAGAAGAACTGAAGAAAATTTGCATTGAATAGAGCCCAATATATCTATTTTCATTTGATAATGTATGGAATGTTATTTTCCATTACTGAATGTAAACTCAGTTCTGGTGCCTTCATAGTTTACATATTAAATGTATGTAGGTTTGCAACAATGCTGGAACAGGCTGCCCTGGTTGGCTTTGGAATGACTGTTAAAAGGGGGGAATAACAGTAACAATCACACTAGGCCAACCCATACTGTTCAATCTATTTACCAAAGAGCCTTTAGAGATGTATTATCCATGATTCATATCTGTGATACAATTTTGAGACATCTCTCTTTCTAACATATCCAGAACATTCTCCCAAAGTATCAGTTCTGGTCATTTCCAATGTACAAGCTGCCTACAACAAATACACCTTCCCAACAGAGTGCAAAGAACTGTCTTCAAAGCAGACCTAGATTTGCTCATAGCAGAGCTTAACAGGCTTGAAGAATACAGAGCTCTTCTGCAGTGCCACACTACTGTAATTTCTAGAACCCCACGGTCCTTGCTGGAGGCCTCACTTTTTCCCCTTTTTATTTGTGTAGTGAGTCAGTGTGGCCTCCCACTGACACAGAGAAGGAAACTCCCCTCAAAACTCCTTGGTGGGCAGTGCCAGAATCATCCCACCCTGCCCACAGGAAACAGAAAGTTGGGGCAGGGAGTATAAAAAGGGAAGCTCCCAGCTCAATCAGGGCTCAGTCGCTGAGCAGGGCAGAGGCTCTCCCCCAGCCCGAGCATCAGAGGTCCTTGCTGTGCTGCTCTCTGACCGACAACTGGGTAGGGCCACCCGGCTCGCTCCCAGGTCCTGAGCTGAAGCCTAGGCTGCCCCGACTATGGCTGGAGTGGGATCCCACCGGTCAACCCAGACCCCCCGAGCACCTGCTGGGCCCAGCTGAGTGGGCCAGACCACCTGGACCTTTCACAGACCCAGATCCTGAGCCTATGGACATGCTGCCTCCGCCCCCATCCCTAGCCGACTTCAAGGAGCGACCTCCAAGCCAGGTAGGCCCCCAGGGGGAACAGAGGAGTGGCCCAGGGACAGCCGACCTTGGGGTGGTTGAGGACATGCAGGTCAGTTGGGCAGCATGCTGTGGCTTGGAGCCCTGCTAACCCACTGACCCGGATGGCGAGTTATGGCCTGGAGCCAGAGCCAGAGCCAGTAGTGGTGGCACCGCCACTACTAGGGCCCTGGGCTGGGAAGCAGTGGAGTAGGGAGGGCCCGTGTTCCCCCCCTGCTACCCCTTTCCCTGGGTGGCAGATTGCCCCTGTGGGGCAAATCCCCTGCACTTGTTGGCTGTCCACTAGCAAGGAGGCCAGACTCCTGGCTCAACCTGCAAACAGGCTTGTGCCATTAGACTTTTGATATTGTTTGACTATTCATTTGCTGCCTTGCCCTGACCCAGGGCCTGGGCTCACAAACTGTCGTGCAGTCCACTAGACTACAGTTCAACTGTTAATTTCCCGACTGGCCCTAGCCCAGGGCCTGGGCCCCCAAACTGTGGGGGAGCCCTCCAGACTACTGTTTCATTGTTAACTGGCTGCCCCGCCCTAAACCATGGCGGGTCACTAGAATGGCTAATTGGCCGGCTGTCAGGCCTTGGGGCTCCAGACTCGGGGCTTACCGTGAGTCCGAGTGGCCTCCTGCTGACTCGAACTACTACAATCTGGCACAATGGGGACCTCATCACTGTTTGGGACCTCTAAGCTTTATGGCAAGACAAGCAATAAAAAATGCAGAATTATTTTTGCTAAATCATGTTTGCAGGTGAGTTGTATCATCTCAAGGGCAAAGATATAATAGGAGTACAAGCACCTCAATGAGTCAGCGAAGGGGGAAGCTAGGCTGAAACTTGCTTGTTTTTTTATTTAATCAAATGACATAGAACACCAAGAGATAAGTTTAGACTATGTCTACAGTACATACATTGGCCCTGGTCCTGCAAACACTTATGGACTGAAATCAATGGTACTATTCATGATAGTGAAGTTAAACATATGTATAAGCATTTGCAGGAGTTGTCCATGTGCTTATGTACATTATATATATTTTGTCACAGTTTCAAGTAGTTATCCATTTATGCAGTCTTTCAATTATTTGTTGAATTCACAGTGCTAAAGATGATTATCCAAATCAGTCACTGTATACATATATGATGATCTTTTATTTAGATAGCACCTTTTTTCCAGATGGATCCCAAAGAGATTTACAAAATTCTGTGTATATATACAATTTGACCCAGCTCAGAACTGCAGCTCTCCCAGGAACGGTACAGAGCAGCTGTCTAAACAGTATATAACAATTCATGAAAGTTCAGAGAGGAAGACTACATTATCTAACTGAAGCGGGAAAGGTAATTTAGATTCAGGATACAATAAACCTGGTTAGGATTTGGCCAACACATGTGGGATAACACTCTTATACTAAATAGAAAAAAAGTTACTGTATGTTCTAGAATGAACACAAGTGTTTGGGACTTCTGTTTGACAACAGCAAAACCACATCCTGCTCCATCAGCACAGTATTGCTATAACAGTATTGCTTTGTTATGGGTTTAGTCTGACTTAGAAGTCTCACACCTATTGAACCATCAAAAACATGTCCCTGCAGCATTGTCAGATTTCCTTGTAAATCTCTCATGTTACTGACCATGCCTAACGTTGCTTCACCCCATCTAATAGTAAACTTTGGATTATCTGAACAAAAAAGCAGAAACATCTGCCTGGACTGAAAACATGGTTGCATATCTAAGCATGCAGTTATTCTTCAAAACAATGAGCTGCTCCTTCAACTCTTGCTCATACATGTTGGAATCGTTAGATCTACTCATGTGATTAGATCAGTCCCTATGACAGGTTGTCTATGTATTCCTTCAAATAAAGGCCTCAGGTCTGAAACCTATTCAGTGAAGTTAATAGGGCTTGGCATAGGCCCACGTCAGCAGGATTGGAGACTTAGTTTTTAATTTTTCATTAAAAGATAAAATAGAATAATTGAGAATACAACCTATTCTCCCATGATGTTAAAAAATATACAATAATGTATCATCTATGCGAGGTAAAGGAATACAGCAGAGTGAGAATACATACACACACACACATTTACTCAATATATTTTTCTTTATTTAAATCATTCCTCTGGGGTAGGGCTAAGGATGAGGGGTTCAGTATGCAGGTAGCCCCAGGGAGAGAGGACAACCCCAGCCCTCTCTTAAAGTAGCAACTTGGGCCAGATGAAAGGTGCCTGTCCATGGCCACTGCAGCAGACCAGCCAGGGGAGGAGTGCATGCCCCTCACCTGGGGAACAGGCAGTCACACAGACAGACACACTCTTTGAAATACATAGTAGATAGCAGTTCCTTTCTTCACTCCTGCCTCCTGCTGTCCCATCTCTAGCCCCTTGCTGCCTCACTATTGTCATTCTGCAAGCTAGATGTCTCTCCTGCTAGATTCCTCCTTTTCCAGTCGAATTCCAGGCACATCTCATTGGCCTGGCACAACCAAACCTTGACCTTGCTTTAAGATATGATAAGAGGAAATTGCATAGCAAATTTGCCCTGAGCCCCCTCCCACACCATAACACCATCCCAGTCCCCTACAACCCTAAGCCCCAGCCCTGAGCTCCCTTCTGTACCCTAATACCCTTCTAGACCCCTCAATCCAACCCTGAGCCCTCTCCTGTACCCTAACTCCTGCCCAGACCTTGCACCCCTATTCCAATCGCCTGCCCTAAACCTGCATACCAAATTTGGTGGTTGTATCTCTTTCCGTTTAGGGGGAGTTCTTGAACAAAATGGATGGACAGACAGATGCACATTTGTAAAATATATATTAAGCTAAGGACCCAGACCTGCAGAGAAGTCTGTGTGCTCTTCTATAACCGTATGAAGTGGACCCAGGAGGCCTACATTTGTATGATTAATAACTGCATTACTTGCTTGGGAATGATTGCAAAAAATGTACATAGTTATCAAAATGATACATACTTAATTCCTCACAGCTGACCCAGCTCTTCTGCCTACCTCCTATTCCCCAATTTCTGGGCTAATCTTACAGAATACAGCTGTGGTTTTTGGCTCTGCTCAGAGCAAGAATGTGAATCTTTTCCTCTGGCAGTCCCTGAAATGATTATTATATACCTGCCCTCACATTCATTTGAGCTGAGACAAAAGCAGATGGATGGCATTTAGTTTAGAACGCCCACTTCCCCCAGTGAAAATAGTGCATGATGCCATAAGGTCAGTTACAGCACCACAAACCTGTGATTAGATAGCAAATGAAAATTAAGTTGATGTCTGAGGGTGCTTCTACACAGCAGGGCTTAACTCAAAATAAGCTACACAAATTGAGCTACGTCAATTGTACGGCTTATTTTGAAATAGTTTATTTCGAAATTGGGAGCATCTACACAGCACTTATTTCAAAATAGAGCACTCGTCCTCCAACTTCCCTTATTCCTCGTACAATGAGAGTTACAGGAGTTGGAGTAAGAAGTCCTCCAGTTTGACAATATTTCAACATTATTTCAAAATAACTGCCTGCTGTGTAGATGCGGACTAAGTTATTTCAAAATAATGTTGTTGCCCCTGAGAAGGGGCATGGATAAGAACTATTCTGAGTACATTTGTCTTTGAATTTCTCCTCTTCAAAGTCTTACAGCCAACAGCTTTTGCTTCTGTTACATTATTCGTTTTTTTCTGTTGTTTAAGCAATTCTAAAACTTGTAGCAGAAAAATCCAGACAATCCTCTGCTGGCACTTTGATGATCGAAAGAGGAAGAAGATTGACACCTGAAAATGCTGATATTTCTGAAAACGTAGCTTACCTATTTCAAGTACAAATAGGATCTTGGCAAATAAGAGAACACTGAACTATAAAGAATGTTGAGAACAGTGTTCTCTAAGATTTTACATCCATGAGCGGAGTGAGTTTTGTCTTGTGCACCGATATTGTGGCCACGTACGCTTGTTCAGATGTGTGCCACCATGGCATCCAAGTTATTAATTTATATAATTAAAATGTTATTGAAGAAAAAATACTAAAGCAAGGGGTAATTAACAAAGTGCCTGACTATAAATGTTTATTTAATATGAAGTCAAATAAAATGAAAATACTGCTATGTTTCCAATAAATTAGATTAGCCTCAAGGCTGCTGTAAATCTGCACTGCCCACAGTTCCATAGAAGTCATAGGAGGCCAGGAATAAGCACACTGCAGCACTGCTCATACTGTGGAAGCAGCTGCCAGAGCCACAGGACCTTTAGAATCACTGAGGGTATGTCTACACTGTGGCACTATTTTGGGGTACTTCCAGTATCCCATAGTAGCGTATTCCGTATATTCCATGCACTTTGGACAGTGTAGCCATTATTTCGAAAGATATTTTGAAATAATGGGTTTGCTACTCCAACGTCCCTGTAAACCTCATTCCACAATGATTAGGGGCCATTTCACAATAGCGCTCTATTTCAAAATACACTCGAAATAAGCTACACAATTTGCATAGCTCAAATTGTGTAGGTTATTTTGAGCTATGGGTGCTGTGTAGACGCACCCAGTGTCCCAGGGAAACTGCCTTCTTTGCCCCCCCTTGACACGGCTGGCAGGACACTAGCTCTTGGGATTGGTGGCAACACATGCATGCCACTAAGGGTGTGTCTACACTGCACTGTTTTTCCGGAATAACGGCCATTATTCTGGAAAAACCACACAGCAATTGTGTTATTTCAAAAGAAAATCAAACTAAAGGAGGGCTTTTTCTGACATTGGCAAACCTCATTCCACAAGGAATAACGTTTCTTTCAAAAAAGCTCTTTCGGAAGAGGGTATATGTGGACACTCCACTGTTGCTATGTCAAAATAGCTCCTCACCAGGGCCATTCTAAAGTTATTCCTCCCCAGTGCCTCCTGGGGTTCTAAATTGAGATAGCATGTCCACATCAGGGAAGTCTGCCTCAGACTAATTTTGAGGCTTCCCTATAGTGTGGACACTCTATTTCAAAATAAGCTATTCCAGAAGATATCAGAGGCGAGGGGTATCACCTCTGAAGGATATAAGCTTTGTCATTATCAGTTGCCACTGTAGACATAGCCAAGCCTGATGACAGACAACCCACCTGCAGCCCCAAACCCCACCAGCAGACACCCACTGGCCCGCCATATGGTCGCAATCCCTGGCAGTGGCTGGAACAGCTGTCCCCCAACATAGCCCCAGCCATGGGAGCAGCCTTGCCACTCACCTTCCAGATCCAGCAGGAAGATGAATGCTGCTGTGTAGCTGTGTGAAGGAGGTGGGCGGGCTTAAAATTTTTTGTGCACGGCCGCACAAGCGCACACCTTAGAGGGAACACTGATTGAGAAACTTAAGACGCAAGGCCTGTTATGAGTATTCACCAACAAATAGATATGGTCATGCGACTAAGTACCACAACTGAGTTGTGTTATCCATCCCAGCTGTTTGAGATCTTGATACAGACTGGTGCATAACATGTGCAAGATTTCAATCCTTCTCCTGAGGATCCCTTCATAGGCGAGAACTGCAGGGCGGCACTGACCAGCTCCTGATCTGAGGCTGACTGTTGTAAGTCAAGGGTAATTCCATTGTCTTCTGCACAGTTTCTCTGAGTTTATACCTCAGAACAAAATGGGCGTCGGGACTCAACCTCTGTTTCCTTGGTGGACTGTTTGGGTACATCTGCACTGCAGGGCTTAACTCGAAATAAGCTATGCAAATTGAGCTACATCAATTGCGTAGCTTATTTCAAAATAGCTTATTTTGAAATAAGGAGCGTCTACACAGCATTTATTTTGAAATAGAGCGCTCTTCCTCCGATTTCCCCTGTTCCTCATACAATGAGGATTACAGGTGTCGGAGTAAGAAGTCCTCCAGATTGACAGTATTTTGACACTATTGGGTCTGCCCCACGAAAGCTTATCACCTAATAAACCATTTTGTTAGTCTTTAAAATGCTATATGACTGCTTTTTTTTTTTTTTGCTGTGTAGATGCAGACTAAGTTATTTCAGAATAGCTCTAGTTATTTCGAAATAGTGTTGCAGTGTAGATGTACCCTTTAATAGATGGGAGGCAGATTTTGACCTTCAACCATGTTTCAAGTTTTAATGTGTATATCTGTTAGCGGCTATTTGTTATATAGGATGGCCCTGTTGTGCACAGTGAACTAAGATACACTGCCATGTTATAAATTTGGAATAAATAAGACAGGCTGCAACTCCCAGAGATATATTAACCTTAACCCACATGTTGCTTCTGTTTTTGAGAACATGTAATATTTTAATTTAAAGCTTAGTCTTTCTTGACATACTGTATGTTCTCTGTTCAGGAAGCACTTTCCCTAAATTTGCTTCCTTCAGGAAGCCTTCTTATGCTAGTCTCCTTTCCATAGGGGTCTTCACATCTTCCTGCATGTGAATAAGTGTCTGATATCCTTTGTATCTGAGCTGAAAGGTTTATAAGCTGTTCAAGAAAGGAACTCACATTTTTATGTTGTAAGAATCTGTATACATTGACAGTACTCTCAGAATTCTAAAAAGCAATATGAAGCATCATGAAATCTTTTAGAATCTGAATACACATCTAATAAAGTCCATACTTTGTAAGGTTTGTACATACACACTCCAAACAGAAGACAATTTGGAATGAGTTGTTTCTTTCTACTTATATAGTGTTTATATAGAGTGACTACCTTAAAAAGCAAAAACAACTTAAAAATAAAATAAGTGGAAAATAAAATCTGCAACCCTCAAATCGTGAGACAATTTCAGTATCCTAACGTGTTACTTTTGTTTATTCCTCTCTTCTTTTGTGGGTAATTTTTTCTGCTCTAAAACTAAAAGTCCATACTACAGGTATTTTTCATATGTTAGTGAATAACAAAACACAAAATAATGAAAATTAAGGGCCCTGCAAATACTTCCACAATGGCACCGCTCATCTACCTAAACTGATTTTAGTGCCACTGTTCTCAATGCATAAAGCTAAACACAAGATTTTCAAGATTAAGACTTGGGTAAGTCACACAAGGGAAGTTATTAGTTCCCTGAGTTAAAAAGACAGATACATAATTTCCCAGAGGTAACCAATGACCTACTAGAAATCAATGTTTTAAAATTATCTACCTCATAAATCTATTTTTTTGAAGTCTGGTAAATGCCATTTCTTCCATTTATCTTTGGAACATTGTAACCACCGTCTGCTGCTCATTCCACAGGAGTTTATATTTTATCTGGCGTTAAAGGTGGTGATCTCTATGGTTCTGAATTATCTGCCAGGGTTGGCATGCCTTTGATCTGATGACTTTAACTGGAAATATGTTTCAATTGTGACTTGAAATATGGGATTATAATAGAAAAAAGTGTTAGACTGAAGAAATAACATTAGTTGTATAATTTGGCAGGAAAACAGATTCCATCAAAACAATGGGTTTTGCATTTATGGAAAAATAATTTTAGCTTTGTGCCAATAGTGCCTGAGCAAGCATAAATATGATTTACACCTTTATAATTCCCTGAATCTATTGCCAACAATATGTAAGAAAAATCAAAACTGAGATGCAAACTAAATTTCTTGGTCTGCTATTTCAAATGAGCTGGTTTGACAAATAAAACTTAATTTTTACATCTGCCATGGATTCTGGAGTATGATTAATAACTAGAACTCTGTGGCTAGTAGCCAATGTATGTATGTGATTACAACAAAGTTTAAATAAAATACATTTTGAATAAATATGCCAGAAAGATTATAAAAAATGCTACATGCATGCTTGGAAAAAATCTTGTCACTGCATCAAATATTAAATCCTTATGAAAGTGAAATACCACAGGCATCGTTAGGCAGAATAAGAGGAGCATGGGGTGCCAACTCAGCTTTGGCGGCTCAATCACTGAAAGACCATTTTTGTTCATTTTGTTTTCTACATTTTTTTCCTGCTGATCTCCTGCACATGTTAGGTTTTTTACAAAAAACCTTAGACTGTTAAATATTCCAGTTGTCTTTCACAGTTACTTTCCAATAAAAGTACTGGATTTTTTTCTTTCCCTTAAACAATACAGTTGTTAATTGCAATGTTGCTGTATCCATATTGGTCCCAGGATATGAGAGATGCAAAGCGAGTGAGGTAATTTCTTTTATTGTTGGTCTCAGACAACAATTTTGAAAGCTTGTCTTTTTCAACAACAGTAGCTGGTCTAATAAGAAATATTGCCTCACCCACTTTGTCTTTCTCAGACTCTGGGCATGTCTACACAGCAGTATTATTTCAAAATAACTACGCAAGCATCTATACAGCAAGCCCGTTATTTTGAAATAATTTCGAAATAACAGGTGGCTTATTTCGGAGTCTGTAACCCTCATTCTACAAGGAATTTTGCCTGTTCTGAAATAGATATTTCGGAATATGGCGTGTGTAGACAGCACCCTCCAGCCTTTTACATAGGAGCACTGCTGGCCCCTCTGTCCACACTCAGCAAAACTCTATAGTCCCCCTTCCCCTGCAGGTCTTCAAGGTGCAGCCTCGGGGAAAGGGCTTGTGGCACAGGGCAGGCCCTGACAGCCCTGAGCCACAGAGCAGCAGTCTTCACAGCTGTCCCTGCTGTCATGAACCACCCCTGTGCTCCGTCCGAGCCTTCCATGGCTGCAGCTGAGCAGGCAGCCAGCTCCCAGGACCCTGACAGGGGACGAAAGAGGCGTGTGACTTCCTGCTCTGGGTTGGAGATCCTGGACCTAATTGAGGTCTGGGGTGAGGAGTCGGACCTCCAGGATCTCTGCACAAGACACAGAAATGCTGACATCTATGGCCCGATGGCCAAAAGCCTGGGCACCAAGGGTCACATCCGCAGCCAGGAGCAAGTGTCGATGGAGGTTAAGGAGCTCAGGGAGGCCTATGCCTAGATGAGGGAGCACAGCTCCTGCTCCAGCGTGGCACCTCAGATAAGCCCTTACTATACAGAGCTCCACTGCATCCTAGGGGGCGGGTCAGTCCCTCCCCCACCGGTAGTGGACTCAGGGCTGGAGACCATGGCCCCAACAGTAGATGTCTCCATGCTGAACTGTTTCCCAACAGATCAGTAGCTGTCTGGCATGGCAAACTTCCAGATGGCAATGGTGACCCACTTCTGGAGAGGGGATGACGGATGTCATATGGGTTTCCCGTCACAGGAGTGGAGGGGCAAGCCACTCACACAGCTCCAGAAAGATGTCCTTCCTGCTGGTCTTCCCACCGCTCCCTAACAATCCTGTCCCACCAGTCGGAAGCAAAGGTGCACGGTGTGCAGGGGAGGGCGGGTGGGGTCATACTGCATGAGCAGTGCCCGCAGAGAGATGAGGAAGTTCCCTTCAATGAGCTGGGGGGAGGGTGGGGAGGTGTTCCCGCAGGGCCAGGAGGGCAGCCTGCTGAAAGTGCTGCAAGAGCTGCAGCACAACCTGTAAGAGCTGTTGATTGCGACTGTTCAGAGGCAGCTCCAGCTCCATGGCAGGAGTGCTGAGGTATCAGCAAGGGCAACCACAGCAGGCAGAGAACAGGCTTTGCTGTCCCTCAAAGAAGTAGGCAAAGGAGAAGAGCCTGAGATATGGCCATACGGGGTGGAGGGGTGGGGGGAATCCCTTTAAGCTTGAGCCTCAGATAGCCTCAGGCAGTGGCTACCAGAAGTAAGTCCTGTCCTGATGCCCTGCCTGAAGTGCTTCCAGGTGGCCTTAAATGCGATTCAGTGTCCAATTAGTGTGGATGCTCTATTTCAAAATAGTTCATCACTATTTTAATGGGCATTTGCTGTGTAGACATGTTATTTCAAAATAAACTATTTTGGAGTATTTCTTCCAGAATAGCTTACTCCGAAATAAGCATGCAGTGTAGACGTACTCTCTGTTAACTCCTACATGATCACCTACATTATCCTACTCTCTTAAGGCCACAGAGTTCACATCTGTGGTAAATTTACAAGGAGGACAATGGAAAGCTCATGTTCACTCCATGGAGTTACTGATTGAATGTTCCCCTTGGAAAGGAGACATTAGGGGTTCCAAAGAAAGCACAAGGTATATCTTTCAAATCTCATGGATCTGTAAGGAATGAGAGCTTTGCTCTCCTCCATTGTGTTATTGGGTCTTAATTCCCTCTGGAAGCAATTCTGCTTCATGAATCAGGTTACTATTGACTCCTCCGTCAGTGCCTGTACAATATTCCCTTCCCTGCAGAAGGTTATAGATCTTTAGTAGAAGTGATGGTCCAAGGAAGTCATCTTGCAGTGTCTCTTAACCAGAAAAAGGGTTACAGATGTGTTTTGGTTTGGCTATTTTTAATAAAGTTTAGGTTTCTAGGAGTCAAGTGACTCTCTAAGGGTTCATCTACACTGCGGGCTAAAGTCAAGTTAAGATACACAACTTCAGCTACGTTAATTGAGTAGCTGAAGTCAAAGTACCTTAATTCGGCTTTTGGTGCTGTCTACACAGCAGGAAGTCAAAGGAAGAACACTCTTCCTTCCACTTCCCTTACTCCTTGTGAAATGAGGGTTATAGAAGTCAGAGTAAGAAGCCAGTTATTTCGAAATTATTCCAAAATAACAGGCTTGCTGTGAAAATGCACACTCTATTATTTCAAAATAAGCGAGCAGTGTAGACATAACCTAAGGTAAGCTTGTCGGAGCCAATAGCCACTCGAACTTTATTATTTACCATACCATCTTAAAGCTTAAACGGTGAGTTGAATCTATTCTTCATTGGTTCTGTGCACTATATCTCAGCCAGATGAATCCAGTGAATGAAATATGAGTTTTGCCTTTCTGTGCAAACTGAGAGAAAAGTATTAGAAGACATTTTGAACTCTGGGAAACTTCTGTTTTTAGAATGCCATAATTCCAGAGCCCTTTGTCTAATTCACTTCACATTTGGCATAAAAACTGTGCCTCCACCTCTGCCAGAACCTGCTAGTTTTGAGAATGATATTCTTGTTTAAGGACTCTAGAAAGAGAGGGATAAAAACCAGGCTTCTAATAGAAACAATTGCAACCTTAACTATGGGTGAGTGGGGAGTGGTAGGCATATAATCCTGGCCATAGTAAAGTCAATGGTAACACTGCCACTAAGCATAATTGGACCAGAATTTCACAGTGAGTGGCTATTGCCATTATATTACTCGTACAATTAAAAAAGACAGAGAGTAAAGCACATTCTGTGAAAGCGCAGGCTTTAGCAATGAAATCAGAGGCAATGTTTGTGTTGAGCAGTATTGACATCCAGTGGAGACTTAGAATAATTACAGGCATACAAATTGTTTTGTGCAATAGTTCAACCTGCATTGGTAGTTCTACTTTTGTATATCTCACATTGAGATAGACATTAGTTTTCTCTCATCTTTCTGTAATACGTTACTATTAATGCAATTTATTTCCTTTGGGAGCAAAATCTGGAAAAGATATAAATGATATAAATATAAGTGTTAAAAGATATAAAAGATATAAATACAAAATACCCTATTTTCTCCAAAGAAATTACTTTTGGGCAGTTTTCTGATTTCACATATTTTTAAAACGTTGTATTTGTTCATAAGTAGTGAGCTACAAGAATTGATTTTTTTTTAAAGAAAAGATATTGAGGTACATGATTATTGGATTTTCAAGACATACAAATGTATGTGTCTTTGCAAAGAGAATTACAGTAAGGTTTAAAGACAGTTCAGCAGATCTGGTGTCCCAAATGTGATCATGTTAATTGGGAAGTAGATTATAGAGCACTGACTCATGCTGGCAGCCCTATTCGTTGTTCAACATTGTGTGTATGAATTGTACAATCTAGCCAACAAAAAATTTCCATCGGTAAGTGAAATATGTAAAGTAAGAAAAATGCTGCTCGAGATCTTATTTAAGTTAGATTTAAGGATATTTACTGTGCATATTTTGACATGTGGTGTTGACAATTTGTATTTTAACAGTTTGATTTTGAATCTCAACATCTACTATTAGTAAATAATTGTAATTATAATCATTATAATTTCCTGCAACAGTGCAAATTTAATGGATTAAAAACTGAAAACATACTTAACAGTTTAAATAAGACCAATAATTTTGTGAAATGTGAATGTTAAAATCTATTAAAAAATTGCTTAAAGATCAACATTAACATTATCTATCAAAATTTTAAAAAAAATCTAATTCTGTTAAAAAATTCCGTACACCTCGATGGACTGGACTGTAGTATATGCCCACTGTTTCATTAGTATATGAAGAGCAACTACGGCACATAGGTAAGTGATAAATGACTGTAAACTCTGTAGCTGCTTTACTGTTTTCATACTGTGATAACTGGATTAGGATGCATAATAAAAATAACAAATGTTCTGCTGGGAAAAGACTGGTCTTTATTAGCTGGTATCAGACACACTATTACCAAAAGACTATATACCCCCTGTCACGTGGTCACTATCTCCATTGATTAATATGGCTGCTTTTACATGGCGATTTTATATTAGAAATTTATTTTGATCCATTGGTATCAATATGACTTTAATATGTATTAATCATCAATTTATTATGGAATGCTACCAGTTCTTCTAGTACCTATTTAATACAGTGGGAATCTGTCCTGACATGAGTTACCTTGGCAGTTACCTAGAAGGCTGTAAGGCACATTTATGTATCGTAAAGTTGTTGTAACGTGGCTCTTTGGAGTAAAGTACTAGCTGTGAGTTAGGAGTTTATGGGATGACTGTTTGTCTTCTTTATTTTAACTAGAGTAGTAACTGTTCATAGAAAAGGTAATCACCTAGAATGAACTAGAACGAGTTGAAAACATGAAATAAAAAAGGAAACAGATTTTTCATGAAAATGTTTCAAAAATATTCATCTTGCTCTTGACCAGTTTTGCAACTAAATCTCATGGGAAGGGACCCCTTAAATTATCATGGAGAATGATTATTGGAGTAACCTAGAATATCAGTGACACAGGACTGTGGTGGCAAAGTCCACATCCAGTACAGACGGATTCAACTTTCTAGTGTTTCAAAGATGAAAAAAATATACATTTGCTGAAATCTGGGGTTCCAGGTGCTATCGCCAATAGCAATTTAAAAAGTGTCTCCCAAAATAAATTTTTGTGTAAGGAATCTATGTAAGAAAAAATTCTGACAACTCTTAAATAATGGTTATATTGTTCCCTTAATTGGTCAAGGTCTGACATTCTGTAATATTATGATCTTGCTCTGGTTGCTTGCACAAAGTAACCCACTGATTTATCAAAACAAGTACAGTGAGCAATAAAACTCCTTGTATACTCCTGTGGAGGTTGTTCAGAACAAAGGGCCTTCTGTATTTTTCATATGTGGAACACCTTGTTAAAATTCTTTTCCAGAAATATAGCTATTATTAATTAAAGTCCTCATCATCAAAGTGGCCACATAAACCAGCACTATATTAATGGCCCATATTTTAATCTCATTGTGAGAAAATACTTTATCAAGCCTTTTAAATATATATTAATGAAGTACCATTTAAATATAAAATAAGAGCTCCAAGGCTTTATTCCCTCTAGTCAAATACAAAATAAATCGCTATTTGAAAGGTGACTTTTTCTACATTTATGTCTGCAGCTTTTGTTGATCCTGCTCTCTTGGCCAATGTACATGAATAATTCAGCTTGTAGCAAAGAGGTGGGTTGTATGCGCAAGTGCCACGAAGGGGCACAAGCTGAATCATTGACTAGACTGACACCTTCACCTACCAGTAAGACTAATGTTATATTTCTAAATGTCACATTCAGCTGTGCTAGTCATGCAAGAGAGTATATGCTAGAATGACTTTGCAGCTCAGGAAATACATACTCAGCTGATGTCCTTTTCCCACTTTCCCTAACCTATTAGTCTTCTGCCTGCCTCGGTTTATAATTTTCTCCACAATCACCAAATACCAGTGTGATGTTCCTTTTCAACTCCCTCCCATTACACCCATTTTCTGACCCTCATACACCAACTTGGAACTTATACCACTGTTTAAATCATCACTTAATTTGGTCTATGTTTTTCCATGGGAGCTTCATCTGGCTATACTAGGCCTGAATTTGGCCTTTTAACACATAGAGGTTCCCATTGGATATGGCATTCTTCACTCTTTACATAAATTATTGTATAGTTTTGATGTCCTCTTGTAATAGTCATCTTTCACATTGGGAGGGTAGCAGTGTCAAAAGAAGCTGATCGTAGTTTCTGCATTGGCAGATGGAATTTCCCTCACTTTATTCTAAGGGCCTATGACCAGAGTTCAATCCGTAGACCTTCTTTTTTCCTGTCACTGTCCCCACCTACATGCTGGAGACCAGGGAAGCTGATCTAGTTGCTTGGCTATAGGAAATACAAAGTGTCTTCTTCCCTCTTCTGCATGTCTGCTTCTGTGTGGTCCTGGGGTCCCAATACTTCTGGGGAGAGGGAGGAAAGAGCAGTGATGCAGTGGTCAAAATCACTCATGGCAAGCGAGGCCTGAACATAGGACAGCTTGGCAGTAGCCCTTCTAAACAATGGGGAACTCACTAGATCCCAGCTTCCCTTTGTATAAAATAGTGACCCTCCAAGCAGTTGGAGAAATATAGAGTGAAATGCTCCAGTGGCGCAAACTGGCACACCTCTATTAGGTGCAATCCTAGCCACAGTTAAAGCAATGGGGCTAGATTTCTTCCACTGACTTCAATGCAGCAGAGAAGTGAGCCCTTTGTCTCAGCTGAGAATTGGCCATTTTTGCAGCCTGGCTCATGCTGGGGAAAAAAGGAAGAACTTGGAGCCCATTAGTAAAAGAAAATCTCTCTCTTATCAGAATGAGGCGGGTAGTCAAGGAAGGATGCTGCTATTCAGAAGATGTTATCTATTGGGGCACACATAGGCTGTGGGTATTTAAAGTATAAAGTCCAGTCCTCTTATTCCAAGTGTAATTTACGTTCGTTTATGAGGTGAGGGATTGGACAGCATAGAATAATAACTGACAGCAGTGCTGAAATCAACACCAACCATTTCTGAAAGAAAAACAAACTTGTGAAATGACAGATGTAACAAAGAAAAAATGAAGTTGCTCCCCACCCACCCAGCATCTGCAACTATAAAATAAACCAAAGAACAAAACCAAAACAAATTGACGGCTTGCACTGTAGGAGTTTTTCTTTAAACTGGTGCCAACTAAAAGACCCCCACAAAAACCAAAAGGTTGTTTATAGCTTTTAAAATGCTTTTCCATTTTTATTTTAAATTGTTCACAAATGACTTTTTTGAGAAATAAAAGATTAACTGAGCTGAGCTACAAAAATCAAACTATAGCAGCAGTGAAACGATTTTCCAAGAAGTGTAACAATAGTTACTTAAAGTCCTTCAGTGCAACTATTTTTAAAACAAAACTAGAGCCAAAGCCATTAGGTTTCCACAGCCTGACTGTGCCCTAAAGCCATTGGGGTGAGTTGATCTGAAAGAGTGTCTACCCCCCGTTCTAAGGTGAGCTGGGTGATGCCAGTCCAACTCTGGAACCTGACCCTTCTGTCAGAGGCAGAATCTGGGACTCTGCCCAGCCTGATTATAACACATGGCATTCAGTCAATGGAATCAAGGAGCAGTGCTTCCCCAATAGCCCAAGCAGTGCCAGCGAAATGATTGCAAGAGAGACTAAGTGGACAGGGCACACTTCGCTGATGGCCCGAAAGCAAGTCGTTTTTCATCGTATACAAGAGCATAATTTTACACCTCAATCTTTTTTTTTTTCCTGAACTTGAACCAGCTGTTTCATAATGAGGGTTCCACTGTTCCAACTATCAGAGTCAAGGAGAGCTTTGCAGTCTTGGTCGGCCAGCAGACATAGCACCAATAAATTAAAGATACTCATCCACTGCTAATCCTCAAGGCTCCATGTATTCAAAGGCAAGATTCTGTGGCAAATTCCCTGGATTCTGTTATACTTGAATATTGGCAAACTGGCAATATTGCAGCAGCATTCGTTCAATTTTAAAACTGAGGTTTCATATGATTTAAATGCGAACATCAGTAATACAACCAGCACAGTAGAGCTTGTGCTTAATTTATTCGGCTGCATTCTCATTTTGAGTTTTATATGCTGCTGTGCATGTTTATATTAATTCATACAGATGCATCAAAGAAGTTGTTGGGGGAAGCTGGTTGGGTTTGGTTTTGCATAGGGGACAGTTGGATCTTCTCACATTCAGAGAAGAATGGAGAATATTTCAAAATAGTGGGATGAGCACATCAGCTGGACTGGTCTGTTCAAGTGTTCAGCATTGAAATAGTTAAATTGGCTTCATTAGATTCACAGTCAATAACAAAGTGAGATGGATGGGCAGTTCACATTCCTGAAGCTGTTGCAGACCTAGGAAGATAACACTGAATCATGTTACACTAATCTGCTCATGTTCTCAAGATTTTCTTCATCCTCATGTGGGCTAGAAAAAAAAAGGAAGCTTAGATTCAGGAACACTATTCTGCAGCAAGAGATGAATTCTACTACAAATATCTCAGCTATAGTACCACTAAATACACAGGCCCAGGTACCAAAGTGTGGTTCTGAAAAGTCTCAGATTCCTCTTTAGCTGCTCAGATTCTGAGACTTTAGTGAATGGAAGAGGCAGAGAAACAGAATGATTACAGGAGACAAGACATGTGATTGTATTCTCAGGGAGAAGAGTCAGGAGGATCAATAAAGGCATGAAAGAGTTTTGTTTCTTCATGCCTTTTATGAAATTCTAAACTGATGCCTTTGAAGAACCCAGGTACAGTTGCTAGAAGCTGCCTCCTTTGGAACAGGCGCTGATTATTTATATTAATAGAAGGGTCCCTTCAGAATCTGTGTGTTGCTCCCCCTTACATTTTTTTTACCCATTGTGGATGGCTTGAGATGCAAGAAATGTATGCAAGGCCTCTGTTTCCAGGGACTTGTAGCTTTGGAGATTGTCCAGGATATCAGAAAGTCACAGTCTCTGGCCAAGAAGAGAAGCTGCCCTCAGGAAATAATCTCCCCGGTTCAGCTGCAGTAGTCCTGTTAAATGCAATGTGATTAAAATTATAGTGATGGAACTGCTGACACAGCAATAATAAATGTAGTAGGCCAGATTCTCTGAAGTTATAAATTGGGGCAGTTCTCCTGAAGTCGACAGAGCAATGTATACCAAATTACCCTAGCTGAGAATCAATTCCATTCACACATAATTATAAGGTATTGGCTTTTTTCCTTCTCCAGAGAAAGTTCCCTTGATCTTCCATGTTAGGATGTCAAGGCACAATGCACCAAGAGTAAATCCTCAGGTCCTTTCTCAGGGTCTCATTCATTCTGCTCTCACTGGTGTAAATTAGAGCAGATTCAGACACAAAGGGTTACCGTACTTTGTTGCATTAAGGATCAGCTAGAGATAGCAAGGTGTGTCAGTCAGTCAATCAGTGTGGTTCCCAGACAGGGCAGCCAGTCCTGTGCTGGCTTTTGTTTACTTTAGATTACCATACCCCTGATATACCCTGGACAAAGATACAGGGGAACTGGCTATATCAGTTCTATGCTAACTGAGGACTCCCCCATGCCATGGAGCAGGGGAAAGAACCTGGGCCACTGTTCTGACAGGCACATTTGAAAAAGTTTACCCCAAGTCTCAGTTTTGAAGGTGTCTTAGGCCCAGATCCTCACAGATATTTAGATGCTTAATTCCCATTGAAATGGAAGTATCTGGGCCTAAGTCACCTTTGAAAATGGTATTTAGGTTCCTAAATCACTTAGACACTTTTGACAATTTTACCTGTATTTCTTAATCGAGCAAACTATATTTGCTTCAGTGTGATAGTAAGGACTGAGTAAATGGAGAAGAAAGACTTCAGAATTTGTCTCAAAGTCTTTTTTCAACAAACTTCTAAGAGTAATTCAATGGCTATATTATAAAACTTCAATGTTAGTGTAAAAGAATCTTGGGTTTTTTGTTTTTTTTTACTTCCTTTCTTTCTGAGAAGCCTGTTTCTTTTTATTGTACCCCACTAACAACAGGGCTTTTCACACAGGTAAGTCCACAGTAGGTTACAAGCAGCAATATTAAAACAACCTGTGCTACTGTTAGGGAAGCTAATAACACTACTTAAGGCTTTTACTGTGTTGGGGGTGGAGGGAGTGTGTATGAAGGGAATTCTTGTAACGTAATGTAGTAGTATCAAATATACAAGCCATTTCACAGTTTGTGGTCTTGTGTGTCAAATAACCTTTACCTCATTACAGTGGATAAAGAAGGCCAGACATTCTATGTAGCAATGTTGTTTCACTGAGCTATCCCTTCCATAGGATGGTTGGGCTGTGCCTTGGGGGGCTCCGCAGCAGCTGCCCCAAGCGTTCTATGAACAGGATGGTTCCCCATCTTAGCTGTGTGGCCCAGGATGGTTAGGTGGATTACCTGGATGCCCTGGCATGGGACGGCAGCAGGGGCTGAGCCCCCCATACTCACCGTGGTGGCAGGAGCTGGGGAAGTGGAGCAATGCATCCAGCAGCTTGTGCCACTCTGTGGCCATTTCCCTGTTGGATCACTATGATTCACCGTGGTAGTGACAAAGGATGTACCTATGCAATATGTGGGAGGTGTAATTCCCAGCACGGGTAGGCAGACATGCTAGTTCTGCTAGAGCTAGCACCAAATAGGCAGACTAGCTGAGCAAGTTGTGAGGGTCAGGCAGGATTGTGGCTATGCTGAGAAACTGCCTGTGGCACTGTGGCCACTCTGCTCAAGCAGAGTTAGCACATGTACGTCTATCCATGCTGGGAATTACATCTGCAAGCTTCTGTGCAGACATACCCAGAATGACTCACCAGCCAGCACGTTCCCTTGTGACTGGGCACAGCACTGGAATTTGCTCTTTTTTGCTCTTTGCCAGCCAGCCACTCAGATCTGGTGGTGGTCTCCTCTGCCTGGCAACTCAGCCCCATTTAGCCAGATCATGCTCAGTCCCAGTTCTCCAGGGCAAGTATCCAATCCAACTTGTCACCAGGTCTCCAGCCCAACTCTGGGCCCACTAGTCCTCTCAACTTGTCTCCACAGTCTTTTCCAGTGTTTTCCTTGATGACCTATAGGTAGGGGAACCCAATCCCTCCCTCAACCCTGCCTTTTCAGACCTCCAGCTTCTCCCCAGGACTTCTTCCTTCTGCAGCCTGATTCTAGCCTTTCTTCCCCAGCCCACTTCAGCAGAAAGGTAACAAAGGAAAGGCATAATACAAAAATAGTCCAAACATGTCCTCCTTCCTTTCCAGAAATACCCGATGAGCTGCCGCCCAGCTTAAAGGCCTTGACTATTGTGCAGTGTTCACAGGAACTGTTAGCCAGCTTCATCCTTTAGAGTGGGCATCAACAGGGAGAAACCTCCCCATCCCCCAGAGTTGTCTCCCTCCCTTCTCCTCCAATCCTGGGAGGCCTCACAGCTACAGTGAGGTGAATTTGCTGGGGCACAAAACTATTTTAACCCCTTCCTGCTGGGTGCAGGGTTTGTGCACCTCATCATGGTACCTGAGTGGATGCAATTTATTTCTCAATTAACCTATTACAAACAAGGCCTGGTGTTCATGTTCCAGAGCCATTTTCTCCCACCACCCCACCCCATGAATTCTATTATTGCTGAAAGCTACAAGAACTATTTCACTAACATACTGTAGATAAGAACACCTTTTAAACTTTGCTATAATTAAGGGAGGGTGAACGTGGTGGGTAAACAATCAATCTCCTATTGTCCATCCCTAAGTCACACTAAAACTTAAACTTTTGCAATGTTTTAAAAATAGTTTTGATAGACATTTCCCTTCTACCCATCCATCTTCCAATAATATTATTGCCACCATAGAGAAGTTTATAGACTGTCTTTAAGGTCAAAAGGGACCATTGTGATCATCTAGTGTGACCTGACAGAACCTCGCCCATTACTGAAATAGACCCCTAACCTCTGGCTAAATTACTGAAGTCCTCAAATCATGGTTTAAAGACTACAGATTCCAGAGAAATCACCATTTACACTAGTTTAAATCTGCAAGTGACCCTTGCTCCATGCTGCATAGGAAGGAGAACACCCCTCCTCATCCACCTCTCCCTCCCCTTCCCCCAGGGTCTCTGCAAAACTGAGCCAGGGGAAATTCCCTCCTAATCTCAAATATGGCCATCAATGATACCCTGAGCATGTGGGCAAGATGCACCAGGAAGATACCTGGCAAAGAATTCTCTGTTGCGACTCAGAGCGACTTTGGATTTCTGTGTGTATCCAAATGGAACTAAGCATCTGTAAGGTCCAGAATGTGAGCTGTTAGGCCTAATGGTCAGAAGCCAGGCTCAAAGCTAAAATCAGAGCCAGAGCCAGAGCCAGAGCCAGAACCAGGATCACAGCATGGGTGAGAGCTAGAGTCAGTAACCATGCCAAAGGCTGAGCTGAAATCAGCATCAGGAATCTCAGCAGGGGTCAGTCAGAAACCTGGGAACAGTGCTAAGGGTCAAATCAGGATCCAGTACAGTAGTGGATAAGGAATCCAGTCACCTCCTCAGACAACATCTTGTTACTCTGATTTAAGTACTGAATCTGGGCTTTAAGTATTGAAGTTGGTAGGGGTAGATGTCTGCTCAAATAAGGAGCCTCTGGTAACTCACTGGCATATCAGCCCCCTTTTGTGGTGGTTCCAGAGAGCTGTTGGTTATAGTCTGGGCAGCAGTTGGGAACCTCACTGCCTCAATCATACGTAATTTATATGTGCTAAATGCAACTGCAGCACCAAAGAAACACCTGGCAAAATAAGGGCTCAAAGAAATAAATTATCAATCTTTTTTAAAAGGCATGAAGGTAGCATTATATAGTAATAATATAAACATCATGTAAACAAGTATGAGAGCTGGGGCAATTGAATGAAATATTTTTCCAGCCTTATTCAATTATAGAAACATCTTTGTTTAATACATGAGCTGAATTACTGTGTAAATGCAGATTTCACTACTGTTCTTTTCACTATTTAATTATTCCTCTTATGTACTATTTGTAGAGACTCCAGCTGAGATCAGGTCCCCATTATGCCTAGCACTGTATGTAAAATAAGAGAGAATCCCTGCTCTGAAGAGCTTACAAAGCAGACAAAGGGTGGTAGAAAAGAAGTAGCAGATAAGAGTGGTGAGTGGAAGGGGGGTTGTACACTGCTACTGGTGCCTGCATAAGCATGCTTGAGATTGCTATTTTTTACCATGCTATGAATCTATGGTGGCAGCAGCAGAGACTACTGCTGAGACTACAGAGCATCCAAGTACATACTCAGAGTCCGAGGCAGGCGTGTACTTAGACAGCTAGTCCATGCTCTCACCCTCTTTATAGCATTTTAAAGATCATACCTAGATAGGCTGCAATTTCACCTCCCCAATTACAGTGTAGATATATCCACAGGCTGCGTCTAGACTGGCAAGTTTTGCCAGCTGTCTACACTCGCCGCTTGAATTTGCACAAGAACACTGACGATCTAATGTAAGATTGTCAGTGTT
>CM057845.1:58875792-58894875 GCA_030068395.1 Apalone spinifera
AAAATGCTTTTAACGGAAAACTTTTCCGTTAAATCATGCCAGTCTAGACGTAGCCAAGGGGTATCCCACAACACAAATGAGATAGCTGATAACAAAGCACAAGTGTATTATATCTCATTTACTTAGCAGATTAATTGTGTGTGAGAGAATTTTTCTCTGTGCATTTTGTATTCGTTCTAACAAGCACTTGTACATCTGTTAGACATTTGTCTATTAGCTTGTAACTAATTGATACAGTTAAGCTTGTAAAAAGAATCAAAATCCAAAAGGGAACAAACATGTGCAGCTGTTATAAAACTGCCATTTTCTAAGTGAGGTCAAAATTATCCTTATTGCATCATTTTCACTAATTTAGTATGAATTAAATAGTAAAAATATTATTTTATTTATCATAATTATAAGATCAAATTCACATTTTGGGAGCAGGGAGGGTTAAAATTATTTATTAATCCTTGATTCTGATACCCTTGTTCATGCTGTGTAAAGTAGCAACATATTCCATAGGGCTTCCTACTGCACATCTTGAAGATAAAGTTGCTGTTCAGTGCAACAGTCTCAGACTCTGACCCTAACTAATTTATGTGGTAGTTTGCAGCTCTCTCTCACACACATTTTAAAGGAATTTGAGGTTTGGGGATTTGTTATTTAAGGCAGCCTTGCTGCTCCAGCTCCTAGTTTTGATTCCTTCAACCCTTAATAAATAAGACTACAGGATGGATGAGAATCTGATTGGTCCATCCCTAAACTCTCTTTTTTGTCCTTTCAATTGATTACAGCATTGTAATGTTGTCAGGCTCAGATTTTAAAGGTGTTTGGGCACCTACCACACTGATCTCGGGGCCTAAATACTTTTACAAATCTCAAGTTTAGTCATGACCTGAACTGAGTTGGCTATCACAATGGCAAAGCATTTGACAGGAGAAGAATTCAGCACAAATGATGTAGACTAAATCAAATAAGAACAGTAAATGCACTTCATAAAGGGTGAAAGCTATGCAGGTGCCCAAAGCAGAGCACAAAAGCCTACACACCTCTTAAAACCTCAAGATAGGACTTAACTGGGATTTACATGATGTATAGTATCTTGTGCTGAACCTGACTGAATTTCCCCCCAAAATGGGTATCAATTGTTAATAATCTCTATATATTCTCTTGCTTGGATAATACAGATAGGGTTTTTTTTAAATGAATAAGACTGTGTGTCTGAATAAGGAGGTTAATTGTCTGAGGTTACTTGGATATTTCCTCTCCTGAATCATTTCTTGCATTTGTAATGCAAAGACTTTGCCAACCTCTTTATTTTGGGTTTATCTTTCATGACGCCCATCTCTGGCTGATATCCCAAAGCCATGTGACAGCTATATGTAATAGGGTTGCCAGGTGTCCGGTACTGGCCTGGACAGTCTGGTAGCTGCGGCCTCTGTCCGGTAAAAAAACCCAGAAAATACCGGACATGTAAAATGTCCGGTAATTTCTGTTTGCCTTGGACAGAAGGCCACTTGGGACATTCCTCCCCTGCTGCATCTGGTGGGGGAGAGCGGAGCGAGGAGTGTGGTGCGCTGGGATTTAAAAGTGCAATGACTCTTTTTTTTTGGTGAGGTTTTTTTTTTCTTTTTGCCCAACAACTTTGCCCCCCTCTTTTTTTTGTTTTGTTCAACCAATTTTTTCCCCGCCATGTTCAGTATTTTTGGGGAAAGTATCTGGCAACCCTATAATGTGAATAGACAAGGCAGGCTTATGAGGCCAAGGATGATGAAAGCTCTTTTCCCTATGGACTAAGAGGTTACTTCAGGTTAATTAGTGACACTTGAGTCCAATTAAGGACAGCCAGTGACCATTTAAAACCTCTCCTCCCATGGGAGAGAGGGAAGAGAAATGAGAAACAAACAGCATCAGGGAGAAAAGGCTTCTCCTTGGTGGAAGGCTGGGCTCTTCCCTGTAGGGGAAACAATCAAGATTACTTCTGTTTGGGGGAGGGCTGGAAACAGCAACAGCCCAGGGAGCCAAGGAAATGGATTTCTTAATGTTGTGACTGTTGTTTGCTTATGAGAACTACTTGGGCTTACCCTGAGGCCTACCTTGTAAAGAGTGTAAAAATAAACCACCAAAAATTAGAAGCCTCAAAGTAGGACTGATTTACTTCAGCTACTGTCCCACCCCCAAAGAAGAGAAAAGTGCTGAGAGACTGACAAGGCAGACGTGGTTCCTTGCTGCAGAAGAGGCTCATTGTAAGTGAAAGATCAAAATGAAACATGATAAATATTATGAAGGAAAAACATTTTAAAGATACTTTTGCTGTGGGACTGTGATGTAGGCAGTCCGACCTACTAGTCAGAGCAAGAGTCCTGTTTAGTGGGCCCAGCAGGCATCCAATTTGGGGAACAAAGCTGTGTCAGCACCAGAATCAACTGCCAGTTCCCTAAGCCAGGGATCAAGCCAAAGTCAGAGACAAGAATCAAAGCTGTGGGTCAGAGCCACGACTGGGAACTGACATTAGAAACACGGTATAAGGGCAGGAACAGGAGGAGAGATGCAGATTAAGCACAGGGCAGGAGCCAATCAGTACATCCACACAAGGAAATCCCTTTGTTGCTCAGATAATGTCATGTGCTTCCTTCTGTTTTAATTAGTATGGTTGGACCAATTCATGGAGCCAATCCAGGTTCCCATGGGTGATGCTGAGCAGAGATTGTAGTTCTATTAGCTTCTCAGAGGCCAGGATGCAGAGGCTATATGGGCACTCCCAGGCCTGGGCTCAAGACCTAAGACATCGTGCTCTTGTACAGCACAGTGAAATTAAGTAGTCTCATTCCTTTCCTATGACATCTAGCATGTTACCACTCCAGTACATCTGCCTGAGTATAGACATAAGTATCCTACTTTCAAAGTGACCTTGCAAGTGGTTCATCTTCTATGTGTTATGGGATGATCAAGTCTCTGTAATAACCATTTATTGATTCCAATTTCCAGCTGTATCCAAGTGTGACGTTCACAGATTCAAAAAGCCAGCACAGCCGCATGCTATATGTTGCCCACCTGGCTCTGTTTAGTCCCCCTTTCAAATTAAAGGCAATGTAACCCAAAACCTCTATCTTCTGCTTTTAACCATTTCACACGAACCCATTTGAGAAATTTATTGTGGTTTTAAAAAGATCTGACTTTTTCATTTGGTGTGTCACGCTACAAAAAAATCTATGGTACCTGTTAGCCAGATGCTATGGGAATAATAGGCCAAAAGATACCAGATTTCCTATTTAGAATCTGTTGTATAGCATACATATCAAAATCAGGTGATATTAATGAAAAATAGTGCTGGAAAAGTTACAAGCCACTATTCCAAACACAAATGGCTTTTCCCCCCCTTTTACAAGTGCTCTCAATCTAAATAAGCTTTGAACTCTCAGATCTGTCTTTTGTGGGGGGTTGCTTATAACAGCCATGTAGCCAACATGACGACAAGTCTGGAAGAGGCCCAGGTATTTTTAATCAGTAAAACTGTACTGTACTATACGAAACGTATGAAACTACTTTTGCCTGTTACAATATCTACATTTTTTTATTTTATATTAAGTTAATGGAACCCATAGATCAAATTTCAAAAGGATTTACTACTTCTCAGCAGCCTATGCAAGCTCTAATAGGAACTTGTAAAGTTTTTATAGCAAACAATTTACTTTTAGAGATTGTAAATGATACAGTGACTGTGTCAATACTGGCATGAGTAGCTACTTCACTATCATATCAAAATTAATGCTCAGGTTTTTTTCCGGCTGGTTTTTTTCCGACGAGAGGTCTGTCATGAATACACAAACATTTGGAAACAGTGAAGAACTCAAAGTAGATCATAGTGGAAAAGAAATGCAGTGCTGGAATTCTGAACTATTTGGTTGCTTTCCCCTTTCCCCCTCTCACCCAATTTCCTCGCACACTAACAAATCTGTCCTCCTTCTGTTTTTAAATCCCTTCCGCTGAGTGATTTTTTGAGGGTAAATGACTATGTCTTGAACCTATGCAAAAGTACCCGGTATTTTGTTAGGACTTGCTTAGAAAAGGTTTATCGTTTTTCTAGGTATTGTGTGCATTTCTGAGGCCTGGTTTACAGTTAACAATTTGTTGGCATAGCTCACATTGCTGTGCTGACAAATGCCCTAGTATGAATGCAGTTTGGCTGGCCAAAAAAGTCATTGTGCTGCAATAGTTTGTTTTGTTCAGGGAACTGATATAAGCTATCCTAGCATAAACTCTTTTGCAGGCATAAGCAGCAGTTCCATGAGGAGGCAAACCCTTTCCAGCATAGGCGAATCCTGAGAGTCAATATACTTGCCTCAAAGTACCTCTTCTCGGCCATGTCTACACAGCATTATTTTGGAATAAGCTATTCCAGAAGAGATATTCCGGAATAGTTTATTTCGAAATAACGTGTCTACACACTAAATGCATTTTGAAATAGCGTGTCCACATTGATTGGACACTGAATCGCATTTAAGGCCATCTGAAACCAGTTCAGGCAGGATATCAGGTCAGTAGTTACCTTATGTGGCTGCTGCTTGAGACAATCTGAGGCTCCTGCTTAAAGGAACCCCCTGGAGAGCTGTTTCTCAGGTTTCCCTGCTTGTTTGCCTACCTCTCTGAGAGACAGCAAAGCACTTTCTCTTCTTGATCTCGTTGCCCTGACTCAGAACACCACAGCACTCTCCACTATGGAGCAGGAGCTGACTCTGGGCAGTCTTCAGCTCTTGGAGCTTTTGCTGCAAGTCATGCAGCACTTTCTGCAGGCTGCCTCCCAGGCTCTGCTGGAACCCAACCCCCAGGCCTTCTTGGAGACCCTCCTCAGGTATGTGAGGAAGTGGCTACAGGACCTGGATGCCACCCACCATGGTCTGGCTGCAGTGCCCCGCCTCATCCGGCATCTGGACACCAATGCAGACTGGTGGGACTCCATCATTCTGGAGCACTAGGGAGACGAACAATGGCTGCAGAACTTCTGAGTGAGGAAGGGCACCTTCCTCAAGCTGTGTGAGTGTCACCCCTACGCTGAGGCGACAGGACATGCACATGAGGCCCACCATTCCCCTCCAAAAGCGTGTCACCCTCTGGAAGCTCTCCACGCTAGACAGTTACCAATCCATAGGGAACTAGTTCGGCGTGGTGAGATCAACCATCAGGGCCTTGAATAGCATTCTCAGGCTATTGTCCCAGGAGGGGGGTGGAATGAGGGAATGGGCTTCCCTAGGGAGGGGGGGGATGCAAGCCCCCTCCCCGGGAGGGTTTGTACTGTCCCACCCTCACAAAGCCCTGCTTGGGTTGGCCATGATTGAAGGGGGTTGCTCCTGGTGAGTGGGGAGGAGGGAGATTAAGAGGGGGGGAGAAGGGTGAACTGTCAGGTGTCCTGGCACCCCTGTGATTCTCGGTTTGTTTGTCTCCTGCAGATGGTCAGGGCGATCAACAGCACCCTGCTGCGCAGAGTCATCCGTCTGGCAGATATGGATGCTATCATCAAGGGGTTTGGCACCCTGGGCTTCCCCAACTGCGGGGGGGCTATCACCGGGACACACATCCCTATTCATGCCCCAGACCACTGGGATAAATGTACATCAATCGCAAGGGATACTTTTCAGTGGTCCTGCAGGCTTTGACTGACCACCGGAGCCAGTTTATGGACATAAATGTTGGATGGTCGGGGAAAGCACATGACACATGCATGCTCAGGAACGCTAGCATCTGCCAGAAGCTGCACACTGGGACTTTCTTCCCTGACCGCCACATCCGGGTGCGGGACATGGACCTGCCTGTGTGCCTGGTGAGGGATGCAGCCTAACCCCTGCAGCCATGTGTTGCCAAGAGGCAATGGTTCTTCCCTTAAGGGATTCAGAGGCAATAAGCACACAAATTGGGTGAAGGCTTAAAGAGTTTACTAAGCAAATATTAAGGTAAAGTACAATGCTTAATATCAGAGTAAAGTACAATGCTTATTAAGCAAATCTTAGACTAAAATACAGTACTTATTAAGCCTAAGGAAATCTTAGAATAAAATGCAATGCTTATTAAGAAAGTACAAGGCTTATTAACCCTAAGCAAACCTCAGAATAAAATGCAATGCCTACGTCCCTTCTGCCGCTAGGAACCCCCTGAAGAATGACAGCGAATGGACCCCAGTGGCCAGTGCGTATCCCCTTCTGCGGCTTCGGTCTACGCGGAGATTCCAATGTTAGGAATATCCCTGGCACTTATATACTGTTGGATCTATAGTAATCACCCCTGTTCCAATAATTAGCTTGTTGATACTTTGCATATTTTCCCAGGCCAAATAATTAGTATAATCAAGTGGGAAACATTCAGCATAAATAGCGATGTGATCTTCCCAAGCACTCCTATACTCCCATACCAGGTGGCTGGCCTTGGACCTGTCCCAGAACTTGCTGCAAGTAAACAGTGCATTCCTACACTGTACCATCTTGAGCAAACAGCTAACTCTTTGAGAATAACAAAAGAATAAGAAGAAGCAAAAAGCACAAATGGCTGCCTAGATCATCCAGGCCTGTAAGAAAATGCAGGCACAAAAGGAACAATTGTGGTACACCACCTAATTTCCTTGACCTCACAATCGTCTTCCACATTTCCACTACAAGCCGTGGCTCATGAAACCATACACTGGCCACCTCAACCCTTCACAACAGGCATTTAATGCCAGGCTGAGGAGGGCTTGCATGGTGGTCGAGGGTGCCTTCGGCCACCTGAAGGCACATTTTAGATGCCTCCTCACCCACTTGGATCTCGGGGAGCACAATATCCTACTTATGGTGGCTGCATGTTTTATCCTGCAGAATGTGTGTGAGAGGAACTGGGAGGTCTTCCTGCCGGGAGGGGATGGGAGAAGGGGGCAGAGGCGGACCGCTCAGGCAGTCCCTACGAGCAGCCACGCACGGCTGCCATCCAGCAGGCCCATCAGGGGGATGTGCACATCCGGAAGGCCCTAAGGGAGAGCTTCTACCCAGAGGAGTAGTGACACTGTCCCCTGGGCTGCCCCACTGGGGGCTTCTGCTTCACTCCTCACTGCCATCCCTCCACTTACCCCTCCATTCGCCCCATTCCTTATGAAAAAATAAACACACTTTTTTTTGGCAAAAGTTAACTCTTTATTTTACAGAACTGTGGGGTAAAAGAAACTGCGGATAGAGAGAGGAAAGAACCTGGGAGAGGGCAGAAGAGAGAGGGTGGAAGAAGGGTGTGTGGAGAATCTGGGAGAAGGGGGAGGAAGAGGAAGGAGAGGCTCAGGGCTTGGGCTGGGAGTGGCGCCAGCCTCTGTGGATCCCACCGCTGCAGGTGCAGGGGCCTCGGTGTGGGAGGGAGAGTGTGGAGGGAGAGGGGGTGGGAGGAGGAGTGAAAGCTGGAGAGGGAGCAGAGGCTGGAGTGGGAGGAGGCAGCATGCTCTGCACAAGGCTGTGCACATCATTGCACAGGAAGAGGCCTTGCGCAAGCAGCTCCCACCAGCTCTCCCACCGTAGCTGCAGGTCCTTCTCCACCTAGCAGTTTATGGTCCTGTGCAGGGCTCACAGTGCTGCCAGGTGCTGTCGCTGGTACTCGTGCATTGGACGTGCATGCCTGCGGAAGCCTCGGGTGCGGGAGGATGTCCCGGGTGGTGTGGACCATCCTCCACTTACATGTGGTCCGGCCCTGAAGAATAAAGACAGCTGGTCAATCATCTCAGGGGACACAGTGACTGAAGCCCAGCCCTCATCTGTGAGCTGAGAGCGACAGTTCTCAGCGCTGTCGCATCCAATGTGCTTGGAGCCAGGCCATGTGTGCTATGGCCAGTGGCCCCTGATGTCCCCAGGACTGAGGGATGCCCTGAGACTGTGGCCATGCCCGTGTGCCGTGTGGGGGAATGCTGAGTGTGTGTGTGTGGGGGGGGCAGGGTTTCTCCTGCTCCTTCTTGAGGGGACTTGTGGATGGAGGGTCTCCCACCCCAGGGTCAGAACATGGCACATCTCTCCAGACACCCTGTGGCCAAGAGCCCAAGGCTCCTGTGTCACAGCCTGCTGGGGCCACATGCCCAGGAGAGGCACAGCACGTGCTTCCATGTGCACAGGCGGCTGTAGGATCTGCGGCCAGCAAGGGCCAAGTGTGGAGTACCTAGCTGGCCCCCACCCCCTGCATCATGGGAAAGAGATGGCACTCACATGATGTTCCTTCCCCAGCCTCAGACAATGCCTGGAAGATGTCTGCAGGGAGACCTCGGGCTGCTGGGTCAGGTTGGGGCTCAGGCTGGCCTCCTCTTGGTGCTGGGCCTCCTCCTCCTCCTTGGCACCGCTCCACCCCGGAGTCTATAACTACTGGGGGGAAGGGACTGCCCCGGTCCCAGGATGCGGTCCAGCTCCTTAAAATAAGGGCAGGTGTGAGGCTTTGCCCAGGATCGGGAGCTGCCCTCCTTGGCCCTGGCATAAGCCTGGAGAGCTCCTTGATCTTCATCCACACCTGTTCTTGGGTGCAGATGTGGCCTTTGCTCCCCAGGCTGTCTGCCATCCAACCATAGACATCCACGTTCCTGCATCTGGTGTGAGGATCCTGGAGGTTTGTCTCATTCCTCCAAAAGTTCCAGGACCTCCGCGCCAGACCAGGAAGGCGCATATCACTTGTGGCCCCTGGCAGGCTCCTGGGAGCTGTCTAAATGCTCCCAGGGAACAGTGGGGGGTTGTCTGGCACCATCTGTCTGGCTCATCTTGGGCTGAAATGCAGTCAGCAGTATCTGCAGGGTGGCTCAAGACGGTCAGGTCTGCTGCGAGCCACAAACCCTGCCTCCAGAGGCTGCAGCTTTAAGGGCTCCAGAGGAGGGGAGGGGATAGAGATTGCCTGTGTGTGGACAGAGAGGCCACCAGGACACCTAGGAAGGACTGGAGGCCCCCTATTTCAATTTAGCCCCTATTCCCTGTCTACACAAGTGCCGAAATATCTGTTTCAGAATAGGCACTATTCCTTGCAGAATGAGGTTTACAGAACTCAGAATAAGCCATCCGCTATTTCGAAATTATTTCAAAATAGCGGTTTGGCTGTGTAGATGCTCGCAAAGTTATTTCAGAATGGCGTCGTTATTCTGAAATAATTTTTCTGTGTAGACATACCCCTTGTGTATGATGCTGATCAAAAATGAGCTAAGCAAATGACATTTGTGTCCTAATTATAGTAGTTCACTAGCCAGGATCTAAGACCCAGCTGAGGTGTCTTGCAATGATCACACATTAGTGTCATTGAGGAACAGGGATCACATTGCACATATCCTTGAGGATGCTGAATGGGACATATTGTGGCATTGAATAGAGATGTGTAACAGCCCCAATTCTGTCATCCGAACCTGCCTCTGCCTCAGGTTCCCCAGTCTCACAGAAGTTGGCAGGCCAACTCACAGGCCAATGCTTTGATGAAGCGCTCACCAGCCTCGGTAATTTTTTTGTCTTTTCTCAGGAATGCATGTATTCTTCAAACACAAACACAGTTCAATATCATCCATATCAGGTCAACCATGCCCCTGACTCCTTTTAAAACCTCTGGCTCAGAGGCTGTGTCTACATTGGCGTGATCTTGTGTAAAAGCAGCCGCTTTTGCGCAAAAACTTGCTGCCTGGCTACACAGGCCGCGAGTTCCTGCGCAAGTAAACTGACGTTCTAATGTATGAAATCAGTGCTTCTTGTGCAAGAACTCTGATTCTCCCGCTCAGGAATAAGCCCTCGTGCTCAACTGTTCTTGTGCAAGAGGCCAGTGTAGACAGGCAACATGAATTTCTTGCGCAAGAAAGCCCTGTGGTTAAAATGGCCATCGGAGCTTTCTTGTGCAAGAGAGCGTCTACACTGGCATGGATGCTCTTGCGCAAAAGCACATCTCTTGTGCAAATGCACATGACAGTGTAGACGCTCTTTTCTGGAAGAGTTTTTGCACAAGAACTCTTCCACAAAAGAGTTCTTGCATAAGATCATGCCAGTGTAGACGTAGCCTCTAAAGTCTTTCCGTTGCTGCTTAGACAGCCGATATAGTCAGCCAAGTCCTTCAACCTTTTAGTCATTTTCTTCACTCAGTGTTTCCTGCAACTCTCCCATCAACTGAGCTGCTTGTGGAGCTTATATTTCACCCCTTAGGAAGTACCTAACTAATAACAGGTGAGACTTATCTCAGCTTACTTAATGAGACTATCTCACTCCAGCTATGTCTAGACTATTGCACTCTGCAATTTGCATACCTTTTTCCAATAGTTTTTTTGGAAAAGGCGTTTCTGAAATTTAGCCCATCTACACTGGGCCAAATTTTGGAAAAGCCTCCTCTTTCGAAAGAGCTCTTCTTCCTTGTGGAAGGCAGAAGACAGGGTTTCCGAAAGAGCATGTCTGCTCTTCCGCAAAAAAAAGCAGAAGAGCCGACGCATTCCCTGGATGCGGCGGAGTTTTTCTGGGATAGCTCTGGTATCCCGGAAAAACCCCATAGTTAGACATAGCCTCTGAAACAGAGTACTTGGGCAGGTCCAGTGTGCCAAATATAAATCAGAATATACTTCTGACCAACAGCATATAATCTGCTACTTCACATGTCACTTAATAAAAATGGAATACAAAGAATAGCAGAGACATGTGTTAGTAAACATGATAACCAAGAAACTGACCCATGCTGAAAAGAAATAAGCTAATTTCTAAATCTCAACTCCCAAAATGATGGTTGTCTAGCGGCATTGGTGCTGTATATAATAAAAGTGATTGACATTATCTTATTATCATGCAGGACCATCACACCGTATGTGATAGATATGTAAAATCAGCTGCTACTCTGAAGTTCTAAACCAATGTAACATAATATTGAAAACTATTGGTCTTAATAGGGATAAACTGAATGTTGTAATGTTAAGCCAGGGCATTTATTAATGTAACTTCTGAAAAGAAAAAGGAACATGCCTTTCTAACTAGTAAGAAAAATTGTATTAAACCATTATGATGGTGCCTAAATACACGAGTCTCTTGGCTTTTCAAAAATGTTTGGGTAAGATGCTTAAAGCAGATGTAAAATGTTCTTAATAAAGTGCAGAACTATGCAGACTTCAAGTTTCTTCTCTGTACATCATGAACTAAAACATGAGAACAGGTCTGCAAAAGAAAATCAACTTGTGATTTTTTTAAAAAGGAAATTGACCCCTTTTTGAGAAAAAAAAACCTGTGACTGTCTCTTACAAGTATGAAAAATTATGGCTTTACATGTCTCTTGTGAAAAGCAGCCTTTTTTTCATTAAAGTTGAAATTAAAGAGGTGCAAAGCTACATGCAACAAAAAGGGCGGGGGGGGGGGGAAATCTGCATGAAATTTTGGAAACAAATTAAATGGCAGTTTCATTCCTAACAGATTTGTCAGGCAAATCAATACCTAAGAGGTAAGAGACAATGTGCCAGTTCCACAGCTAGTGTGAATGGGCAATGGCTGCTTTGATCTCGGTGGAGCTAAATTAAGCTCAATGGAGCTATGCAGATTTAAACCATCAGAGGATCTGACTCCTCTCTTATTGGGGGTTTAAAAAGGGCTTTTACTTTACAGAGTGCCAGCCAGCTCCTGTTTTGTAGAGTGGCAAGAAGTTAATTGGGGCGTGTTCAAAGAGCGCTGCTGGGGTTGTATCAGAAACTGAGAAGTGGAAGGTCCAGCCCAGCAGTTGAAGCAGCAGTGGTCAGACCCACTGATTGGGCCATGGACCAGAAACAAAGGTTAGAGCAGGAATCAAGAACAGAGCTGAAATAAGGTTGAAAGAGCAGACTGGGACTGGGACTGAAACTGGAGCATGAGCAGTCTGTCAGAACCATGCTCCCAGCAAGGTGGTGGCACTGAGCAACTGGCATAGTGGGTCCAATGGAAGGCCATATCCCTAGATTTGCAGTCACCTTGTTGGACCTTTGCCTGTGGATTAGCTGGGCCTTGGTGGATTGGTATCAAGCCCTCAGGTAAACAGGCTCAGAGAGTACTTATCAGGCTCAGAGATGACTCATTACAGACCACTGGTCTTCAATATATTTTATTTCGTATTCATAATATTAATGGCTAGTGACTTCCTAGTCTTAAATCGGGTGCAAAAGAAATTATACCATTGCACAGAACCATGATAGTTCTTCAGATGATGATGTGAGTCCAATTACTTCTATAGGGCAGTTCATATTCATACACTTGTTGCTCAGTCCATGGTTCTTATATACCAACCAGATTTAAACTTGTAAGCACTCTTTTAAAATCAGATACATTTCCAAACAAAAAACTTCACTAAAAAAAGCAAAAATGTTAAATGTGGTTTTAAGGAACCCCGACAACAATCCTCAAAGTGACATTCTTTACAAAAATTCAACACCTTTAAAAATGGTTAAAATGGTCTGGAATTGAACAGTGAAGAGCTTTAACCATTTCTTTGATCTTCTATAACCCTACATCACCTACTATCAGCCCACCTGTATTTCAATGATACATTTTAAACTTGTTCCCTATGGTTTGCAAAAGTATATGGGAAAATCAAAATAAAACATTAGTAAGAGATTATAAAATCCTGTTTCTATGCAAGGGATCTACTTCCAATTTGCTTCATATATACCACAACACTACGTGGCACAAGAAAGCTACATGTTAGTAATAGCTACTCAGTATATACCCCAATTTTATAAAGTCTTAAAGAATATGCTTAATTTTAAGTATATGAGCAATCTCAATTAACTCAGTGGGGCTTCTTATATGGTTATAATTAGGCACATGATTAAATACACTGTTGAACCAAGACCTATCAAGGAAACAGCTAGGATGTGGACATTCATGCCTGAAGGCTGGAACTATGGGGGTAGCCAGATCTGAAAGTTAAAGCAGAGCTGAGATGTAGCAAGGATTAGGGTCATATGACACCTGAAGGCATAGTCAAGAGCAAAGCTGATGGTCAGAACCAGGGATAAGAACCCAAATGCCAGAGTCAGTGGGTGAGCCAGATACTTGGTCAGGAAGTGGCACTAGGGGTAAGAGTCAAGGTGTCAAGGATGGATAAGAGTAGGGGGTGAAGTGGCACAAGACAGCTGGGGGTGGGGCAACTGTGGGTAGAGAATGAATTGAGCAACCAGTAAATGCTGGCTGTTGATGGATCAAATAGCCATCATCTTTCTCTCTCTATCAGGAAGTGCATCCAATGAGTCAGCCCTTGTTAGGATCAGCTGCATCCAGTGTATTGCTAAGAAATTGGCCCTTCTGAAGCTGGCAGGGCTATAAGTACTGTATCTTTCTTCGTATATTGGAATTTAACAAGTTCTGGGTGTTTCCCACTCTCAAAAGATTTTTAGGAGCTCTTATATTTGCAGCTTCCTGTCCCCTTTTCATAGAATTCACTGTCACAACCCTTTCCCTTTTGCAAATCCACCCCTTTCTTAAGAAGTCACCAATTCCGCTTTTGCCTCACACAGAGCTTCTAAGCAAAGAAATGTAGGTCTACTGACATGCAACAACTTTAAAAGTTTGCAGTCATCCCAAATAAAGGCCAATAAATCTACATTAAAAACCATGTAAATTACATATGAGTTTTTAAAAACTCTGTTTCATGTTGTGGAACTATTTAAGGTAATTATCCTTATAGATGCCAATGTTTAAACCATTCACCTTGAGGAACAAATTATTTTTTTATTAACAGTATACTGCAAACCCAGAGTATCTCTACTGATCCTTACTGAAGGGGACATTCTCTGGATTTACTTTGGTGTAACTTTTGGCAAAAAAGATTTGTTTCCAAAACAAGTTAGCTCTTCCACACAATGAACCCTTTATAACAAGAACAAATACATTCATTTTCTGATTGAATGATCTAAGTAGTTGATAAACAGAAAGTAAGTCTGGAAGTTCAAGTAGGTGGTTGAATTCTGATGGGCTGTTCTAGACTACAAAGTTCTATTGAAAAAAGATACGCACATTTTTTTGGAAAAGCAGACGCGTTCCTTGGACATGGCAGAGCTTTTCTGGGATATCCCGAAAATCTCTGCAGTCTAGATGTACCCATGGATTTATAACCAGGACAGGAAAGGGTTAACTGAAAGGAGAGAAAGTGAATGGAGTGATCTATGATAGAAGAATGCCTGTCAAATTGAGGAGATCTAGAAGATTGTATTCAGGTCTTACTTAGGAGCACATCTTGAATACAGTGGAAATGAAAATATTAAGATGGATGATTGGAGTTAAAAGGATGGAGCATGTTCAGAACACATGAAATGAAGATTAGGAAAAAGTCGAGGCAGTCCAGGTTAGATGATATGTTCGTAAGAAAAGAAGATTGGAAGGATATATAGGAAACAGTGAGCTAAACTTATAAGTGAAGGGTAAGAGAACAGTTGGAAGACTCATAGCTAGGTGGATGGATGTCATACAAATGGATCTGATTAGCTGTGGAGTTTCCAGGGAGCTGCTTCAAAATAGACGAGAATGGAGAAGCATTCAAATGGATGACCCATATAAAGGGGTCAAAGTCTAGAAGAAGAGTTGGTAGACAGAAAGAGAAAAAAATCTCTTCTGGATATCAGAGGTCATGCCTAATTTACTCTGAATGGGTGGAGCTTCACTGAAGTCCAGAATGGAACAAAGAAGCTATTTAACAATACACAGCAACATGTACTATAATATTTGATGCACCAACACATTTGTGAAATCATCAGTAATCATGTACTGTAGTGCATGAACCATTTTCCCTAGTGAAACATTCAACAAACTTTCGCTGTGGTACTTTAAACATCTTGAGAAAGCGTTTAAAATTCTATTTTGGTTAAAATGCTCTATAAATATTTTTGGTTTCTGCCTACATGGCCATTGGCTCTTGGGTACAATTATTTTCCAGTGTAAGTTACAGCAATATCCATCACAGACTACAAAAATAAATGAAAACAGCAGATTTATAATCATAGAAAGCTTATACCACCTATTGTTTTAAAACCCATGAATGGTTGCCATATGACCAAAACCAAGTCAAATGTCCCTCTTGGAAAATATAAAATACATTCCACCTGATCACAACGTTCTCCATACCAGCATGAAATCCATGGCAATCGTTTCTTTCCCATAACATTGTTGTGGTTATTACAGCTAGAGCAATCATTATAAAAATCAACTTCCATCCAAAAACTGGCCTTTCAAGAACACTTGAAAAAGAGCCAATTTTGACTCTGAGAAAGTGCTTGTGAAATCTTTTGTCCATGGTTTTGTAAGTCTTCTGCCTAGCATATGCACTATATTAAAGTTATGGGAAAAGGTTTTTCTGATATACTGTATTTCGAATATACATTTAACAACTTATGTAGAAGCAATTTAACAAATGTAAGCCTCTGTATGCCTGTTGGTAGGTCTCAGTTCTCTCACAAGGACAATGGTGGCTAACCTCTCATAGGCATCAGCTGGAGTTCCATGTGTGGAACAAGAGGCAATATTGCAGTAAGTCCTGAGAATCAGGTGTTGCACTGTAATAATTTGTGCCTTTGTACTAATCGGAAGCAATATATCTGAACCCTCTGTACAGTGGTCACACTAAAAAGGTCTATGTCCAAGAGAAAATTTCCTGTCTTTAATATGGAGCATACCCCTTTCTGGGGGATATCTTTCAAAACAGAAGAAATTATTAAAGAGTAACCGCCGTAGTATAGCTCTCATTTCTTACATGGTGCAAACTGTTGTACTGTACTGTGATGGGTGTCAGCGTAAAACCATTTGCAATCTCTCACTTCAGGTGATACAAATTCAAATCATTGTACATAATACAAGCAATACAAAATCCCTTAGCATTTCCTATCAGATTGGGTCTTGAACCCTCCTTCTTGATGCCTGGCCACATTCCAGTTCAAGTAGCTTATATTCTTCCACTTGTAATTGCAATGACATTCACATTCATTCCCTATTCTGAAATGTTGTTGTGTGGTCTAATCCCATCAATCTGTTTTTTTCTGTCTGTTTATGGGATCACAAAGGCACATTTTAACATGCTCTCTAAACAGCTCCTCATTTCAGTAGTTGGTAAAGTGATTGCACTTCATTTCCTACTTCCTAGGGGAATGTAAGTTTTGCTTCACTGATGTGTTGTTCCATGTTTATAATCACTTTCTGTGACTTTTCTAGTAAACAAGTCGCCTGGCAGATATTTTTATGGAAAGAATGACATATAAGCAAATACTACAGAATTTTGACAGAAAATGAATGCTGAACTTGTAAACAGAGGCATGCGCACACAAAACCTAATTCACTCAGGAAGCAGAAATAATGTGAACAGACAAAACTCAGAAACACAGCTAAAATTTCAGATAGTCACTACACACATCATACTTCTAGTGAACAATTTTCAGACCAAGAATTATTTAAAGAAACTATTTGACAAATATTATGAAATAACAAACCACAAATTGCTCTCAGACAATTTGCAAATAGGACAAAAGATGATGTTCATTCAATACATTGTTTATTCAACTGTAGAATTAAGTCCACACAAGATTTTTTTTTCCTGGTGTTATTTTAGCATTAGCAATGAAGAAATCATACCAATAAGTCAAATGTTGATGTCCTGACTGTTTTGGAATTTAGCCCATGCTGAGATTCATGATTATAATGAAACAGGGACTGTTAGAAACACCTGTCTTGCAACAATTGAGTACGTTACATGGAGAACCTTTGTCAATAAAACACAATGGACCATCAAAGTCAATATTTACTCTTTCAGCCTGGATCTCTCTTGTCTGACACATTCAGGTGCCTGGCACCATAGAATGAATAAGTCTGTGGATTATGAAAATTATTAGATTTATGTAGTGGTGCAGTGACCCACTCTGGAAGAAGAGAAGTGAAAGCAGCCTTAGACAAGCTGCACAGAACCAAACCAATGAGAAGGGGGCATATTAGGAGAGCCAACCAGGGGAAGGCTTGATGGAGTAGCCCAGATATCATAGTCTGGTCAGCAGAGCAGAGATAAGGCCATGTCTATACTTACATGCCAGAGATCAATCTTCTGGAGTTCAATTTAGTGGATCTTGTAAAGACCCACTTAATCGAACAATGAGGGCACCCCTAGTGGGTACCAGTACTCATCACTGTCATGAGGAGTAAAGGAAGCCAGTGGGAGCATTTGCTCCCATCAACCTCCTACTGTGAAGATGGTGGCAAGCTTAGCTTAAAGTATGTCAACTTTAACAACAAATCGTCTGGTAGCACTTTATAGACTAACAAAACATGTAGATGGTATCATGAGCTTTCATGGGCACAGCCCACTTCTTCAGATGACCAGTTCATCTGAAGAAGTGGGCTGTGCCCATGAAAGCTCATGATACCATCTACATGTTTTGTTAGTCTATAAAGTGCTACCAGACGATTTGTTGTTTTTTTACGTTCATCCTGTACAGACTAACTCGGCTACCCCCTGAAGCTTTCGAACTTTAACTACATTATTTACATAGTTGGAGTTGCGTGTCTCAAGTGGACCTTCTGAGTCTAGTTGAGGCCTGGCCTCAGTCTTTCCTTGGAGGATAAGAGGGAAATACTGGCTGCTGAAGGACAGCATCACTGGCAGAACGGTGCTGGGTGGGGTCAGCTGTAGGCTGGCTGCCAGAATGAGGCCCCTGATAGATGGGAAGAGGAGTGGTAAGACTAAGAGGACATGGGTCAGAGAAACAAGCAGACACGACAGGAGAGGTGGAGGAGGGTGGTATGTGGCTGATGCTAGAGGGTCTCTGGGTCAGGACCCAGAGACATGGAAGGGCCTACCCCCACTTGCCATACAGAGGAGTGGCCAGTGCACAAACTGCAGAGTGCTACTGACAAAAGTGGCTAACAGGAACTGCAGTTGGCCACTAAGGCAAGTGGTTCCCCCCAGAAGGGGGAGAGGACTTAGTGGGGCACAGGCTGTGTTCAGAAGAGGATGCTGTGCTCCAGGAGCAATGTGGGTGCAGGTCCTGCAGAAGGTGGAGACACAGGAAATGACAATGGATGAGATACCATCTGAAGAAGGTATGCAGGAGCTGGATCAATTCCCTGAACAACCATCAGGGGGCACTATGGTGATGAGTCTGCACCCTGTTCTAACTTATTAACTAGAAAACCATGTGAAATTATTATATTTATTTACAATCATCAATGATGGTTTAGACTTAATCCTGTAATTGCATTCAGTGGAAACCACTCCTATAATTATCCTTAATATACATAATGAAATCATAAGTTTTTTGTTTGAGAGTTATAGTCTGGAAAGGAATTGTAGAAATCCATCAAGCAATTGGTGGGGGGAGGAGTTAGTTTAGTTTTAATTTAGTTTAGTAACTAAGCAGGGTTCTGAGAAGCAAAACTGTTGGGTAAAATCCTGGCTCCACTGATGTCACTAGGACCAGCATTCAGTCCCCTGGCTGAGTTCTATTTCTGGCTTTTCTGCTGATTTCCTGCAAAACCTTGGGCTAGTAAGTCAGTTACCTCATTTTACTGCAGTTTTCATACCTGGAAAAAGGGTCTAACAATACTTCCCTAACTCACATAGGTGTGGGGAGGTTTGATTTATTGGCATGGGTGAAGAACCTTGAGAATCTGAGGTGAAATATGCTTTACAGATTGTCTCACATGACCTATATGCAGCTGTGGTTAGGACCCATATGCATCCTTTCTGTCCCCTCTCCCAGATTCACCTCTTCCTTCCTATTCCACCCTGCTCCCTACCTTGCATAGATTTTGGACGAGTCAAGAGGCCCTCACAGACACCAGGAAAAGTTGAATACTTCTGTGGAGGAGTCTGCATCTCCACCTGGTTCATGAGAAAGAGATCTGCACCAGGATCTGGGTACATGATTTCTACCTTGAGACGGACCGGGCCAGGTCTGGGCACCACTGAGGGCATCTGCTCAAGGCGAATTGATCAGACTGGGGGCTCCTTACAGCCCCTGACTGGAGACCGTTCCCAATAGGCCACAAACCAGTCACACCGATCGCTTCAGCTGCCAATCCGGCCAGCAGGAAGCCTCACGAGCAAAACCCCTGACACCGCAGCTCTCCCTGGGCCACAATCAGCCCCGGGCCTGCACACAGGTGAGGGGTTATAGAACCCAACCTC
>CM057845.1:58894975-58913157 GCA_030068395.1 Apalone spinifera
TTCCTCACAAGGCTGCATCTGGAATCAGTAGCAGAATTGAAGGCAAGATGGAATTTGCCTCATGGCATTTTATATCCATCCCTGGTATCTTACAAGCTGGAGCAGGTCACATGGCCAAGTGACCTATTCCTGTGTCCCATGTCATCAGCCATGATATTGGCTGGTTTGCAGGTTCCAGACACATTCCTCAGGTGTGTACCGGGCTCCTTGAGAGCCATTGTTCCTGGAGCCTCACTAATTGGCATAGTCATTGACTGGACATTCCTTCCTTATAGCAGGCAGTTCAGACCCACTGCTCTGTCTCAGGCAGAGAACACTCACAGTATCAGCATAGAGTTCACATTCATAATTCCATATACAGATATCACACATGTATGTGAATGGCATATATAGAATCAGTGGAACATAAGGTTTCATTTGACACCTCACATGGCCCCCTTTTACAGACTTTGAGGCAAACACCCCCCCCCCCCCCCCCCCCCCCCCCCCCCGCCTCCCATGGGTGCAGCAATGATTTGGTTGCTCCCTTTAAAATCCAGTAATGTGACACCCCCCATATACAATTTCCAGAGCAAACTCCCAATGAAGAGAAAAGGGTGCTTGGAAAAATCAAACCTGTGGACATAGAATCATAGAACATGAGAACTGGAAGGGACCTCGAGAGGTCATTGAGTCCAGTCCCCTGTCCTCATGGGAGGACCCAGTACTGTCTAGACCATCCCTGATAGATGTCTATCTAACCTGCTCTTAAATATCTACAGAGATGAAGATTCCACAACCTCCCTAGGCAACTTATTCCAGTGTTTAACCACCCTTACATTTAGGACATTTTTCCTAATGTCCAATCTAAACCTCCCTTGCTGCGGTTTAAGCCCATTGCTCAGCTCTTTAAAAAACAAAAAGTTGGTAAATGAAAAACACTGCATGAAAAGCAGAGCTCTTCAGTGGAAGAGGTTTAGAATTCAGAATACTGGAGTTGGTGGAAAAATCTCCCAATCATTTGGTTGATAATAATTAAGAATAATCAATGCCTTGCATAAAATCAGAAAGGATCCAAACCTTCAGGGCACGTCTACACAGCAGCGTTATTTCAGAATAAAGTCAGTAATTTCGAAATAATGTAATGTGCGTCTACTCAGCAAGCCCGTTATTTTAAAATACATTTAAAATAATGGACTTCTTACTCTGACTTCTGTAAACCTCATTGAACAAGGAGTAAAGGAAATCAAGGGAAGAGTGCTCTGTTTCAAAATAAGTGCTGTGTAGATGTGTCCAAAGTCAAAATAAGCAATTGATGTAGCTCAAATGGTGTAGCTTATTTCAAGTTTAGCCCTGCTGTGTAGACATGCCCTCAGTCAGTCCTTATACTGAATCCAGAATGAACAGATCCCTAGTTCCACAAACCTCTGTCACTTCATGGTAGAAATGGATCCAAGGTGGATTTCTGAATCTGAACTTTTGCAGGGGAAGGTTTCAAATCTGAATCCCCAAGTGGATTAGAAATTTTCTCTGTAACTGGTTGAACCAAAACCTCAAATTTAAATAGCCCCAAACCTTTGGAAATTAATGAAATCCAGCCTCCTCTAGTTTTTTATCGGATGAGTTTTTCTTTATGCCAGAAAATCCTTGGCTGCACATTTAGGATAGGCTTAATGGCATAAAGGGACTCTAAGCAGAGCCAAGCCACTGGCTTTTAATTTCATGGTTTCAATCCTATTTCAGGAACTAAACTGCTAATCTTCCAGAGTAATATAAAAATAAAGTCTGCCATCTCATTCAATCCCATTTTTAAACTGTGGGTTTAGATCCCGGGTTCTCCTTCCAAGTGGAAACGTAGTAATTTCAGCTGCCTGGGGATCCCCTAGCATATCAGGACGGTTTTCAGTTGGCACAGCTGACTCTATACCCTCTTCCCCTCAACTCCTGGTGGAAGGGAGATGTGGGGGTAAGACTGGAGTGTTTCTGTCTACCCCAGCTGCCAATGGAAATGTGTGGGTTAAACTGGCTCCAAACATCCCTAGGAACCACAGAAACAGAAGGTGACTTAAAGCCCACATTACCTCACTCCGAGATGAATGCTGGCAAGGCTGAGGATATGGTCCTGTATCTTGGCTCTATTTTTTAAAGGGTTTGACCTTTTTCAATTGCCCAATTTTTTGATTGCTTGATTTTTCTTTCCTTTCATTTCCACAGTCAGCTTTTATCTTCTATGATTCTATGTTGTGTTGTTGCTACTCTTTCTTGCCAGTTGATTGGCATTCCAGTCATGGACATATGAACAATCCCTTGCTTGTTTATAACATTTCTGACAAGGCTTTTCTGTGTCAGATTTTATTATAGTTCAGATGAACTATAAACCTTTACTTTTCTTGTTTTGTATTTCCCCCTCCCCTCCAAAAAAATGTTAATGCCTTCTGAAAACAGTATGTTCCACTAGAATGCTAGAATACCTTTAACTAATGTAACAAATTGTTCTTTGGACATAGTCTGACCCATACTTAACATCATAGTTGTGGCAATTATGATAAATCACCAGTTTGTATTAACCAAACATGGCTTTTAGTTGTGACTTAACTTCCCCTGGAGAAGGCAGGGTTTTGTTCTGTTTCCTCTTGCCATTCCTTTTCTTATACAGTGAAAAATTATAATGATTTGCATGTAAGTTTTTTGCTATTCCAAAGGGCTCAGTTCTTGGCCATGTATTTTTGCTTGGTCTTTTCAACTCTATTGGGCAACATAAGTGTTCAGCATAACCTTGACTATAATTGCTGTCCAAAAATCATTGATTTATTTGTCCATGGAGGGTTTACTGTCAAAATCCATTTTTGGATCGTCCAGACAGTAAGATTAAGTAGTGGATGTAGTCTCAGTGATTGGTCTCTTGTTGCTTTAAAAGTTAAGTTAATTGCTAATGCAGAACTTTACTTTGACAAGAATACCAGGAAGGCTCCTTAAATGAGTTGCTTTGCTGACATTGAAATCTCTGGAACATTGTGGCTCTGTCAGGGACACTGCAACATGGACAATGTTATCAAAGCAGTCTGTCTCGTCAGAGGTGCATCTGTATTAATGGGCTGAATTAATAATGGGCTAAAGGGGCATTTGCTTCAAACTTCTGGGATTAATGAGCCCGCATATGGAGGATTATAGGCAGGGTCTTTTGTAGTGTTGCAGCCATGTTGTGGAAGACATACCTCTCCCACCTTGTCTCTCTCAGAGGCTACGGCTACACTACACACTTTGCTGGAAGAGGCAATGCAAATGAAGCATGGATTACCATTTTCTCATGCTTCATTTGCATAATCTCTTCCGATCCATTTTTGCACAAGGGTTTTTTTGCGCAAAAACTTGCAGTGTGAACGTTTCCTTTTTGCCCGGGGGGAGGCATAAGGATCTTGTGCAAAAAGGGGGTTTTGCACAAAAAGGAAACATCTACCCTGCAGATAGGTCCACCTATGGCTATGAGCCAGGATGGCGTCCCTAGCCTCTTTGTGCCAGAAGCTGGAAATGCATAACAGGGGATGGATCTGTTGGTGATTCCCTGTTCTGTTCAATCCCTCTGGGGCACCTGGCACTGACCACTGTCAGAAGACAGATACTGGGCTCAATGGCACTTTGGTCTGACACAGTCTGACTGTTCTTATGTTTTTAGGTCAAAGACCACTGGCAAGCTTTTAAAGATTACCACAATAACATTTTGTGTACAGCTGGATAATCCATTGAAAACTATCTGGGGATTCATCACAATTAAGAATCATAGCAACATATGAATATTAGTAAATATTCATCAAGGGGATTTTGTCCAGCTCCAATGAATCCGTAGCAAAAGATGTTCATCTTAGCCCTGAACACAGTATTAACATTACTCTTGTCTCCAAGGGTGAAATCTTGGCCCCATTATGTCAACAGGAGTTTTGCTGTTGACTTCATTTGGGCAAGGATTTCATCCAAAGAGTCTAAAGGGTATATTCTTATTTTGACACAAGAATGGTTCCATGGGGATATCAAAATGTATGTGCATTTGAAAGTTTGTTTTTCAAACTATAGAGGACAGTGCTATGATACAACCAATAAGTATGATCAAGAGCAGGCTAGTATGGAAGAAGTGAACATGAACTGGCCCTAATTTCATTTATGCCCAGGGCCCCAGCTTGAGCTGGCAACAAAGTTACTATACAAAATCTGTCAGCTGCGTTTGATTTATCATTAGCCATGGTCCACAATGATTTTAGTTAGCCAGATGGCCACTTATTCTGGGTGTGGCCAAGTTTCCCACAGTCCCATAAAGTTTGTTTATAGTCACCAGTCCTGGCTCTCAGTGTTCTGTTCTGTTATTTAGCTCTAATTTATCCCTAAGTGTCTTCTAAGAGTCCAGTAAGCAGTGGAAGTGTTGATAAGTCCCATGTCCCAAGGGTGCTGAACTAGAGAGGTTCAACCTGTACTAACGTGCAGCAACTAATTATTTCAAAGACTTAAAAACATATCCATAAGACTGCCCGCCTGTTAAAATTGATACCTATGTTATTTTGCACATGGCATGTAGTAATTTTCGTATATCACCAAACTGTGACTATAAAAGAATGAACTCTCCCTAATGGGGCTGTCAGCTGAAGCACTGATTTCCCAGCCCAAAATAAAACAGAGCTTTCCTGTACCAGTACCAGCTTCTGTTCTTGTTACATCCCCACTTGTTCCCAACTGATCAGGCCTACATTGGTCTTATTGTTTTTTTATTGACTAGGGAAGCCTTGACCTGGGCATCTCTCCTCTTGGAACAGTCCAGCCTCCTCCTGCACCAGATGGAGGAATCTATTCGAGCAACATCTGTGATCTTTGCTGATCCTCACTGCTCCTGAACTGTTGAAACCATACATCAGGCACTAGGGTGGCATGTCAACCTGGGCCAAACACACACAGCCAAATTCCATCTTGTGTCCATGCACACTGAATGAAACAAGGCAGCACAATGTCACTTTATTCAGCTAAAATTCAATGAAGACACTAAAGAGGAACTGGTGACGGCTGAACCTCCATCCAGTCTGGAGGACCTAATTATTTTGTTCATTCAAACTGACATACACCTGATACAGCTCAGCACCCTGAAACCTGAGTCTTCAGATACACTTAGAAGTTTTATTTGATGGGGGGCATTGGACAATTGTATAGACTGGAACTCTGCTAAAGCTTAAGGTATTTGAAATCAAATTAGTATCTTAGAATCATAGAATACTAGGACTGGAAGGGACCTTGAGAGGTCATTGAGTCCAGTCCCCTGCCCTCATGGCAGGACCAATTAGTTGTCTGTATACAAATGCTAGAAGTATGAGGAATAAGCAGGAAGAACTTGAAATGCTAGTAAATAAGGACAACTGTGATGTTGGCATCACAGAGACTTGGTGGGATAATACACATGATTGAATATTGGTGTAGCAGGGTACAGCTTGGTTAGGAAGGATAGGCAGGGAAAAAAGGGAGGAGGTGTTGCCTTATATATCAAAAGTGTTTATACTTAGAGTGAGGTTGAATTGAACATAGGAGACAGAAATTTTGAGAATCTCTGGATACAATTAAAGGGGTAAAAAATAAGGGTGATGTCATGGTAGGGGTCTATTACAGACCATCTAACCAGGAAAAAGAGATGGATGAGGCTTATTTAAACAACTAACAAAATCATCCAAAGCACAGGACTTGGTGGAGATAGCGGATTTCAGCTTTCCAGACATCTGTTGGGAAAATAGCACAGCAGGACACAGATAATCCAACAAGTTCTTGGAATGTATTGGATACAAGTTTTTATTTCAGAAGACAGAGCAAGCTATTGGGGGAGGCTGTTCTAGATTTGATTTTAAAAAATAGGGAGGAACTGGTTGAGAATTTGAAAGTGGAAGGCAGCTTGGATGAAAGCAATCATGAAATGATAGAGTTAATGATTCCAAGGAATGGTAGAAGGGAGAACAACAAAATAAAGGCAATGGATTTCAAGAAGGCATACTTGAATAAACTCAGGGAGCTGCTAGGTATGATCCCATAGGAAGAAATCTAAAAGGAAATTCAATTGAAGATAGTTGGTAGTTTTTCAAAAGGACATTATTAAGGGGACAAGAACACACCATTCTACTGTGTAGAAAAGATAGGAAGTATGGCAAAAAAAACCCACTCTGGCTTAACCAGAAGTTTTTGAATGATCTATGAAACAAAAAGGAGTCCTACAAAAAGTGGAAACTAGGTCAAAGTACAAAGGATGAATATAAACAAATGACATGAGCACATAGGGGCAACATTAGAAAGGCAAAGGCACCAAACGAGCTCACTCTAGCTAGAGACGTACTGACATTCTGACATTTCTGACATTTTACACAGTTATTGGCCATTAAAGGCGAAGCTTGGGCTCTCTGTAGGTAGGGGGTGTTGCCACTAATTCAGGCTTCATCAAACCAACAAGGGAGCAAGTTCCAAAGTGGAACTATCTGTATACTTGAGCCAGGTGTGTACTAGAAACTTTTGCAATGTAGCAATGTTAGTTAAAGAATTTGGAGCTCCTAAAGAGAAGCCCAGCATTTGAACCAGTGGCAGGCTCACTGGTTTCCTTTACACACTTCCATTTTATGATCAGTACCACCCTGGAATAAGAAATGGAAAGGTGAATGCATTATCCCAAAAGGACAAGTATTGTGAGCCTGGTATGGAAACTCTGTGCATGATCCTGAAACATTTAAATTTTATTACTGGCACCAAGTCCATAACTAATACCTCCACCTGGTCTTTGCTGTCCAATGATCCATTCAGGATTAAAATCCATTGGGATTTTAGAAGATACTCACTACATAATAGAATCATTCACAGTTCATGATAGAATCCTTTACTGCAAGGGGAGCATGTACATGCTCAAGAAAAGCCCAGTTCATTTCCTGTGTCTGATAGCAATTTCCTATGCCTTCTGAGAATCAACGCCTGTTTCTCAACAACTCACCATCCAAACACCAACAGTCAGACAACACAGGTCAATCAGGTCCTGGAGCAGTACTTATGTGACTTTCCTAATTACCATCAGAATGATTGGTGGTTGATTATCCACCACATAATTTGCCTACAATAATACCACATACATCTCCATCCAATAGACCCCTTTTTTGCTAATTATGGATTCCATCTTTTCTTTCACCCCAAGTTCTCCACCAAGTCTGCAATGACCATTATTGCTGACCTCATCATTTGCATTCATCAAATACATCAAGAGCTTATACTCTGGACAGAAGCAAAAGCAACAAGCAGATAACATGCAGATCAGCACAGTCAGGGATAAGATCTAGCTGACCACCCATACCTTACTGCTGGACCTCTGATACACGGGGGCCTTTCAGATTACAGGATGGATTAATATAGTACCCTTCAGCCTATTGTTACCAGAATCTATTAAGATCTATCCCATAGCCTTGACCCCCCTGTTGAAGCCAAGGATATGACTCTAATGAATGAACCATAGAATAAATTCATGCCCTAAACCTCCTGCTTGTTTTTCACGGAACCTATCCGAAGAAATCAGGCCTGGAGGCTTCTGGTGGGCAGAGTACTGTCAGGGAGCAGGGCTGCAGCAGAATCAGTCTTCTGGCAATCTAACAAGCACAGCTGGCCTTCAGTATGCTACCTGGTTGACTGCATTACTTGACTTCTCCCCAAAGTAGCCAAACTTTTTGATTATACCTTATGTGGAGTTAAATTGACTTGTGACTTTAATCATAAAAGAAGCACTGCCTCACAATCAAAACTTCCTGGACTCATGTGATTCTCAGCATCAGCTTTTCATTGTAATGTCATTTGTGGATTTTTCTGAGGACTCTGCTATGATTAGTGCAACACTGTGCAGACACATTGCCTGATAAATGAAACATTTCAGCATCACTCAAAGTAATCTGCAGACAAAATGAGCTCATCAAAAATGTAAACAAAGACATTTATTGCAAATAAAAATTCACATTCACATCATTAAGCTCATTAATTTTAAGGAGATCATTTTACACCTCCTGAAGAATCTGTATACATCAGGGCTGCAGCTTTTATCAAATCAGCTGCTTGTGACACGCATATGTTTATTTAAGTGTGGCAAGCCATACTTATCTAACTATAAGTGTTTTGAGCTGGCTGATGACATAGTTCTGACACTTTCGTTGTTTCATTTTCTCTGGATCTGACAGTACAGGCTCATCGAAAACCCCAAACCAACAATCTGGAAAACAAATACATGTATGGTATTACTTGGCAGTCCTGGAACCCCCTGCACAGAACTGATACACAGTGAGAACATTTTGTTTGCAAACATCTTAGATTTACATGCAGACTAAATCTGCTGTAGTGCAGATTTTTTCCAATGACTCTAGCTAGAAACTTAACTCTAGAGTATTGGGATTTTAATGAAATCAATATGTACCACAGGTAAAATTGCAGAGAAGATGGAAAACTTAAAGTTTGGTTTAAAAACTGATTATTGCTCATGTGGATGGGGGACCCTTCTTCAGATGTGGGATTTTTAAGTGCAGCTACTCATTTTTATTTTCTAAGGTGCTGGAAAAACTTCTTAGATTCTGTGGTACACCAAGATTTTAGTTTCTTTGACATCTTTCATCTTCTCTATGTTTACCTTTTGCATGTTTCACTTGCTATTACATTATATCTATGCACACATTATATTCATATATGTACACGCATGTGTATACCCTTATCATGTACTAAAAAGTCACATTTGCCAGTAACCTGATCAGGCTGGAAATGTTACATATATTTAAAAAATAGCTGATTGAAATAAAACCTGAGTACGGTGCAGTTTTGATGCAGGAATTACTGGGGGAATTCTGTGGTTGGGGTTATGAGATCAGATTAAATTATTATAATGATCCCTTTTGAGCCTTAATTTAAGACAGTATGAATTATTAAGGAAAAACAGGAAAGATCTAAATAGTAATTTATGAAGCAACTGAAGGGTGGAGAACATATAGAATGGAGAACATGTAGAAGATATAGTTCTAAAGCAAGTCGAGGAGACAAATTCATTAGTGGTTTACACTCCACTGAAAAGCCACGTAGACAAAGTCACCTGTGTTGACTTTGGTCTGACATCCTCAGTTCAAAGAGATTATGGTCTAATATATACAACTAACACAGTGAGTAAACATATCAGTATGCTGATAGAAAAAAGTAAAGACAAGGAGACGCTCTGCAAGAGCACTTGTTGAGTTTGGGGAGGGGGTATGTTTTTGGAGTGGGTGTGATTCAGCAAGTGCCCTTTCAATAGCATTCATTTGAGATGTCATATTATCTTGGCAACAGATCCTCAGCTGGCGAAGACAATGGAGCTATGACCATTTGTATCAACGGAGGATTTTTTCCTCTGATTTTGTTTTGTTTTGTTGTTTTGTAATCCTCTCCTGATAGAGAGAGATAGCAGCTGCAAGCAATGCCCAAGTGGAGAACAGTGGCAGAACATTGGCCAGAAGAAGTGACATTTAAGGAGAGAAATGAGGTAGAGTGACTGCAATCTCTAAACTGATGTGACTACAAGTTTTATTTTTCACTGAGATGTTAATTCATCACATTTTTACTACATTTAAAGAGTTCCTTTTCTGTTTTCACAGATTATCTATTTATTTCAAGAAGTTATCTATGGTAGATCAGATTTCTGTCCAACTTTTAGATAAAAGTTGCAAAGGTAACTTCTTGAAATAACACCCAGCTATCTCAGCCAGCTGGCCCTTTTGGCAAGCTGAGTTTGGCCTGACTGTAGCAGTTATCCTCTGTTTTGCCTCTGCTCTAGCCACATAGGGCAATTAGTGATGCCAACTGGAGGTAAGGAGTGAGAGTGGCTGACCCCAGCGGCAGAGGTTTACCTAAACATAGCTGAGTGCAGCTGAGAAAAGAAGACCCAAGAGAGAGGAGATATGGAGTCCCCACTCTCTGTGAGAAAGGGTTTGGGTAAGTAGACTGAAGAAGGCCACGGTGACAGAACTGTGAGGGATAGCCTCCAGAAGGGGAGCATGATCCAGGGAGAGACCACAGAGATGAGAAGACTCTGCTATGGAAACAAGTCCACAGAATAGGCTCTGTGAGGTGAGGAGCCATGAGGTAGGGTTTCTTCTTGGCACAGAACTCTTCAGTAGCCCAGAAAAATTATTCAGATGTTTAGATTTTCATTTGGACCTTTTGGTTCCCTTGGAAGAGATTTGAACTTTATGTGACTTGGCTGGGTGCTGAGGTACAGAAGAACCAATGAGAGGCAAATGGTCAGTCGGCAGTGCTGGAAACAAGGACCCCGCGTAGCATTATACCCTGACACAAAGGTGTGCTACACATGGTGAGTACATAGCCTTATACCTAATGCTAAATAAGAGGTTATTTGCAAGTCATATTGAGGACTTTGGCGGTACTCAATTTTTCCTGCTTAACGATTATTTTCCAGGACATGGATTTTTTCAGTTGGGGTTCCTGCCCACTTTTAGACCATGGAGAATAATTCTCTGCCAAAGCCATGCTACAATTTAAAAACCTTTTCAGTCTGAATTATGGATTCAGTCCTGCAAAATACTCTTTGTCATCCTGTGTTTACCTCAAGTCTCTAATTTCAGGGGGGGGGAAACTACAAAGAAGTCATAAAAAAAAGTAAAATAGTAAAATGAAGCAAAGCAAAATAGTGGAATAAGGCAAAGCAATTAAGTCCCCTATTTCTTAGTCAGACCTAATCAAAACCAAACATTAGTCAGGTGGTTCACTGAATAACATCACTTTTTCCCCGCATCCCTTTGTTTAGAGCATATGTATCAAGTCATTGTTCAGTAAATGAAGAAACAATTGAAATAAGTAGCCCAAACATTACAATTGTATATTCTGCTCTTTACCTGTCTAAATTTCTCCTATAGGGAAACCGTGTCCTCAAAGCAATAATTCACATCATAATCTCTCTATTATATGATGGCTGCAATTTAGCCACAATTGATATCAATGTAGCTGATCACAAAAAAGAAGACTTTCTTAAATCAATATATTTTGAAAGTCAACGATGATAACTTTTTAAGCACATGATCTGAAGGTCTGTTGACCTCACTGGGCTTCCAATCAGGGCCCATTAAAGCAATTATTTTTAAAAAGGTTGAATTTCAGGCTCCGCCTAGTAGTAATGGCTAAAAGCGAGAAGGTTCAGACTGACAATCTGGTTAAGATGAACATCCCAAAGTTCAGACCAACTTCTTTGGTCTGCCTTGCTGAGCTGGAAATAAGAACATGTTCCACAGGACGGGTTCTCCTGTGAAATTTCTACCATTTCCTCTATCCATTTGGGCCAGAAATAGAATGAGACCAGTACTTCTTTTGGTATTTTGGGCCCCTCTATTTCTGGCACTGACAAGAATCAGAAAATAAAAATATACATGAAAGTGAGAAAAGAAAAAAAAACCTGGAAATCTCCATGCTAGGGGAGAGCAGGGGTTACTATCTCCATCCATTGTGAGCAAGTGGATAGAAAAGGAAGGCGGAGCAGGTGAATTGCTGCCAGTGAGATGGCAGAACGAGACAGCATACATAGAACTGGAAGGGACCTCCTGGGTCATTTAGTCCAGTTATTTGCTATTGCAGTCAACCCCATCATATAATCCCTTTCAGACTCCATTTTAAAGCTATGTTGTTTGCCCCATTCCCCGTATTGGGAGGCTCCTGGGTGGTTAGAAACCAGTAACTGGCTGGGCACAGGGTATTTTAATCTCAGCAAGGGGAGAAACAGAGAGGACTGTGATTCTTTGGATGTGCTGCTGCGGTTATGCAGCTATATATCAGCTCTTGGTCAGAACAAATTGTAAAGTTACAACTGAGCCTTTAGGCTGTAAATTCTTTGCAGGACACGGGACATGCAACCTGTCTCTATGGTACCCACCAAAAGTAGGGTCTTGGTGCTGGCTGAGGTCTTGAGCCTTACTGCAATATACCTAAATGCTAAATGGTATTACAATTAGGGCTGAAGTTAAAACCAATTCACTCTTTCCTAATAATTGACTATTTTAATTCTAGTCCCAGCACACTTTCAAATACAATGCTTTACTTGTCATCTAGTAAATATTTTAATGGTTTATACTGATACCTCAATAACTGCCAGTCCAAATGCGATCCCCATGAGTATGATCATATGGTTTTTGAAGAACTCAATTATCACACTACCACAAGGCTGAAACAAAAGATTAATTATGAGTAATACAAGCTCATTAGGAGTACAGCCTCTAAAATCATTGGCTACATGGGATACACTGTCCAAAAAAGTATTCCACCATGTGCAAGAGAAGCTGCTCTAATTTGCTCTGGTTTGTTACAAAGACAAAGAGTACATCTGCAACCATCCTGTGCTCTGGGAGGAATATCTGGTCTCTGTCTTATCAAATATGAATCTAGTGTCCAAATACACAGTAGGGTAAAGTTTCAAAATAAAAGACACTGCTTTCAAGTGTTGGGTTTGTGATACTGCCACATGCAAAATACAGTAAAAATATCATTTACTCCCATTTTCTCTGTCTAATCCCTTCTTATTAGAGAAGGGCCCAAGTTGGAAAGTGTGGATCTGGAAATGAGTCTAAATTTCCCATCAAACTGATTTTGGATTTGTTTTTCTAAGTCAGCTTTATACGTACATGCAGAGCTGGTCTTAGAGGCAGGCGAGCCAGGCGGTTACCCAGGGCTGCCATTTTCAAGGGGCTGCCGACAATGCCAGTCTTAGGGGCGGGCTGCAACCGCATTTCAGCCCGACCTCCCAAATCCTCCCCTCAGGTTTCCCTGGTTACTCCCCAAACTTTTTGCGGGGGGGTGGACGGGGGCTCGACAAATTTTCCCTGGTATTTTTTTTTTAAAGCACCAGCCAATTGGTTAGGACTGGGCCTGCAGGCATGCTCAAAGCAGGATGATGGTATATGGAGCCACAGTTACATCCAAATTTTCTCAGATGCTCAAAGGGCTATGGCTGGAAGTGGGATGCAGTGAGCAATTTAGATCTGAAATTCCATTTTGAGCCTCTCTGAATTTTTTGTATTTTTATCATGACTACATATGCTCAAGTCGGTAACTAACTGCTCTTGCAAACCAGGGTAAAGACCAAGCAAGGCCCAGATCCATCAAAATTACATGGACTCCCTGCCCAACTTTCACTCTATTTCCTTCCCAGTGATCAACATGTTTATCTTTCTCACAAAAAGGCTTTTAATTTAGCTCTCACTCACTACTGTAGCAAGCCTCAGAATGTTGGGTCTGCCTCATAAGGAGGCATATACCATTCCATATTTTTGGATTTTAGGTCCTGATTCTGCCACCCTACACCACCTACACCACCATTCACTGCATGTACCCTTATTCATAAGCAGTTTTTCTTGCAGTGGCTTTATTGAAAGAATGAATTAGTACTCAGCATAAGGATAGCAAAATCTGGCAATAAGCATCAATATTTATAAAAATCTAGCCCCAAAATGTAAATATCTGTTAGACATCCACTATGTAGTGGTGGCAGCAAAAAGAGATTCAGACAAAAACTGGAGGATGGGAAGCAAGGAACTCAATTCATCTGTTTCAAGATTTATCTGTCTCAATTACGTTGAAATTAGAACTCTGCAAATCCAGATAATTTCCACATAATGAGACAGATAAATCTTGAAATAGATTAATTAAGTTTCCTGCTGCCCATCCTCCAGTTTTCGTATGGATCTCTCTTTGCTGCCTGTCCTCATGCACCTTGTCTTACTGTTATAATTAAATGCTGAAAGCTTTTCCAAGCAGGACAGCTGGGGGAAATGGCCCCTTGAGTGCACTGTCAGAAAACATGCAGCATTTCCTTCCTGTGGAATCTATAACTGAGTGTGAACCTTTTAAAAAGGGATTCACAAATTTAAAAAAAAATCTTACATTGAAGCCTTTCATCCTGAAATATCTATAAGTACTTTAAAAGCTATGGGTCAAATCCTGGGCAAAGATGTCTGACAACATAGTCATTTTATCATGAGGAATCCCAATAGCAATATGGGGCTGTCGCTAAGGGATCCTCTCACTTCTCACTGGTAATCACAAGGTGGGATTCCAGACAGGCTGCAGAAGTCCTTAGCACACTGCAGAGCAATGTGGAAATGCAAGATGGCAGGGGGAGGAGATAGCTGCTAACAAGCATACTACACTTCACATTTGCTGGAGGAGAGGAAAATGTAACTAAGGAAAATAGGACAACCCCTTTTTCTTTTCAAAAGTGCCAGTGACACTTGAATGACCATGCAAAGGAAACAGAACCTCTCTCTAAACCTCTTTTTAGAAGGTGCAGTATGCAATAATTGTTCTTACCTTTCCATAAATATATTTGCCAAAATGGAGAATGCAGAGAGCTGTATTTTTGTCTTTCTGGTCACATTCACAAATCTTATAATTATTAAAAGCGGTATTAAAATTGTTCCCCCAGTCTTCATACCCCTTCACCAAACCACAGCACTGATTCTGTAAAAGAAGAGAAATACAGAGGTGAAAGTGATGAATGGTGACTGAAAATAAGTCAGATAAATCCACTTCACTTTTGCAAATCTTATCAAGATATTGTACATCTAGGAGGCCCTTTGTGTAAATGCATCAATGTCTTCTATCAATAATCAGAATGGCAGGTGAATTGTGGTCAATAAATAAAGAGGATGAAGAAGGAACAGATTTCTGATATACAATAAGGAAACATCTGTTACATGGCCTTGGATTATGACATGTTCTATGTTACAACATAGCATATAACAATGTTGGATGTTTCCAGAATTACGTTTTTTCCCTGCATTTTATATTTGCATGTTAGACATAGCCAAAGTATTTCACATGTGAAAAAAGCCAACCTGGAAAAGACAGTACAGTCATATACAATTGTAATAGCTGGAAGAATAACCACCGTAATGGATGGATAGCACACAAACCTAGCAATGGCCCAAGGAGTCTAGGGATCTGGTCTGGGTTTAAAAACCTAAACCAGGTGTGGGCTTGATTGAGGTTCCATTTTATTCAAACCATCAAAGTGCAGGGGTGAAGGTAGGCTTCACAAAGTTCTGGCTTTAGCTTTTCTTTGTTTTAGAGGGCAGCTGGAACCACTCATCCTGTAGAGACGTAAAGGCCATGGGACATCATAAAACAATCAAGATCAATTAAAAAACAGAGCTTCGATGGCTGTACTGGTGATTTTTCCAGAGAAAGTGTTCACCTTTCCTAGGGTCTGTCTTTGATATTCTAAGCAGTGGGTTGGCTCAGCGATAGGAGGGGGGAAGCACAAGCTCTCTAAACACTATTTCTGGCTGCCATTTCACTAGCACCCCTGGCAGTGTTTAGAAGAAGAGCTCATAAGATCATCCCCTAAAGTCATGCACTCTCATGGACCAAGCAATACACACACCAGGCACAATAAAAATAAATGGTTCTGAGCACCAGCTGCACCATGGTGAGGGGCTTGTCACCTGATGCAAAGGGAAGTTGAGACTATTCCGTACTTCTCAGAAAGTATCTTTCAGGATCAGACCCATCTGGAATGTTCTGCCTTTTGGGATTTGGCACACATGGATATGAGCTTAGATCTAAGCCCACAGGAAGTACCTCTCATTTTATCCCTTTTTGTTCCTCTCTCTCTTACAACAAAATATAGCATTTCATGACTTTGTAGTAAGAGAGAAAATATTTCAAATAAGCAACCCCTGGGGAATTTTCCATAACATATATTCAGTTTTATTTATGACTTACATGGCCTCTGACAGACTCCCTTTTCCTAGGAGTAAGTTTGCCGATATAGACCGGTAGAAGATTTTAACCTAGGAGAGGGTGGAGTATCAACTTTCCTTCAAAAACTCTTCAGTTCCGAACCAAAGGCTGTTAGCCCTCCTTTAAAGCATCTCTTCTCATGGGTGATGGTGTCACTGGGTGATATTTGTCATAGCAAAATAATATCTGTCATTTTTTGAGTGCTGAAAAGATTACACAGACAGCATATCTAGTTTCTTGTTTGAATGGGGAATGCAGCCAGATACAGAGAACTTCCCTTAGATAGGGAAGCTTTTAATGCTGAGCATAGTTTCTCTCTTGGTGCAGGAGCTCTGAGTTATTGCCTCATTAGAGGCCTGTAAAGTGAAGATCTCAGACTGGGGACGGAAGGGAGGATTAGGAGTAGCAGAGTTTGTTAAAATGTGATCTTTTTTTTATCATTTCTCTTTAATAAAGTCTTTGTAAAACGTTTGCATTCTCCCATATATTAATTGTGTCATCATTCCATCATTGCCTGAGTCAATGATCATTTATTGTAAATAAGAGGTCAAATTTCAATCAACATTGCTAAATGGGTATGTGATGGGGTACACAAACCCCACACCGGGACAGAAGGCATTAAAGGACTACACTGGACCCAGCTAACCCTACTCCCTTCAACCCTGGAGACAGGATTGAAAGGGGAACAACCCAGCTCAGAAAGGGGAACCTGGGGAGGAGTGAAGACCTAGCCTGAAGGTCCCTACTAAAGGGGACTGGAGAAGCCTCCCTGAAGGCACAGTGCTGTATGCAGAACCTAGCAGGGGGTGGCATTTTTGGTTTCACTTTTCTGTTACCCTTCTCTGGGACCAGAAGCTAAGATAAGGAAGGGACCTTGGGAAGGCAGGTCAGAGGGCCCCTCGCAGAAACCCTAGTTCCTCCACCTTCCCTGGGTGGGAGGTCAGGAACCTGAAAACAGCCCCCAGCCCATGTCCCTGACCCCTTGAGCACATCACACGGGGCAGCTGGAGCCTACAGGGTTCCCCATAGCTACCCAGCCTTCCTTGGCAGCTCTTACCATGGCCTGGCTCTGGCTTCTGACCTGGCCAGGAGGTAGGGCCTAAGGAGGAAGAGGAGGAGCAGGTGTTGGGGCCTCTTGGTAAGGGGCATTAAGACTCACCTCAACCCCCCCCCCCTGGGAAGAGCCTGGTGCTGCCAGCAGGCACTGCACTTTATGGCAGAGGAGGTGATCACCGTATAAGCTCCTCCACCACACCGTGCAGCCCCTACCACTGCTGTTCCGTATCTGGCCAAGGCTTGCAGTTTTGGGGCAGGAGAAATGCATCCCCCAAATAATGCTGATGTTAAAAAGTGAGAGGCCACAGTTTCCTTGCCCTGCCTCCCAATTCTGGTGTCCCTGTTCCTAGGGCTCTGGGTCAGAGCCCAGCAGAGTGAGTAGACCTGGACTCTCCTACCACTGACCCATTATTGAGTAGGTGCTAAACACTAGGCTCATTGGCCCACCGAGGACCTCATTACAAGCTCCTTCTTTCATAGTGTATTTAGAGGAAATAAAAACAGTTTACCTAAAACAAACCATTTAAATTCCATCCTCCCATATCATATTTGTGTTGGAAAATAGGCTTTTCTGAAGGTCAGAGAAAAAAATTGAGACATTTTAGACATCACTAAAATGAGAAACTAAACAATCATTGGCAATCTAAACTACTGCAGATACTACAGTTAAGTGCTTCACCTACAGAGAGTATTGGACCAGGTGAGATGAGAGGAGGGAATTTCTTTAGCACCAGAGAGAAGGTGGTGAGAGAATCACAATTTGCCATAGGGATGAATCCCTGTTTGAGCACAGGGGATGCAAATTGTACCCCTCATGCTCGAATTGCTGTGGCTCAGCTATCAGAGATGTGAATCAGGTCTGTTTTCTCCAAAACAGATAAGGTCCACTGGCAAAGCAGTCAACAAACCTAGCATTATATGAGATTTTCATAATATTCAATAGAAACAGTTCCAAGAACGGAAGTTGGGTTCGTTCTCTGACTTTCTCTGTCTTTGAGTCATGTTTGAATCTAAGAAATTAGTTCTTCACTTTATTCAGAGTTACAAATTTTAAATCTGGATAAAAATCCAAGATACTATTAGGCTGTGATCAAGTCACACCTTAATCTTCTCTTTATTAAACTGAGTAGATTGAGTTCTTTGAGTCTGTCAGTACAAGGCATGTTTACTAATCCCTTAATCATTCTCCTGACTCTTCTCTGAACCATCTTCAATTTATCAACACTTTTCTTGAATTGAGGGCACAAAAAATGGACACAGTATTCTAGCAGTAGCTACACCAGTATCAAATACAGAGGGTATGTCTACACTAGCCACCCTAGTTTGAACTAGGGTGGCTGATGTAGTCATTC
>CM057845.1:58914463-58928129 GCA_030068395.1 Apalone spinifera
CACCAGGGCACCCTGGGAAGGCTGGAGGCCCCCTATTTTGAAATAAGTGTCTATGTAACTGCCTATGTAACTAAGTGTGTGGGTTACATCTACACAGCACTTATTTTGAAATAGCTATTTCGAATTTGGCATTATTCCTCATGGAATGAGGTTCACCAAATTTGAAATAAGCACTCTCCTATTTCGAATTAATTTCGAAATAATGGTTTGGCTGTGTAGACGCTAGTAAAGTTATTTTGAAATAATGGCTGTTATTTCAAAATAACTTTGCTGTGTAGACATACTCAAAGAGTCATGGTGCATTCTCCATCACTGACAATGTTAAGTCAAGATTACTTCAGGAATTATTTTGGGGAAGTTCTAAGGCCTGTGTTGCACAGGAGACCAGATAATCACAATAGTCCCTTTGGGTTTGGAATCTATGAATAAAAACTGGATATGGTCAATTTCACAGGTTTGGTTCAGATATCCCTACAATGGTCTGTACTTGGTTATCCATAGCAGTAAGAATGAAGCTTACAAAGTCAACAGAATGAGTATGTAGACCCTGAAAAAGACCAGAAATGTCTATAGGCCTTCTAAACTCAATAGATACAATCTGCAGAGTTAGTAGTATAAGAAGCGTAGAGCTTACATGGGCCTCAGGAAATGACTGGAGAACTTTCACGGAACAGGTGAGCCTGCAGATATTGTAAATTCTCTTGTCCACAATGTGAAGGACCTTAAAAGCTTTGTATTGCTGCTTTCTATGTTTCAAGAACTGCTGCTTGTATCTAATTTTTTTGAGCCAAGGTGTTTGCATAAAGAAATTTACAGTATCTGTAGACACATGGCAAAGTTTTATAATCTTTGAACCAATTATTTGGTTTATAAAGCTCAGACTTAAGTTCTTTGAACCAAGCAGTTTGATTTATGGATCATAGATACATAACATCCAGACTTTATCACTATATGAACCGTAAGTGATTTACAAACTTTACATGCAACTTTGAAGTTCAAAAAGTTGCAGTAAATGAGTCAACTATGAAATCTTCTAAAATATAGTTCAGTAGTTCTGAGAGAGAACAAATGAACAGAACAAAGTGGGAATTTCTACACAAGCAGATATGATATTCCTAAAAAAAATTTGATAACTACCAAACCGTCTTTTGTCTTCAAATGCTCGTGCCTCAAAAATGCTTCATACTCTGACAACGTACAGGTCTTTAGATAACGCAATAAAGTTAGTGGGATAAAGACAGAAATATCAAACTTTCCTAAAATATTCCTCCAGGAGACCTTCAAAATGTTACAGGATAACTCATATGTAAACCCCCAGTCAGTGAATGAACCTTATGTAGGGACACTGGGCAAAGGGAACTGCAAAGTGGTGGAGCCAGTGAATATTCTAAACTACAGACATGTAGGGAGGGGAACACAGGATCACATGCCTCCTTAGATTTGCTGTTGGTTTGTACTGAACATGCTCACATGGACTTAACATACTCAGTAACATCCGCTGAAGCCTTTGCCCTTATTATGCCCCCACCACTATCAGCAGATATGGATTGTTTCAGTGCTAAATCCTTAGCCCCCATTCTTACATAAATGTCTGTGCAGCGAAATTACCACAGAGAAGAACTCCAAGCCACACAAAGAGATTAGAATCCCCTATAGAGTTTTTCAGCTGCATTTTGAGCAGTTTGTGTTTTTCAGAAGGGTGATACACAGTTAGGTGACAGAGTTGTGATTAAAAAAGAATTAAACACTTCATTGAATGTAATAGGGTGAATAGATAACTCCTGCCTTTAATTACCATTTTCTCAAACTTCTGAAACTTCTCTTGAAATACCAGAGATTCTTGAGTGACAGCTTGCAATAGCTTTACCTCATCCAAGAGAGTCTGGTTAAAAGTTGTCTCTATCTGGAAATCCAAGTGAGATTATATAATATTAGTTCATACTATCTGTAAAATATTGGAAAGAATGCAGGAAATATGATTGAACCATAAAGTACCTGGGATTTATACACTGCTCCTAAAATACCTGCTACAACCTGAAGGATCAGGATCAAAAGCAGTCCAATAAAAAACTAGCAAGAAAAAAAAGAGACAAAAAGTTAAAACTTCTAACCAGCAAAAGATCATTTCTTTCAGCTTGGTGGCAAATTATTATTTACATGAATGAAAACTTTGGCAAAATAAATTTATATCCTGGTTAGAGCTGATCACAGTATTCATCCCAACTCAGTTAGGGTATGTCTACACAGCACGCTTATTTCGAAATAAGCTATTTTGGAAAAAAAATCCAAAATAGGTTATTTTGAAATAGCACATACACTACAAGGAAGCTTCAAAATTAGACTGAGGCAGGCTTCCCTAACGTGGATGTGGTATCTTGGTTTAGAACCCCAGGAGGCACTGGGGAGTAATTACTTTGAATGGCGCTGGGGAGGAGCTATTTCAAAATAGCAGCAGTGGAGGTTTAAAGATTTCGAAATAAGCCATCTATTAGTTGAAAATGATTTCAAAATAATGGAATTGCCGTGTAGACGCATTGTTATTTCGAAATAACGGCCATTGTTCCGAAATAATGCTGCTGTGTGGACGTACCCTTCGAGACAAAATTTGGCCTTTTTCAGTATACAAATGTCCTGGGCCTGGGTAAGGTGATGTGGTGTTTCACTGTACTAAGGGAGCATTGGGAACTGTTATGTCTCAGGCAAGCACAGTCTCTCTGGAAGCTTCTAAGTTCACGTGGGGACTGAATATTGTGTTCTGTCCATTGGCATGGTATAGATTTCAGCCCTTCCCAGTACAAAAGTTTGTGCAGCTCCATGTGTGATGTTTATGCAAATGATGTAATTAACTAATTTGCATATTTGGACAAACCAGTCCCATAATGAGTTTGTGGTGAATATATTTGCACTTCAAGCAGTGTGGGGCAGGATGTAAAGCTGCACAGTACTTGGCAGCTATGGTTGGGTAGATGAGAGGGTGGTGGGTAAGGCAAGCTGCCAGGGGCGGTCAGGATGTGACTGCGGGCTGTTTGAGGTGATTGGGTGGGTGTGATGGATGGGCAACTGGGAGAAGATTGATGAAGGAAGTTAAGCGATGGTTGGTTGCGGAGAAAGCTTGGGGCTAGTTAGGGGCTTTCTGGACCCAGTATTGGATGCCTGTCACTTTCCGTTCCCACATGGCCAGAAGAGGGAGAAGTGAGGAGGGGACACAGTGTCCGCAGTGGCCCTGGCAGACAGGACAATTTAGGCCCATCGCTACAGTTGGCAGAATACATGACATCTCAGCAGGGCTTCAAGGATATGTGATGGGGCTACCAAATGGGGAGTGACACACCAGATGCGTGATTCTTTGCAGCTGTACCAGTACCCAGCCCTTCTGTGTGCAAACTATCCTTTGGGATAATGCTTTCCTGGGGCTGTAGGCCTTAGCAGTGCCAAGAGTGAAGGGACTGCTATCATAGGAGGCCACTAGGCAGCCACAATACGGCCTTGCGCTTCTGGAAACCCTCCCAACCCTGCTTACGGAAGTTGTCTTTGCCAGACAGTGAGAGACATCCCACCTCCCACTGGCTGGAGTGGGTCCAAACAGTTAATACAAATAATCATTTGGTCAAACAGAACTGGCCCAGATTACAAGCAGTCTCATTTACAAGGAGCTTTCCCATCAGCTCTAGCTTTAGTTTGAAAAGTTCTGGGGAAGGATTTTCTTCCTGAGACCCTACCAAGAGCAGCATGCACTGACTTTCCTTCATCGCACCGCAGCAACCCAGGAAACCAAGGACCATAATGATGGAGCCCACTGCTATCATCAGGTCAACAGCTGAAAACAGGCTGCTATCTAAATTGAGTTCCTGTAGAAAGAGAAACAAAACCTCAGATATAAGAAAACCCTTTCTAGCGGAAGGGTAATTTGTTAGTGAACCTGATCTACCTCTCCCTCTCCACCCCACCTTCCCACCCCCCCAAAAAAGAATGACTGTAGTTGAGGAAAGAGAACTTTTATCAGGGCCACTGAAAGAATGGTGGGGGAGAACGAAGGGGGCAGTTGCCCCAGGGCCTGGCAATTTAAAAGGGCGTGGGGCTCCAGGCCCCTTAAATTACCATCAGAGCCCCATGCGATGCAGTTCAGGCAGCACTGAGGGCTGGCTGAGGGAGGCATGATGTGGTCTGCATGGCCCTGATAGCTGGCTGCCCCAAGCCCTACCCCTTCCAGGGGTCCCAGATCCAAGCCTCCTACACACATTACCCAAGGCCCGGTGAAGTCTGTTGCCCACTCTAACTGTTCTGTATGGATTAAGCTATCGCAATGAGTTTCCCTCCTGAGTAGAGGATACACCTAAGGCCTATACACCCATTTCAGCCCTATTTTGAGAGCTTATGTAGGATTTAGCTGTTCATTGTCTGGGCTGACCTTCTGCAGAGGGGTGAATTTCATCCTTAGTGAGTAAACAAAGGCCTTTTGTCTTAAGTAGGATTGTTCTGCTTTCAGTGGTGAATATTTGTTTTTACTTCATGGAAAGAAATTGATTACCTGGAAAAGTTCTATGTTATTCATCTAGTGTTCGGGGGGGAGAGAGTTCTTCATGATAATCCCAGAAATGCACTCACTCTATTGTGGTTCCTATGAGAGCACTGTTCAGAGTAGTACTGGATACATGAAAGGGCAAGGTCAGATACATTTTTCCAAAGCTTCTATTAGTTTTAAACTGGCTCCTCAGTATTTCTCTAAGGGATGGTGTCTGTATTTTGATGTGTGTGATATTTAAGCAAACAATCCCTATATTTCAATATAATTACATATCAATTTACTCAGTTCCCATTGGGCATGAGCAGGGCTGTAGGCCAAAATTGAGGGGAAAACTTCAAAGAGCATTTTCAAAAGACTGTTGCCAAGATTAGTAACAATGTCTGGAAGTTGTCACATTTATCTTGCGATGGAAATAGTGAAGGTGCATATAGACTAATATAGTTTGAGGAATGTAGTTTGCTTTGCTTTTCCAAGTTGAAATGAAACTCCTACTTACTGCTAGAGAGATGTATTCATCTGCAGCCAGATCCTGAAATGGTTACTCAGTTAATAGACAAAATGCATATTGACTTTTGAATAGAACTTTGCCTGAGTGAAGACTGGAAATGAGTACTTCAAGATTTGTTTTCTAATTCCTAATTCTGCAAAGAACAGCTAAAGTGGTTCAGTTATGTAGAAGCAGGGATCCAGTTTACATAGGTGCACACTTAAATACTGTCCTGAACTTAAATATTTCCTGACTCGTGGCCTTGCAGTGCACACAGTTGAAATTAAGATGTCTCAGGTACACAAGGCCATTTGGGGCCATGTGAGTTATAAAGTCAGTTAGACACATGTGAAAGCTTGGGCCTCTGTGGAAGCTTGGAAGATTCATGACTGGACTTGTCACCTATTCTCTTATGTAACGAAGATGCTCAACGCTCTCCATTTCCCCACTACCAGTGACATTATATAATATAGGACCATATTTAATTGTACCAGGGCACTCCGTGACAAATATTCAGTGTGTTCTTTCATGTTCACACTTTGGCAACGGTGGGAGTTCACTCAGATTGCCTGGCTGCAACACAGCCAGCCACCAGCAGTAGGATGCCAACATCTTTTTAAAAAATTGTCAATGTGAAAATGTTGATCAAAGACATATTGTTCTTGATTGATGGAAAAAATGCCCTGGCTCATGGTATGGCAACAGACTGGCAATCAAACATCTTGGCACTTTAATCAGCCATTAGAAAATCAACATGGAAGTTGGAAAAATTGTTTCCATCGTGGATAGCCATTTTTTTTCGCTTCTGGAATCAGTCAAAAAGCATTTTGAGAACAAAATTTCTCACAAAGTCTCAAATCTATTTATCTCCCTCTGGTCCAGATTTGTGCATTGAGGAAAAGAGTTATGTTTCTCAAAAGTCTGGAGCTGGATGTTTCATCCCCTATCAATACAGTAAATCTTAAAAGCCCAGAATGTCTATGATTCCACCAGGCTCCTCCATGCTATCAAACCAACCTCCCACTAGAGGACGATTGCTGAGCCGTGGCAGATGGAAGAGTTGCTGTTAGAGTGTGACACCAATGGAACTCTGTTGTTAGGTACCATTGATAGGTTTCAGGGGGCCCCAGAACCACTGAAGAAGAAAAGGGCCTCCATGCAAAAGGCCTTGGTCTCTGGTACATTCCTCAGGAACCTTAGACCATGGAGGGTGAACTTCCTGCTTATTTTGTAAGGAGAGACGGTGGTAGGTGAAAATCCAATCAATTGATCCAGATAAACTCCATGAAGGGAACTTTGGACAGTTTTCCTTTCCTTTCATCTCCAGTAGGATTTCTTCAGGAGAAGACAGTTAAGCCTTCACAAGAACTTCTTGATTTGGCTTCCATAGGACACAGTACTGCAAATCCTTACTCATGAAGTAAAAAGGGCTACAAGATCAGGCATCACATTTTTACAGTTCCATTGGAAACACAGGGAAAACTTTTACTTATATGTTGAAGACTAAATTGCTAAGGCAATAGACATCCCACTTTTGAGGAAGGGTTAGAAAGGCAGAAATTTCACTAGAAAATTCAAAAGCATTTCTGAGTGTCCTTAATTTTTCTTTTAAAAAAATTTGGACTGAGTTTAGGGCACTATTTGTTATGTTGGCACTGATCTGTCGCCCACGTTGAAATCAAAGACCTACTTCCATTTGACTCCAAAGGGGACAAGATCAGCTCCATATTACCCAATAGAAATATGAAAATGACGAGTAGTCCTGTAGCACCTTAGAGACTCTCTCCACTCTGCTCATCTGGGGAAGTAGGTTTTGCCCACAAACACTTATGAATCTATCTATCTATCTATCTATCTATCTATCCCTAAGGGTGCATCTACACAGCACCCTAAACTCAAAATAAGATAAGCAATTTGCGCTAATTTCAATTCTATTTTGAAATAGCTTATTTTGAAATTTGGCACATCTACACAGTGCCAAATTTTGAAATAACGCAATATTTCGAGACATCCCTTAACCCTTGTGGAATGAGGATTACAGGGATGTTGAAATAGCACACCCATTATTTTGAAAAATATTTCGAAATAACGGATGGCTTGTTAAAATGTGGGGTAGCTATTTCGGGATACCTCCAGTATCCCAAATAGCCAGGCAGTGTAGACATACCTTCAGGTGCTATAGGACTACTTGTTTTGTTTTTAAAGTTACAGACTAACATGGATACCTCTCTGAGACAAACAGAAATACAAGCAGCTTTGCCACCCACATAGTAAGCATATATAGTAGTACCATATAGGAAAGCTCACTGCACACACACCTCTGCAACTGCACCATTCACTACATCTGACCACATGACTGATCCCTCATAATTTGGTTACTATACATACATAAGTCACCTGACGGAAAGGCTAGCAAGCTCAGAGAAATGACTGTGGGAATACGTGTTCATTAGCTGACAAAGTGCTTTAGCATTTTAGAGTTAAAAAAGTGTTTTTGTAGGACAAAATACATTTACCTCCTGAGCAGATTTGCTTACACGCATCCAGATAGAGACCCCCAGAATAATGCAGCCACACACCTGCAGGAAAGAAAAACCATCAGTAACAGCAATCATATCTATTGCTAGCTCTCCAAGTACTTTACAGAGTAATATTAGTCCCATTTTACAGATGGAGAAACTAGAGGGAAAGCGACTTATCCATGTTTGCCCAGCAGGCCAGTAGCAGAGCTGAGTCTTAATGTAATGCTCCACCTACTAGGTAACACTACCCTCCTTGTACATACACTCAGTGTCCCAACTGCACACAATTCCTTCAGAAATACTGATACAGAGTTATGGCAAAGAGAAAGAAAGATCAATGATGCTCAGGATACAGCTTCACAGCTGTGAAATTTCATAACTGGTAGCTGAATTTCCCTCACCCACTCCAGCAGCGCTGGGTGCTGTGCACCAGATGTTCCAGTCCCAAAAGGGCCTGCAGTTCACTGAAGATTTATGTTTGTGGTTTGGGAGGCACTTTGTGATCCCGTGGGATGAAGGTGTATAGAAACGCATAGTGTTATAGTAGTTAGAGAATGCTGTGCATACTAGAGATGTAAAACAAGATCATTTCTCATATCACGGCCGTACACATGGAGTTCCTTGCACTCACCAGCCTTTTGCTCCATGGAGCTGTTTTGCCAGCAAAACTCCACTACCAGGGATCCCCTCTGCCATCAACTTTCCAAAGCTGCATTGCCTTTTCCAGATAAATACTGCAGAACCAGAGAAGAGCTGATGTGACTCTCCCGCCTCCCCCCCCCAAAAAAAACAACCCTTAGCCCACTTACTCTTTCCACTTAGCTTAATGATTACTTGACTCAATCCAATGGGTTCCAACTCTGCAGGTGTAACCCACCTTTTTGTGCAAGATCCTTATACCTCAAAAAAGGGAGTTTTGCAGCGGGAGTTACACAGGCAGTTCTCATGGACTGGAAGGAAATGAAAAGTAATTCTCGGTGCAGAACAGGTATATTTCCATGAGCCCATCATGATCCAATATTAATGATCAAATGCCAAATATTGAAGTCCTCCCTCATTTTCTATCCAGGTAAACTTGCACTGATTTCATTACTTTTTCTTAATAACTTCCCTGGGAGTCTGCTTGGTGACTGAGTAAAATCTGAGAAGGATTTCAGGGTTTGGCCCTGAGTGACCCATCTGTTTTTTATTGCCTGTAGTGGTTGACTCCAAACAACCATGTCCAGATCCTGGTTTCCAAGAATAATAACAGCACTGCATATGAAGCAGGGGCGTACTGCACCAAACTGGAGACATGCCCTGCTAGTTGACAGCATACATTCTCTAAGCTTCACAGAGCTGCCTTCACAATATCTTCCTCAGACCAGAGAAGACCATAATGACTGGATGAAGAATTAGTAGTCAGGCAAAGGGCCCAACTCTCCTCTCATATTCATGAATCTCAGATTAGAACCACTAAAATAAAGATAGTTATACTAGTGTAATAGGAAAACCACATCCAAAGAATGTACTGGCTGGGAGGAATAGAAGGGATGTGGGTAGAGGAGAAGAAGAATCATTTAAGGATGGACTGTCACGCTTATTCAAGTTCAGTACTACCTTCCTGTATCCCGTTAGTGGTCACTTTAAGCAAGGGTGATAGAAGTTGGCCTTTACATTTTGTGAGAGATGATGATGTGGCGGTCTCAGTAAGATTGTCACCATTCCTGGATATTCTTAAGAAAAATTGTTATTTTTATAATTTGTATATAATTTTCTTTTAAAAACCCCATACCCACTTTATACTAAAAGGACCAGTATAATACTCAATCACAAACCCCATAATGACTTTAGCAGATTATTTAACGTGGAACATGGCCAAAACTAAAACCTAAACACTACATTTGTTTCTGCTTCTAAGTAAATGTCCTGTAAATACATTAGTATTTAATCTGTTTATTGGCTTTTGTCTCTGAACAAGAGGGAACAATAAAAAGAGAAGATATTATTGACTACAGCTATATCATGTTATCAAATCTTAACTAGAAGTTCCATTGAAATCAATGGGGACGTTAGCTTAAAAATTGATATCACTTTATGATCCATGTTCAGGCCTTGGTCTATGTCTCTTGGTTTATGTCAATATTTGCTTATGTACCAGACGTTATTGGGCTTTAGACTCATTCACTCCAGCGGCACTTCTCACATGAGAAAGTATATTTGGGCCAGCTTCATTTGGCCCACAATATTACAAAATTTGGCCCACAATATTATTACTTAATTACTGTCATAGAAATATATTAGTAATAATAAAATAAATAAAGGTTAGAATTAGATTTTCCATTTTGTGAGAAACTCCAATTTGAAAATGTTTCCTTTCCAAAATTGAGGAGAACCAAAAATTTTTGCTATTTCCTGCAAAATAAAATTCACCACCACACACACACAAAAAATAGTTTCAGGTCCATCAAAATGTTTTGCTTTGACAAAGTCTACACATTTTGCTCCAATTTTGGCTTTCTTTTATAGAACATATTTTTTTTTAAATATGAAAGAAAAAGTAGTTTCAAAATGAAAAAAATAAAGTATTTACATTCTAAGAAAGTCAAAACAGAATGTCTCAACCTCATTGGAATGGCCTGTTCTTTAAAAAAAAAATGAAATTTTGTCAAAATATGTTGTTAAAATGTTTCATTTTTGACAAATCAGCATTTTTGGATGGGAAACTGCCATCAGAAAATTTCCAACCAGTTCTACAGGTAATAAATAGCAAATAACTGAGGTCTATAATCTGGTTTTGCCACAAGCCCTGAGCAAGGGCCACTCATGCAACTGCATTGCCAGAGGAGCAGATCAGCGTCCGGAATGAGTCTCGCCGAGTCACAGTCTGGTGTTTAATTCCCCTTGCCTTCAAAGTCAAGTTCAGTGATCTGTGTCAGCCCTATACTTGATGGAGATTACTGCAGTTGTGCTGATTGTGATGTCTGACTAGAATACTTGGGTACTACCTATTGCTTATCCACATAGGTAGATGCGGGAGTAGCAATTGCATGAAGTCTCACTCCTCCTTGAACTGTTACATGCATCACAGGCAGTCAGGGTAAAGAAGCAAGGAGAACATTAATTCACTTGCATGGATGCATAGGGTGGAAATTGGAAAGTTTCTATCTCTCAGGCTACGTCTAGACTGGCATGATTTTCTGCAAATGCTTTTAACGGAAAAGTTTTTCCCTTAAAAGCATTTGCGGAAAAGAGCATCTAGATTGGCATAGATGCTTTTGCGCAAAAGCACTTTTTGTGGAAAAGCATCCATGCCAATCTAGACATGGTTTTGCACAAGAAAGCCCGGATCGCCATTTTCACCATCGGGGCTTTTTTGCACAAAACAGTTTTTAGCTGTTTGTGCAAGAGGGCTTTTTCCCGAACGGGAGAATCATAGTATTTGTGCTAGAACACTGACAATCTTACATTAGATCATCAGTGCTCTTGCGCAAATTCAATCGGCCAGTGTAGACAGCTGGCAAGTTTTTCCGCAAAAGCGGCTGCTTTTGCGGAAAAACTTGCCAGTTTAGACGCAGCTTCAGAGTAATGAAGTTCTGAAACAGCCAGTAGAAGTTGTGGGGGCAAACAGCCTACCTACTTTTAAGATGAAGCTTGATAAATTTATGAAGGGGAGTATATGACAGGATTGCTTGTGATAGCAGGGGATTGGTCTTGATGACCTAGGAGATCCCTTCCATTCTTATGTCCTTACAGGAGCCCTGAATAAAGCACTGCCTTGATTCAATATACTAAAAAGTGGCAATAGCTGTTCTGAGGCTGATGATATCTTAGCTACCTATTATAAGCTTGATTTTTCAACCCCACATTAATGGGAGGTGAGTGAGCCCACACTTTGGGGAGGAAAGCCCGCCTGCTCTGCTCCTTTTACCCAAGACCCCGCAGGAGGCCCAACCCACCTTCCCAATAAAATGAAAAGCCCTGAGGGGACCCCTGACCAGAGGAGCTCTGGCCTGCCCACACCAGCCATATCAGGCAGAGCTGTCACTGATACTCCCTCCCCCCCCCCGAATAACTGCCCCTCCCAGCACCAGACTGACCTTTTACTCCCCAATCCATGAGCACAGGGCTCGCCCCAGCACCTGGCTGAGCCAACAGCGTCCCTGTGCACCCGCTCCTCCCACCCTGAATGCCCCACCTCCTCTGTCTCCAGGAAAAGGGATGTGGGGACCTTCTGGGGTGAGACATGGAGTGGAGGAGGCAGCGGGGTTCTTGGGGTAGAGGAAGGGCATTGTGATCCAGTTGTCCAGTGATGGGTTAGCAGCAGTACCAGGAAAGGCAATGCCTTCCTTGGCCTACTATATCCACCACCTATGCCCACAGTGGGGGAAGTATAAGTTTGTGGGACTGTTGGCACGTTTGGCAATGCCAGTAGATCCAGTGCTCCACCCACTTCTGGACAATGCCGGAATGAGTGTGCTGCCTTGGGGAACACTGGCTAAAAGCTGTAGTAATGCCTGGTGCTCTCTGTGCTGAATTCTGAGAGCTTCCACAGAAGCTTTTTGTTTCTGTTTTCACCAAAATGTTTAGTAGTGATTGGACATCTAATATAATAAATGTCAGTGAAAATAAGGTTGGGTCTGAGACTGAAATAGGGAAATCACAAGTTAAAAATTACTTGGAAAAGTTAGATGTCTTCAAGTTGGCCAGGCCTGATGAAATATATTCTAGAACATTCAAGGAGTTGACTGAGAAGATATCTGAGCCATTGGTGATTATCTTTGAAAAATCATGGAAGACAAGAAAAATACACAAAATATGTTGCTACACAGGACACCCAAAAATGTGTTCCACCAATTTTTTGGGTGCCCTTACGCAGTTACCTATGATTGTTTGCCTAAGGATGGCCCTGTGTCACCTTTGCTGCCTGGTTCTTCTCCAGACCCTCCCCCCTGCTGCTCTCTCTTGCAAGCAGCAAGGCTTTTCTTTGGTCCTGCCCTCCCTACATGCTCCTCTCAACCAGCAGCCAGCACTAGTGAGGGTTCCCTCCTGCCAGACTGGGGAGTGGATAAAAGCCTTCAGCCTCTGCAGCTCTGCTCTGGCCCCAGGGAACATCCTCCCTCCCCAAGTCCTGGCAGAAGCTCTGCTGGGGGTGTAATGTCAGGGAGGAAGGAAGGAAACTGGGGGAGGAAGGAACCCCAAGCCCCAGGCCCCATCAGAAGCCACACTGGGTGGGGGCTCAGGGAAGCCCCAGATTCCCAGCAAAAGCCATGCAGTGGGGTCACAACCTCAGTTGCTTAGGTCCCAATAAATTGTGTGATTCAAAATAAAGATGGAAGGGCATATTGAATGGGGTCCTGCATGGATGTGTCTGGCATCTGGTTCCTGTTCAATATCTTCAAAAATTATGTAGATAATGGCATAGAGAGTACACTTACTGCTTTGAAGGCTAGAATTAAAATTCAAAATGTTCCAGACTAATTACAGAAATGGTCTAAAATAAATAAGATGAAATTCAATTAAGATAAATGCAAAGTATGAAACCTAGGAAAGAGCAATCAACTGCACACATACAAAATGGGAAATGACCATCTAGGAAGAAGTATTGCAAAAAGGGATTTGGGGGTTTAGTAGATCACCAGCTAAGTATAAGTCAACAGTGTAACACTAGTTACAAAAGACACAAACATCATTCTGGGATGTGTTATGTCGTGTGGAGTTTCACAGTATAAGAAGAAATCAGTGGAAATACAGAGAGCTTGAGTAGTTACAAGTGTCCATTTTATTGCATAGCACAGAACTAACTAGAAGAAGCCCAAACCAGCTGGGCTGACCCCAGTGATCTAACTCAGTTACTATAACAACGAGATCTATATCTACAACCCAATACACAACATATTCCTCCCCCCTTAATAAAAACATCCCTTTAAGAAAACAAACACTAACTATTAAATGAGGTCAAGTATCAGAGGGATAGTCGTGTTAGTCTGAATCTGCAAAAGCGGTGAGGAGTCCTGTGGACTAACCGAAGTGTTGGAGCATAAGCTTTCGTGGGCAAAGACCCACTTCGTCAGATGCATGTCATTTTTATTAAATGCGGGTAGACTGCCTCAAGTTCCCAGCTAACCCTGAGGATTATTTTGCCCCATCTGT
>CM057845.1:58952920-58966153 GCA_030068395.1 Apalone spinifera
CTCTGCACTGGACCAGGCAGGCGCCTGCCTTTTCCAGCCCCTGGCAGGTTCCTGGGAGCTGGGGGGCTGGTCCTGGGGAGCGGTGGAGGGCTGGCTGCCTGTTTAGGTTATTTCCAGTCCGTAAGGACTAGTCACTACCCCAGGTCAATTGTATTGAGGTCTCAAACTAAAAATAATGCCTGTTGCCAATCATATAATAGGCTAACTAAAGATTTATTACTTAAGAAAAGAAATTAAAGTAATTTATGACGTTAAAATAGGAAATATGCACACACAAAAGAGTTACAGTCTTAGATATAAAAAAGCTACTATAAGCATCTGTAAGAAACAACACTGTATGTCCTTTAGGGCTAACCCATGCCAAGCAGCATAGCAATTTCTTGTTTATGTTTAGGAAACTTTGCCCCTCAGAGTCCAGACAGCATAAAGATTCCAGTTTCTCCTTGTCAGGGATATTTAACCCCTTTACCCCAGAATCCATGCTGGTGGGATAAGTTCATGCACAGGCCACCCCTTCCTGAAGGGAGCGAAGAATGCAATCAACAAGGATTATGACTCGCTGATTCTGTTTATATTATTCATATGCATGTATCATTTTTGTATTTGAAGTTATGAGAATTGGCTATGTACTTGTACTTTCAATGCTTGCTTCTGGGAGATCTCAACAGGAGGATTGGCCAACTTCTGTGAAAGGGCACTAGTCAAGTGAATAGCAGTACCTCTCTGACATGGCACTTGAAGTGGTGCCAATCCACATCTGAGGAACTTTGTTGTCCACCCATTTGTCCATTTCATTTACTTATTGTGTCCCTATTGACATGTAGCTTGTGAGCTCTCTGGATGTTATGTTCATTGCATGCTAATAGAGAAATTAGAGGAAAACAGAATATTCCTTCTGAACATTTGCAACTTTAATTTCTTAAAATCCAGAACCTTAATACACATGATCAAAATACACAGAGAAAATAAGCTGCTTCCTAAGGCAGAAAGGCATAATTTACCCCGCTTTACCACTTTACTTTAGAATGGCTCTCTGCCAGATTGTACACTTCCCTGTAAGTAGAACCAGGAAACTCCTCACCCTTACAGAGGTAGCTTGTAATTTTAATATGAGCCTTGTCTATACTTACCCAGAGTTTGACACTCTGGAGATTGATCTTCCAGGGTTTGATTTAGCAGATCGAGTCAGGGACCCGCTAAATTGAATGCTGATGATGCCCCTGTCACTCCATAGCATTGTGAATAGTAAGGGAAGTTGATGGGAGACTTTCTCTGTCAATTTCCCATAGTGGTACCACCAGAGAAATTCGATTTAAGGTACGTCATATCCAGCTATGCTGTTCTTGTAGCTGGAGTTGCATATCTTAGTTCATATTTCTCCCCTAGTGTAGACCTGGGGGCAGCTCTAGACTGGCTGCCAGCAACTGGTGCCTAGGTGAACCATACAATCGGTGCCCCCACCTCCAAACCCCTCAATGATAATGCACCACCATTTGTCTCCCCATTTAACTTGGTGCCCTAGGTGACTGCCTAGTTCGCCTATATGGATGGGCCGCCCCTCACCTGGCCACAGTTTCCACTACACCCCAGGACAGGAATTGTGTTTTTTGTTATTTGCCTGTACAACAAAGAGTGCCTAGCACAATGGAAAGCTGATCTTTAACTGGGCCTCCTAAGGGCTACTACTAATCATAATTATTATCATCATCAATTTTTAGAGGTTGTAAGAACTCAAAACCCATACTGGCTTCAGTGGGAGCTGTGTGGGCTCAGCACCCAGGAAAAGCAAGTCATTTTTAACTGGTGCCTAAACATAGACTTAGGCGTCTAACTTTAGGTTTTTGTCAAACATAGCTACAGCCATGTTCCTAGACAATGAGGTTGAGTTTCAAGGGAGTGTTTTGAATCAGAATGGCTATCCTCAACAAATTCTGGACAGAGTAGCCTCTCTGTTTCCAGTGTTCTCTTCCTTAGGTCCAGGTATCTGCTTTCTCCTCTCATTTTCTTCTGAAGAACACTGAATGTCTTTCTGTTGTCCTCAAACAACAGCAGTGTCTATGGCCAGGGTATAATTCATTGGGCACACAAGCAAGCAGCAGGTAGATGCCATGAATCCAAATGGCTTGTCAGCTGGTAGACCTCACTTGCCCGTTTATAAGGTATGAGAAGGGATCACTTCATGCCCCTTTTGAGTATGAACTTTGCCACTACCCTTTCTCACCAGTCATGCTAACATTCCATCTTTGCGCTAATGGTCTGGTCACAAACCCTAGCACTCAACTGATCGGTTTTTCTGAGAAAAGGTATTCCTCTCAGGTGCCAAGTTATTATTTTTATTGCATGCCTACGTGGGTCTTAGGAACCAGTGTTGGCCTGGTATACCCTGGTATCAGTTGCAATACTAGATTGTGTGGGGCTTTGAGATAGCTAATGGTTCTTAATGGCCACTCCTCTCATTGTTATATAATAGCAGAATATAAGAATCCTGTTACAATCACGGGCTACAATGACCTCCAATTTTTAACAGCTATTCGAGCTATTTGGCTCCATGAAACCATGACCTTTTCAGCCATTGTTCATACGTGACTTTGTGACTGTCATTGGTATGTGTGCTTGGCAAGGCATCCCTTTATAACTAGAAGGGCGCATGGAAGAAGTTTTTAACTTTATTAACTCCAAGCCACTGAAGTGGAATGGTGTTATATTTTGATTTGAGTTCTTTTGATGTTTTTAAGAATCCCAATCAAACACTGCTGACTGAAGCTCAGTCTCTCATAAAATGTCACAGATTGTTAAATTTTCTGTTTATTCCCACTCTGAGGGAGATGTAAATTAAACTATTTTAGATGTTATTAGCTGTTATTCCTACAGGGTCAATAAAAATCAGGCAGAACTAAATTCAAGGCCTGTTTTTGAGGTTAATTTGCCTGTGAACAGTCTAGAAAAACTGATTTAGCAAATAAATAAAGTTGTTTGTGTTTAGTTTCTTCCAATGAAGAAGGCACAGGACTAGGAGTCAAGAGACCTGGATTTTCTTTTGATTTTATCTTTTGATTTTAATTGTGGGCAAGTCACACCACCTCTGAGCTTCCCTGTCTGTAAAATGGAGTGAATAATCTTTGCTTTCCATTACAAAACACTTTTGAGAACTATTTGGACTATTCAAGATAACTTTGAAATATTAAGCATTATGACTAGCATAACTAGGGTGACTGGGCAGAGTCCTTGACTTCTGCCCAAGTGCCAGATGCTTCACCATATCCTCTGAGTTCACCTAAAAGTTGGAATCTCAAAAGTATGTGACCACCACCATTCACAGATGCTGAAGGAGGGACAAGTGGCATAATAATACATTCTTTCTTTCTTTTTCACTTCTTTGTGCCAATTTGTTATTTTGCTAATTATCCAGCAATGTATTAATATTAGTATTTGTCTGGCTTGGTCTATACAAGACCAGGAAAGCCGGCTTAAGGTACAGAAGTCCAGCTATGCAAAATGTATTGCTGGAGCTGGCTTACCTTAAGCCAAACCTTGGCAGCATCCACACTGCAGGAAGCTGACGGGAGCACCTGCTCCCATCAGCTTCCCTTACTCCTCACAGAACGAGGAGTACCAGATGCTGGCAGGGGCTGCCTTCAGTGTTTGATTTAGCGGGTCCGCATTAGACCAGCTAAATTGTATGTTAGAAGATCGACCTCTGGCAGGTTGATCTTCTCGCTAGTGTAGACATGCCTTTTGTGTGCAAGTATTACTCACAGCAGGGTAGGTGCAGCATAGAAACCAGCTGACATCTAGCAAGGGTTTTACTGATTTATTATATCCAAACACTAGCAAATACCTACATAGCCCCATCAGATACTTGTAGTGATATTCTTTCCCTCTTTCTCTCTTTCTATTTATACAGCATTTGCAGGGTTGTTGTTTTTTAAATGCTGCCATGCATGAGGCTGTACGTTTCAAAGATTTTTCCCCAATAAATCTCAGATCATTTTCCTGGTCTCAGCATGCTACTCTGCTGCTTAAGCAGATTTCAATAATACAATTTTTAAAGGGAGAAAAATCGTAAAAACAGAGAGAAATATTCATATAATCTGAGATCCAAAATAACTTAATGGGATTTTTATACTATTCCTGTAGAATCACTTTCTACATTCTCTGTCAATACTGCCACTCTTTCTGGAAACTTTATAGAAGCTTTGCATAGCAGATGGGTGAGAATATAAATAACCAGTTTCAAAGGACCTGTTTTTCCATTCAGAAGCCACATAAATACATTGTGCTTAGCCTTTTTTCAGGATTATTTTAGCACAAACACATTGTGTTAAGTGTGGTAATTAAATCAATAAATCTTTAAAGCAATTCACAACTTTCTGATTTATTTGAGTGCATTTGAGTGTACGGTGCAACATCTTGTGCTCCCATTGTGCTTTTTGAAACACATTGCTGTTCTGACAAGTAAATTATTTTCGGTGCCATCTTATTTTTACTTCCTAATGAGCCTGAAGCTTGTGCATAGTTAAACTATTTTCATAATCTATTTTTTTTGTATTTTGAGGATATTTTTGCAGCTACTTATTTTTAGTAATAAATTAGCATTGCAATCTAGAACCTCCCTTGTTTTTTGGATATTTATCCAAAGATTTTTTTGAGCATATCTGCATCACTTGGCTCTGGAAATCAGTTGGAAACCTTGCAAGATCAAACTTCCTTGAAGAGATTACCTCTCATACCTCTTGGTTATAACGAGGCCAGTAAAAATACCACAAGAATAGTCTCTTGCACAATTTTGCTCCTGGCTGAAAATGGAAATTATGGGGAATGTGAAAATTATACAATTAATCAAACTTTTCCAACTCTCAGAAAAAAGGGTTTGTTTCAATTCAGGTTTTGGGTGAGAGTTAAGCTCTGTCTTATTGAATTCAAACCAGCTTAAAAAACATTGCACCTTACTTTTCGCTGAGTCTGAACCAAAGTCCATTGAAGTTCACTGAAAGGCTCCCATTACCTTAGTGGGCTTTAGACCTAGCCCAGAGTCTCTGAGTCCTGGAGAGAGGCTATAGTATATGGGGATTTCCACCCTCCAATTCTGGTTATTCAGTGGCAATTTTCTCAGTAGCGCCACTGAAAAGCAAACAAAACACTCTACTGTAGCTCCATTTTAAGAGTGAAACTGACCTCTGTGCAGAGGGTCTGAACAAGACCCCTGCATCAATTAGGCCAAGTAGGACTAAAGTGGGCCTTAGTGATTGGCAGGCATTGTGCAAGCTTACTACCTGTGGGTGAATTTCACCATCAATTATTTGTCCCCAAAACTGAAACCAGCAAAGTGATTCCCTAAAAAGACATGATGTCAGGTTATACTTTGGCTCTACTCTGCCAGAGAGACTTGTGAGCAAAGTAGAGTGCTTCCTTGGAGTTCTCTGAGAGATCTGGGGACCTGTACTAACCTTTGGAAATACTGGGATTCTTAAATCCCAGCATTTCCAAAGGCTAATACAGGTTAAACCTCTAAAATCCAAGACTCTCTGGTTTGGCAACATCTGTGGTCTGCATATTGCTGGATCAGAGAGGCCTGGCTGGCCAAGTTCAGGGGCTGGACTGGTGATGAGGAGTGAAGCCCAGAGGCAGTGGGCCAATGTGGTGGAGAGCAGAGCGAACAGAGGAGGGAGCGCCACTCTGGCCAAGCCAGCACAGCAGGGAGTGCAGCGCCACCCAGGCCAGAGGAAACAGGAAGTGCAGCCATGATCAGGTCAGAGACGATGGGGCCTTGCTCCCCCAGCACAGTGGGGAGCATTGCCCCGTCCCCAAACAGGAGCACAGCCCCAGCAGAGCTGGGGCAGAGGAGCCAGTGGGGGAGCAGAGCCGAGAGTTGGGAGGGGAGCCTTGACCTCCCTGGGTCCAGCAAACTCCATGGTTCAGATTCTAAGGGTGCCAGGCTAGGGAGTTCCTACTTGTAACAGATTTAAACAGGGCCGCCCGCGGGAGTGGCGGGGCGGGGCGGCCGCAAGTGGGGCAATTTGCCCCAGGCCCCACAGGGGCCCCCATGAGAATGTCTGAAGTCTGAGGTCTGATACAGGGAGTGCCAGGAAGGGGCCCCTGAAATTGCTTTGCTCCAGGCCCCCTGAATCCCCTGGGTGGCCCTGGATTTAAATTATTTATCCAACAGCATTTTTTAACACAATTGGAAAATGTCACATCAAATACACATAACAAACCACAGCAGATGTAGAAAATGTACTTATTAAAAGATGCAAATATTCCTTTTTGATTAGACTATTGAGTTTTACATTTAACAGGACTGCTATATATGCAGTTCCATTTTCATGATTTGTGGTAATGCTCCATCATAAGAAAAGTAGAGAATTCTTTATCCTGTTTCTCTGTTTCTACTCTACTATTAAGTCAATTGTTGAAGAAGCTATTCTACAATTAAATCTTTGCCAAAATGTGCTGCAACCATTATCCCAAATAATTGTTATATATTTCACAACAGGTGAGAGTTCAGGTCTGCTCTTATTGATATACATTATATTACATTACTATGTGTTTGTGTTCTCCAATGAAATCTGTGAGACAATAGATGAGAAATCAGCAATAATTAAAAAAAAATAGTCTCATATATGGATAGTTGTTTAACAGACACTCTTTTAAATTTCTCTTTTTTTTTCTTTTCTTTCTATTTTTTCTTATTGTTACTTAATCTGAAGAGGGATTTGTAAATTATAGGTTCTGTGAGTATTTTATATAAAATGACATGCAAAATACAAATAGTTTTCCTTTCTGATCTTAAGGTCATTTCTGTGTATTATGATGCACTATTTTGGAACTGTCTGCACAAAAGTGTGTCAGTCTCCACACTTTGTGCTGAATAACAATGCTAATGGCATTGTCCTACCCAGCGATTTTGACAGTCCCATACTGAAAAACATACACAATTTAATAAGAAAAGAAACAAAGGAATTTATCCCAGAAAATCCCCTCACTTTCCCAACAGATCAATAAACCAGAAGATGTTATGAATACTTCTGATGCAAATTAGATGACTCATTGTACTGAAATCATCGACTAGCAGAAAGCACTGGAATTCATCCCAGTTCCATTTAATTAAGGTCATTTTGTGGAAGCTGCAGTAAATTATTCAGGGTTAGAAAAGGGATCAGGATTATGGAAGGGCCAATTCTAGTCCAACTCAAGGCCAGTCCTAATCTTTAACTTCTATTTGGAGTAGGGTTTAACCAGGCCTGCTGATGCCGGGGAAAAGGGGCGAGAAGGTGGGCAAAGGAGGCAGTTGCCCCTGGGCCTGATTCAAAAGGGCCTGAGGCTCCTGCTACCAAAGGAGCAGTGGCAGCCAGAAACCCAGGCCCTTTAAATCACCACCAGAGCTCCGCACAAGGCCCCAACCCTTCCAGGTGCACACAGCCATGTCCTCCCATCCCCTCCTTGCCCACGGGCTCTAGAAATCTGTCAGCACCCTGAGCTTAGTTATTTTATAGCTCTCCATCTGCCAACCATTGAGACAGCCATGCTAATTGGGGATGCACTGCCATCCCCATCTCTTGGTACAAGCCTTCCTTCAGTTTACAAATGACACTTCTTGCCTCACAGAAAAGAACATTAATAATCACTCCATAAAGTAACAGCAAATGACTCTCAAAGTGGTGGGGAGCAGAACAGAAGGGTGATTCTTAATTTTGTAGTTGGTGCCTACATTGCAGCATATTGGGTGCAGCAAAAATGCAAATGGATCAGATACATAGTAGAGAGCTGATTTTCCTTGATTTCTTTGTCTGGAGATTGCCATGTTCTCTGAGTTCATTTGTATTGTCACAAGCCCTTCTTCTAGTAGCTCGGGTATTCCCTGGCCACAGTAAACAATGTTTTGTTTTGTTTTGTTTTGTTTTTAAACGTGCATTTAATGCTTGTAGAGGGTATAATGGCCGGTGAAGCCATCTTTTTATAGAAGTCATAACCCGGGTGGAAGCAGTGCAAATATCCTCACGTTGTACTTCAAAACTTACCCAAAGGGGCCACCTCTAAGCTTGGTCTTTGTGCACCTTTTCTTCCTCTGCCTGTTGGCAGAAAGTTCTATTTGACTTTACACAGGTCTTCCCATGAATAGAGAATGAACACTTCATAAGTTCCTATTAATAGAGTTTTCTCTTCCATCTTCAGTCGGGGAAAGTATGATTCGACCTAATGGGAAGCATCAGTGAAGGGATGATCCCACCCCCACCCCCCCCCCATCCTAATGGAACTCTCAGACTCTCAGGTTTTCAGGGGTGACACGAACTGTCTGCAGAAAGGTCTTGTGACTCCGCACTAGCTCCCTCTTCCTCTTAGAATCCTTAGCTGCTGCAGGCCCTTTGTTGCAAGAGGACATCCCTGGACCACTCCCTGAACCCTTCTCATGGGGTTCCACAGGATGGAGGAGGGAAGTGACTAAGGGATTGTCTACGTTGTGCACTAATGTTCATGAGTGCAGGAATGCAACCAGTAGGGGGTGAATTCTGATGCACACCAACATGTTGCACCCTACCTAGTTTGTGTAGCCCTAATGGCATGAACTAAACATTCTCCTCTGTGCATTTCAAACTGTTAAGAACACCAAGGAAATTTTAGTGCACATCGGTGGAGTCTACTTGGACCAGTTAGTGCACAGCACATTGGTGGGCATCAGAATTCACACCCTACTGGTTGCATTGTTGCACCCACTCCACCAACTTTGTTGGCAGAGCAGTGCAGGGAAGAGTGAATGTCCTTTCAGGCTCAATCCCATACCCTTCAGCCCACAGCTCACATCCATAGCTTATCCCCAATGGAAGGAAAGGCATCAGACAATGGGCCCCAAATTACAGAGGCGGCACTCTTGTCTCAACGACTGCTCTACATCACCTAGTCAATTCGACCCTTACATTGAAAACAATAATATTAAGTAGTGTCAAGAGTAAAGATGCTTTTATGATATGCATGGCAGTTAGAAACTGGATAACTAGTAACATATTTCTCTGGAGACTTTGGGTCAATGGCAAATTTTCAAATTTCATATGTGGATTTCATAGAATAAGGAATATTAAATGTGCCGAAAACAGAAGTTTTAAAAATGAAATAGAATACTATGTGAATTTAGACCGGAAAAGGTGCAGAGAAGCACTGCTAGGATGCTTTGAGAAATGGAAAACCTACAGTCTGAGAGGAGACTTGAAGAGCTTGGTTTGTTTAACCTAACCAAATAAGGCTGAGGGAGATATGATTTCTTTCTATGTATACATCAGAGGGATGAATACCAGAAAGAAAGAGGGGTGGACACATGTGGACACAACAGCTATAAACTGGCCATCAACAAATGTAGGCTTGAAATTAGGCGAAAGTTTCCAACCATCAGAGGTGTGAAGCTCTGGAAAAGCCTTCCAAGGGGAGCAGTGGGGGCAAAACACCAAGCTATATTCAAGACTGGCCTTGATAAGCTAAAGGAGGGGATGGTATGATGAGACAACCTACAATGGTATGTGGCCCACTGATGACTGCCAGTAGTAAAAATTTCCAACTACTAGAAATTGGATACTGAAGGAAGAGCTCTGAGTTACTACTGAAAATTCTCTCCCAGGTATCTGCCTGGTGCGTCTTGCCCACATGCTCAGGGTCTAACTAAGCATGTGGGCAAGGAATTTTCCCCCAGGTCACATTGGCAGAAATCCCAGGGAATTTTTGTCTTCCTCTGCAGAATGGGGCACAGCTCACTTGCAGATTTAACCTAGCCTAAATGGTGAATGCTCTGTAAATTGATGTCTTTAAACCATGATTAAGGACTTCAGTAACTCAACCCAAAGTTAGGGGTCTATTTCAGAAGTGGGTGAGATGCAGTGGCCTGCAATGTGCAGGTCAAGATGATCACTGCGGTCCTTTCTGATCTTAAAGTCTACAAAGCTCTGTGGTAGGAAAAAATTCTAAATGGCTGCACCTATGTCTAGTCTGATTCTGTAATCTATAGCAAAACTACCCAATTGGCAGGGTATAAATACAGCTAGTGAAGTTCTAAATCAGCAAAATGGCAAAAATAGTTTATTTTAGGGTGCATTAATATAACACCATAATATAATGCCAGTCAAATCAATCTCCTCTGAATGCATATCCAATGTGTGCAGACTGCTCTGGTTTCAGGCTTATTGTTTTGGGATTTTCCAGAGCTCTCTGCTGCTTGATCAAGAACACATGAGAATATAGAGTGTCAAAGGATATCACTGGCAACATCCCAGTAGCAAATCTTTCCTCCTTTCTTGCATGGTCCATTTAATTGAACACTCATATCAGTGGCTGATTCATTGCAAAACACATTTTTCATCTTTATGCCCTTTTTAAATGAATGTTGTAAAGTTAAAGGCTTAAAAGATTTTGGCTTAAAAAAGTTATATGAAAATGAATAACATTTACTTTCCCCAGGCTTGAGCTGGAGTATTTTTTCACATCATGGATACACTTGAATATTATGCTTTTATGAACATTTCTATTGTTTACAAGCTGTTACCAGACATCTGATTTAGAGTCCATTTCTAGAAAATGGGATACAAAATGTCTGCTACCCCCATAAATCCACTCTGTGGAAACATCTACTCCTGTAGTGTGTGCCGGTTTAGTAATGAATTAATTCTCCCACCTTTTCTGTTTCAGCATAAGGAGGATATTTTGACCACTTTGCAACTTGACAGGTCTGCTGTTCACTCAACAGGTCTGTAGAATATTGGCACTATTTTAGATGGACCCAACTTATGAAGACCTCTGGGCCAAACCCTGAGTCCCGATGCTTTATGAAAGCAAAACTCCCACTGACGTCAATGGGAGTTGTGCCTGACTACAAAATGAAGCAGTTGGCCCCAGATAATATCTTTGAAGGGGGCTCTGTGTACAGAACACAGCTGGATCTCATGAAAAGGGTCTCCAAAACTCAGTTATATTTCCCCATTTGAACTCACAAAGGGAGCCAAGATGAGAATAACATCTTTGGTCCAGGAAGGTGAATTTAAAATATACTTTACACATTCTCAAAACATCATCTGAGTTTACAGCTGTGTCACTGGTCTCAGATCAAAAACTATCGTAAAAGGGCACCATGGTTCTTACAGTCAAAGTAAGGAAATTCACAGTAGGTTCATCAAAGCAAGATAGCATCACAGAAGTTAGCAAAATGGCAAAGATCTACACCATTATGTAGGTGATTATTCCCTACAGCAAGGATGCCTAATCTACAGTCCACGGACATATACAGCCAATCAGAGCATTTCATAAGGTCCGCAGCCTGCTTCAGCACAATACGCTAATAGCCGAGGTTTGGTTTTCTATATGACTGATACATATTTTATGCAGTTCTATTTTTCTTTGTTAGTGTATCTAAACCTAACCTATCTAAACCTAACACGCTGAACTTAAAATGCAAATTAATACAAGTGACTTTATCTTATTAAAATATGTAGAATCTGTTTGGCCCACACAAGCTTGTTCCAAGGTTTATGTGGCCCTCCTGTGACAGAAGGCTGGGCACGAGTGTCCTAGTCTTTTGTCTCAGCTTATTTTAAATATCTGAAGTCACAGAGCTTCTACTCTTTCCTTGGAAGACTGTTCCGCAGCCTCATGAAGCCCACTGTCAAGAAGGTTTTCCTACTACTCAACCCATTTTTTTCCTTTCTTAATCCCATTGCTTTTAGGTTTACCCCCATGTATTATGCTAAAGTCACTGGCTAAGCAAGTGATCAGATGAGACTTCTGCATACCACTTGATAGCTTGTGAATGTCAGGATAGATCCAGTTTCTGTTACAGTCAATGGGACTCTTTTCATTACCTCATCCTCTTCCCATCTCCTCTTCTTCTTGGTTGTCCCATCCACCACTGCATCTTGTCATAACCTGGACAATGAGCTCTTTGGGGGCAGGGATTGCGTTTTTTTTACGGTATCTGTATAGCGCCTAGCACTTCTCTTTCCATACAGAACAGTCACATTTTTGTCAAATATTTGTCCGTGCTTTGTCACCTTAAAGTCAAACTATACACATGTAGCTCTTTTAATATTTCCTCACAAATTAATTCCTCCAATTATGGAATTTGTTACTCTTCTCTGAATTCCCTCCAGGTTGTCCATGCCTGTGACATAATGTAGTAACCCACACTGAATATTCCAGGGGCATTCCCATTAGAATAGGAATTTGTTACCTCATTATCCTGTGAGGTAATGCCCCTTTGCATATACAGCCCAAATGTTCCTTGGCTTTTATTACTGCCATATTGTATTGCAAATGCACATCTAGTTTCTTGTGCTCTAACAGTAACGGCAACTAGGCACACGTGGCTGGCCCATGCCAGCTTACTTAGGCTAGCAAGGCTTGGGTTGTGGGGCGGTTTCATTGCCATATACACTTGCAGGCTCAGGCTCCAGCCCAGGCTGTAGGGTCCTATAAGTTGGGAGAGTACCAGAGCTCAGGCTCCAGCCACATAGAAAACTACACAGCAATGAAATGGCTCTGCAGCCCAAGCCTCCATGAGCCCAAGTCAGCTGGGCTCATGCCAGCTGGGGATTTCTAGTTGCTGTATGCATGTCTAAGGTTCCTATCATGATTCATATTCTATATATCTGCTCCCCAAGCTTCTCTTTCCCGTTGCGTAGATCATGGTCTTGATTATTTATACATGTCCACTCCCACACATTAAATATACTAGCCAGTATTTTTAGAAGCTGATTTTTTGTTATTTCCTGTGCATTTTTAATTTTTTTCAATCCCTTTTGTTGTTTCTTTTATTCTTTAAAAACATGAGTGTTCCTATCCCAGCCAATTTCAATCAACTTTTTCTAAAGTTTTGTGAGTTTCTCTATCAAATCCAAACAGATTACATTTGTTTTCCTAGTTGCTGTTCACAACAGATCCCAATTAAGTATCATTTGCAAATTTCTTTAGTATATTGCACTAAGTTACATGTCAGTTAAGGTTGGTCTATACACATCACAAAAGCAAGGAAATTAAAAGCTGAGGTATGTAACAGTAAATACCTCTTATGCCTCCATCCTGAGACCATCATCATACCCTACAGACTGCATAGTCTTAACTCTGCCCTATATGGATACCAGCCTTCGAGCATCCCACCCAGTCAAGCTCCCCATCATCTCAAACATATTAGACTTTCTTCAGATGTCTCCCCATTCTGCAAAAGCGGCGAGGAGTCCTGTGGCACCTTATAGACTAACCGAAGTG
>CM057845.1:58971847-58986758 GCA_030068395.1 Apalone spinifera
GAGCCTCATTTGCATAGCTCTGGCGCAAAAGCGCACCAGTCTAGACGTAGCCCAACAGAAATTGGGGGGGTGGACTTTGACCTTATGTGCCCCTCACATGTTGTCATGAGAAGACTCGGTGCCAGGTGCCAAGAGGTGGGTCTGTCCCAGAGGCCCAGCCAAGCATGGCAGGTGGAGAACACTCTGAGCAGGGAAGGTTGGGTCAGGTCGGTCAGTCACGCCCCCATCCCTGTGTATAGTTCTGTGTGTGTGTGATCTCTCCCCATGCAAACCTTACAGATAAGATGGTAAATAAAAAGATTCCAGCTAGACAGTATTTCTTTTAAAAGGGACTCAGTCAGCTTGATGTTAATTTGAATGTCTGTGCTGCACAGTTCTGATTGATTGCCCTTGAACTCACTTGAATACGAGTAATTTTACCAGGTGTCCCATATTCAGCATAGGTGTCCCACATTCAGTAAGTGAGGTCACCCTACTGGAGCACATTTCTCCAGTGCTGGGGCTCTGTATTAACAATGCATTGTTTTTCTGTGTCTGGGCATTTATCCAGTCTGAACCTGGACTCAATCTCCATCCATTTGGAGTAGGCTGTAAAATAACCAGGTTACTTTCCATGTTGCTTCAGAGCTTTGGCGAAGTTATGCCAGAAATTGTACCCAGAGAATGCAAGCAACTATTTGGCATTCTTGTTAAATATTTTGCATCAAAACCAGAACACTTTGTCAGTTGATTTTGAGTGAACTGACAGTGGTGATCCAGTTTCTTGATATTCTTGAGCACTCTTTGAAGTGTGACTTTGAGAGCTGTCACTTCTGCTCATTTACAGGAGATGTCATATCCTCAGTTTTGCCTGAACTGTTCAAAATTGCATGATCAATATCAGCAGAGTTTAATATCATCAGCCATAAAGCAGGGTCTCGTATCAATTTGTGGCATGCAATTTTTCCTCGCTGCTGTTTCTGTCATCATGTGAGGCTGAATCCTCTTTGTCATTTCTCTCTTTGTCAGGTAACCCAGACTTTTTTTTGTCATTATTCTCCCTTTCTATGTGAGCCACATTCTTCTTTAACATTGCTCTTTTTATACCATCAGAGAAAAATGAGCAATTCTCCATCACTTTCTTCATATTTCCATTCCTTATTTTCAGGTAAATCTGCTAATTCCTTAGTAATGGACTTCAGTCATTTCCACTTCACTCTTCAATTTCTTCTGGGATGGTTGCTACTGCCATTGTACTGTTCCAGATATTTTCTCATCAGATTTGCCCTTTGCTGCATACTTGACTGCAACTGACCTTTTGCATCTTATATTGAGTGCCTGAAGGCTTCTTTGGGGGCATCTTTTATATTCTACAGGAGAAAATAGACAGCACCATGGAGAACAAAAATCTATCGTCTGCCATTTTAGAAAGTTATAAAAGTGATAAGCATGGCAAATGAACCATATTTCTATTATATTGTAGACTAGAGAGGGGCTCAATAGATATCTCTGACATCTCATTAAATATGTCCTTACTAGTCACCGCTTACACTCTTCAAATCTTAAAACACATGTGCACTTTCATAACAATGCAATAAAACGATGTTCGCAATATCACAGCCGGGCTCTCACTTCACTTGAGTTTGCTCTGATATCTAGCTAACTGACTTACTGGTGACCCTTTGCCCCTTATATACCTGGAGGGCATGAATGGTTAACAATGTACGGTGGGTTTGAGGAAAATGTCGTTCTCAGAAAGCCTGTTAGTTTCAACGAGATTCTGCAAAGATCCAGAAACATTCCAGGAGGTTAGTGAAAAATGAATCCATGTTCAGAATACCTGAAAATATGTTACTTCAAACATTCTATTCTATATTGATAGATACGTATAGATATATAATAAAAAAGTAAAAGACAGTCTCTGCCCTCATCAGCTTCCAAATAAGTTTTACATTCATGCAGATGCAAATGCACACTCCCAGAAGGAAAGAGATAGACCCCCTCAATCAACCTTATGCAATTCTATAATGCTGGCAAAATTATTACAATCCAGTGATGTGTTCTTAAAAAATGCACAGGTCTGGGTTAGTTCCTGATTAAGTTTAGCTGGCTGCCAAAAAAGTAATAGTGATTTTTTTTGTTGTTTTTAACATATAAAGTTATGTTTTGAAAACTGATGTAGAACACCATGGCAGTTAACAAGACATGACAATAGCTGCCAGCAAAAGGGATCATAATTGGTCTCCCAAGGCTAAAGCAGCAACACGTGTTTCACTCTCACTGGGGTTCTTTCACATGCTATCTCTTCTTTTAGGAAATATACTTTTCAAGATTTGGGGAGTAAATGATCTTATATTGCACTAGGTTTGAGTGACAGCCAGAAAGTAATAGTCTTCTAATTATCATGGATAATGCCATTACTGTATAGATTGCCTGGTAATGATTAATAACTGGTGAGTCCATCAGATGTTATCCGTTCAAGGAAGAAAATATTTTTCAGGTGATTTCATTTATGGTTTCAACATATTCTAACTGAACAATCCGATTTCCCCACAAATGGCATTGTATTGAATAACACAATTGACAAGGCTTCATAAATCCTTTTCCAACTTCAGCTTAATTGCACTTTCAGATTCTTTTGTTTCTACTAACCCAGGTAAATAAATAGAGTGAACTGGCAAGTTTGAACTGTGACCCATGGCACAATCTCCAATGCATTGGCACAGATGGAATTCTTGCAGATCACAAATCTGCAAAAAACATGTCTATGTATTCCAACAAAATGTCATCACATTCCTGAAAGAATCCATATTTATACTGTGCATGGTGTGTTACAACACTGAATTGGAAGGGGCAGAATTTAAAGCAACAGACCTAAAAACCAGTTTTCTCCCTTTGAATTTCTTTCTTTCCAAGGAAGAGAATGATAACCCACTTAAACTGATTTTTGTAAGATAAAATTAAAGAACTTTCTCTTTCCTTCTTTGAAGACTAGAGAATCCCATCTCAGATCCTAATTCTGTTATTTATGGTAATAAAGTGATCTTCTGTTCATGTCCTTAAATGAGCAATCCCACTATAATCTTCAATTAAAAGTTAAAGTACATTCTAAAATAAATGTATCACTATCCAATGTACAGCCCTAATCATTGAAGTGATTTATGGAAAACAAAAAAGAGGTCTTCTTTCACCTAATCTTTTCCCAACAGTTGTCCTAACTAAACTGGTTATAACAGAGAAGATCAGTGACAGGGATCAGTTTTTGAAGGTATGCACAAACTGTACCCTACATTATGGTTCCCAGTGTTCAGAAATGAGGTACAAGAATTCACATTGAGTTAATCAGACTCAAACTTCTAAGCCCCAAGAGGCCCTGCTACCTCATAAAAATATAAGAATGTCCATATTAGGTCAGACCAAATGTCATCTAATATAATATCCTGTTTTCCAACAGAACTGGTAATCATCTAATGATGAGAAATGACTGTGTAGGAAGGAATGCCAAGAAAAGGAATCTAGGGGTCATAGTGGACCACAAGCTAAATATGAACCAGCAGTGAAACACTGTTGCAAAAAAAGCAAACACCATTAGCAGGAGTGTTGTGAACAAAACACAGCATTTAATTCTTCTGCTCTGCTGCATGCTGATTAGATCTCAGCTGGAGTGTTGTGTGCAGTTCTGGGTACCAAATTTCAGAAAAGATGTGGACAACACCCAGAGAAAAGCAACAAAAATGATCTAGAAAACATGACCTGTAAGGAAGGATTCAAAGAATTGGGTTTGGTTAGTCTTGAAAAGAGAAGACTGAGAGAGGACATAAGAAGAGTTTTCAAATACTTAAAACATTGTTACGAGGAGGAGCAATAAGGATTATTCTCCTTAACCTCTAATGCTAAATAGAAGCAATGAGTTTAAAATGAAGCATGGGAGATTTAGGTTGGACACTAGGAAACACTCCCTATCTGTCAGGGTGGATAACCACTGGAATAAATTGTCTAGCGAGGTTGTAGAATCTCCATCATTGGTTAGACAAACACCTGTCAGGTGTGATCTAGATGGTTCTTATTCTTGCCATGGGTGCAGGGAACTGGATTTGATGATTTCTGTAGGTTCCTTCCAGTTCTATGATTCTATGCTCAATCACTTCTCACCCATTCCAGCTTCTGGCAAAATGGGCTAGGGAAGCCATCCCTGCCCATCTTGGCTAGTAGTAATTGATGGACCTATCCTTCATGAATTTATCTGGTTCCTTTTTGAACAATGTTACACCTTTGGCATCACAGCATCTTCTGGCAAAGAGTTCCACTGTGAGTTGTGTGAAGAAATAACATCCTATTGCTTGTTTTAAACCTGCTTTCTATTAATTTTGTTTGGTGACTTAGTTCTTGCATTCTAAGGAAGAATAAATAACACTTCCTTATTTACTTTCTCCACTCCGGCCATGATTTTTATAAACCTCTGTCATGATCTAGACCAGGGGTGGGCAATAATTTTTAAAAGGGGGCCACCCTGGAAGGGGTGGGGCCTCTGGCAGAAGGAGTGGGGCCAAGAGACTTCTTGTGCTTCCCTCCCCATCCTAATCAGCCTGGGGTGGGGGAATGTGAGAAGTCTTCCTCCTCCCTCCCTCACTCCACCCCTTAGAAACGCCAGCTGTTTTTAAAAGGCTGGCAGTTCCTTCTAGATGTCTAGAAAAAGGAGACCTCATGCGCTCTCCCTGCCCCCACGCCAATCATGGCCTGGAGGCAGGGGAATGCGCAAAGTCTCCTTGCCCCCACAAGAGCACGCAGTAGCTAGAGACACACACCGGCTGTTTTAAAATAGCAGGTGTGTCTCTCTAGCCACTGTGTGCCCCTTACAGGGCAGGGACAGGACAAGAGAGACTTTGCACACTCCCCACCCCCATGCCTTGATTGGCCTGGGTGATGGGGGAGCAGTAGGGTGGCTGTGGGGCCTGATCCAAGGGCATGGTGGGCCGGATTCGGCCCATACCAATCTACACGGTGCTTTGTCCTGCCGTGAGGGCAGGAGACTGGTTTTGATGATCTCTCGAGGGCCCTTCCATTTCTGGTATTCTGTGATTCTATGATATCTCCCCACTTAGCTGCCTCTTTTCCAGGCTGAAAAGTCCCTATCATATTAATTTCTCCTCATACAGAAGCAGTTCCAAACCCCTTATAATTTTGTTGCCCTTTCTTGAACCTTTTCCAATTCCAATACATCTTTTTTGAGATGGCTTGATCACATGCAGTAATCAAAATGTGGGCATACCATGGATTTATACAGAGGCAATATGATATTTTCTGTCTTCTTATCTATGCCTTTCTTAATGAGCCCCTATATTCTGCTTGCTTTTTTGGACATGAAATGGATGTTTTCAGAGAACTATCCATGACTCCTCCATTAGAGTCCCATTCTATGCACCCAGAAAAATCTGCAAGTCCTAAGCTACATCCCACAAACACGTCTATGCTAAGATGAAATGGTCCTGTGGAGTACTCAGGAAGTTGTTGCTAGAGAAAGAGGAAAGCCATTTATGGCAGGGAATGAACACTAGGTGGGTGTAAATTTCCCTAGATCATGTATGCCAAATACACATAACCATAAGCTAAGGTTCAGGAATGTGATTAACTTTCAAACTCACATGGGTTTTAGGTACAGGTGGGCATTTTGGATAGCTCTATTGTGCAGGCAGGCCAAGAAAGTGCTTCACAATGATTGTCTTTTTACACAATATCTGTGAGCAACTCTTTCTTGTGCATATATGTGTCAACAAGCGTTCAAGGAGGCACTTTGGTTTGATGTTTCAATGTCTGCTAGAAGTCAGTCTGGAGCACCATTTCAGCAAACTCTTGGCATTTACTGTGTGCTGTAGGCCTGACACATATGTTCTGGTTCATTTTTCAATTCTTGTCCTGTAAAAGAATCCAAGAGGCTTGCAAACCTACATATTATTCCTACATGTTAACACACAGCTATGGTTGTAACCAAAGCACTTTGCATCACTTCATGCCATTCATTTTAAGCAGAACTCCCTCCATCAGACTACTATGGAGTATCAGAAACCCTTGGTGCAAAGCCATCCAGAGATTTCAGTCCCTGGAGGAGATAGGTTGAGAGAGGGAGATGCCCCAAAATAAGCTTTAAAAGAGGGAATGATAAATCAATGAACTGTCAGCCCCACTAGAAAGAGAGATTCAAATCTGGGGCAAAGGCAGACGAGGTGTGGCTAACCCCTGAGGACATCTCTGAAATGCCTGCAGTATTTGCAGGAAGATTTGTTACAGACAAAATATTTTGGACTTGGGAAGAGATCAGGATCTCCAGACAGTAATTGTTTCCACAAAACAATTGGTTTGCTACTGGACCTTCCAGATCTTAATTTCTATTCTAATCTTCACCAATTTTTTCCATGCTCTTATGGTTGCTTCTTACCAACCTGCTCTTTTGCACCGCTTTCTTGCTACTGCAGAATCAGGCCACGTATTCTACGCCTTCCTATTCTCATTCTGCCTTGCCATTTACCTCTAGCTGTGTCACAGAGATGTTGACTCTGACGATTTTTGCCTTTACAGCAAGGCACATACCGAAACTACAGATTTAAAAAAAATATATTTTATTGATTTTTTTCCCAAAGATCAGTATAAACATTCATAAAGAAGATTGGGGACTAGATTGTCTGATACAATTGATCCTTCTCCTTTGTGCCATTGATGTTTTTATTCTAGAAATGCTGTAGATGTTCTGTGACACCTTAGTTACAATATGCAGAGGAGAAGAATCTGGGTGAAGTGGATTAGACGCATTAGATTTTATAAGAACAAGGGTGGTGAGATGAAGGAAGAAAATGGACTAAGGTCTATAGAATCTTCTCCCTACAACTACTCTGATGAGTTGCATCATAGGAACTAAAGTAGCCAACATTAACTGAAAATACAACCATTGATTAATAAATATATTTTTAAGTATTTTTATTTTCATAATGAAACCTTGTGTTGTTATCCTGCTTTGTTTTGTTAAGAAAGAACCCTTTGTGGGTGGCAAGTAAAGGGAAAGAACATTCAGGTAGTCATTTTAATTATGACATAATAACAAAAGTGTTGAGCCATCTGAATTTATGCTTTACTGCAATTAGCACAATCAGAAAGGAGCATATAGTCATACATATTCAGAAGGAACAATTAAAAGAATAGCTAGTTTAAAAAAGGGACAATGCCAGATATTGTCAGGGGATTTTTCTGTATTTTGCCAAATCTCCTTGAGGTTAATACAGATACATTTGAGATTATCTAACACATAATTTCCATTTGCTAATTTACAGTTTGTGGCATTGTTGTTTAGAATTCTGATGAATGTATGTAATATTGGGCTTCCTTTTTCAGTTGCAACTGAGTTGGTTTCAGGCTGGTGTAGATACAGTACAGGTGCAGTGTGGAGGCCTGTGTATTTATATGAAGTGGTCAAGATTTTTAAACCTAAGTGTATGACCCTGCACAAATTTCTGTTCATAAATAGGTAACTAGGTAATCGTGTGCACCTAAGAGGCCCAATGCAGAATGTGAGATGCTTAACCTACCATTATATCAGTTTGTGCATTGACCATGTTTACTATAAAAGCTGGATTTTCCAACCCACCTGAGTCAGTTAGATGCAACGAAGAGAGGGGCTGCACAGAGCTGATGGCAACTCCTAACACCACGGCAACTAGCCCTGGCCTAGGGAGCAGCACTGGCATAAGAATCCTCAGGGCATGACTACACTAGGTAATTTTTAAATAACTAAATTTGAAATAATAACTCCCTAAATAACACCATTGAAATAATGCGTCCCAGTGTTCCCTTTAAGATGTTCTATCTGTGAGTGGAGTGAGTTTTATCTTGTGCACCAATATTGATGTCAAGTGCACACCAATATTGACGTCAAGTGCGCTTGTTTGCACCCACCCACCCTGAAAACCACCCAGCTTGCTGGCTCCTGCCCCCAACACACACTGTGCATCCCCCACTGCCTGTGCCCCCATCAGGACCACACACAGCCAGCTAGTACCTGTACAGGCCTGGCTAACTCCCTACCCTGACATACACACCGTAGTCGTGCCAGCCTTGCAATCTGTGCCCCTCCCCATATGCCACCAGTATATATGCCAGGACCGTGCTATCTGCCCCCCAAACACAAACAGCCAGAACTTGGATCTAGGGCCCACAGCCTGAGCACCACTGCCCAGAGAGCTGTGCCCAGCCCCACATCTCGCCTGTTTCCCCACCCCACCATCACACAGAACCTGTGCTCAACCCCACACCTCACCCTCTCTCCCTCACCCCCAGAATTTACCTGCGCTCGGTACCTCCCCCACCACAGACGACTGGTGCCTTTGGCCTCCACCCAACTGGCTTCTGTGCCAAGTCCCCGCTGTCCTTGGCTCCACTGTCTCCCCCGCTGGTACAACCCCGGTACCTAGCCTGCCACTCTATTGTTTGGGCTCCCATGCGGCGGCTCCCACACCAGCCACCAGAACAGCCTCCTGCAGCTCCTCTGAGAGGCTGCCAGAGCAGCCTCCTGTCACCTGGCACGTGACTCCTCTGGGCCTGGCTGCCGGAACAGCCTCCTGCAGCTCGCCATGCAGCTCCTCTGTCCCCGGCTGCTGGAGCAGCCTCCCGCCATCCGCCATGTGGCTCGTGGCTCCTCTGGCCTCAACTGCTGAAACAGCTGCCTGCCGCCTGCCATGCAACTGCACGGCTCTGCACAGGAGGTGGGCGGGGTGGGACTTTTTTCTACATGCCCACACAAGTGCACAGCTTAGAGGGAACCCTAGCGTGTAGCCACTACCTTGATTTAGAGCCCCAAGAAGTAATTACTTTGAATTACTCTGGGGAGTAGTTATTTTGAAATAGCAGCAGTGGAGCATCCACACTACTGCTATATCAAAATAACTATTTTGAAATTAGTCTTATTCCCCGAAGAAAGCAGGAGTACAGATTTTGGAAATAACCAGCCCATTATTTTGAAATTTTGGGCTTGGTAGTGTGGACACTGCTTATTATTTCTAACTGAGCAGAGGGCTATTTTGAAATAACTTCCTAGTGTAGACCAGGGCTCAGTGGAGCATCAGGTGTGGGTCTCCTTCCCCAAACCTCAGCCTAGCCCACTACTGCTCTGCCCCATCAATTACATCAAGTTTAGAGGGATGGATGGTCTAAGAGCTAGCTCTGCTGCCTCTGCCATCTTTCTGCCAGCAGAGAGCTCCCCTACACAAGGAACTGCTGACCATCTCTGAACAATTTAAGCCCACTTGGTACTGTTTGAGCAGGGCAAAATGGACTTAGCACTTAGCAGACTGAGGAATCTAGCTCAAGGTATCTGTGCACAGAAATGGCCTGTTGTTTGTGTACAAGTGTTTATGCCTATGACTGAAAATTAGGCCTGATACATATAACTTAGTGTTTTCATGCTTGTAAGTCTGCATTCACAGAACACATATTGGTGTGATCCGTGGAATTTTTCCTGTGGAGTTTTCTTCTGTAAGATCTTTTTCTTGTCTACACTACAGAGTTTTTTCGGGAAAACAGCCATTTTTCCGAAAAAAAATTCACTTATGTCCACACTGAATTGGATTCTTTCAAAAAAAATCGAAAGAACAGAGGAGGTTTTCTGACATTGGTATACCTCTTTCTACGATGAAGAACACCTTTTCCAAAATAGCTCTTTTGGAAAAAGATGTGTATGGCCAGGGAAAAGAGAGTTCTTTCAATAGAAGAGGAAAGAGGAAAAAGCACAGGTGCTCTGGTGGCCACTCTCACAGCTTACATGTGAGAAAGTGTCAATTCAGTGTGGACGCTATCTATCCAAAAAGCAGATTGCTTTTTTGAGGCACTTTAGCAGTGTGAATGCTCTCTTTCGGAAGAAAATTTTTCGGAAGATCTCTTCCAAAAGTAGCCTACAGTCTAGACATAGCCTTGGAGAGTAGCAACAACTTTATTACATTTTCTGATGCAAGTGCTATTACCTCTATTCTAACATCTAGCATGGCTCTATAGTTAAAGGCCTTTCAGAGATTTAAAAGTCAGCCATAAAAATTCACTTAGTCTGAAAACTGGCTTCCATTGCTGTAGTGTAGGAGTATATTCTGTTTTTACCAAGTGCCACAAAAATCCATGGCTGTGTCTACATTGGTGCGATCTTGCGCAAAAGCAGCCGCTTTTGTGCAAAATCTTGCTGCCTGTCTACACTGGCCATGAGTTCTTGTGCAAGAACACTGACTTTCTAATGTATGAAATCAGTGCTTCTTGTGCAAGAGCTCTGATGCTCCCACTCAGGAATAAGCCCTCGTGCTCAACTGTTCTTGCGCAAGAGGCCAGTGTAGACAGGCAACATGAATTTCTTGTGCAAGAAAGCCCTATGGTTAAAATAGCCATCAGAGCTTTCTTGCGCAAGAGAACATCTACACTGGCATGGATGCTCTTGCGCAAAAGCACATGCCAGTGTAGACGCTCTCTTCTGGAAGAGTTTTTGCGCAAGATCATGCCAGTGTAGACGTAGCCCATTTGTATGTGATAAATAGAATATAAATGGAGATTCGCCAATGTGACATACGTATATGTGACATAGGTGACCACTTCTCATTTTGCTGAGGGGTGCGTCACCCACTACTTCTATTCCAGGCCCCAAACCCCATTCCACCCCTTCTCCATAACACCTGCCCCGTCTCTTCTCACCCCTGTTACACCTCATGCCACATCATCACTGAGCATACTCCATCCCCTCTCCTCTCCTTCCCTCTGGTAGTTTGAATGCCATAAATCAGTTGCTGATGGTGCTCCAGAAGCACTGGGAGGGAAGGGAAGGAGATGGGGAGGGCTTGGTGCCATTGGGTGCTCCACACACTATTTTTCCAAGGGTGCTCCAGCCTCACTGAAAAGCAAGCGCATATGTGGTCCAGTTCTTCCAAAAAAAATTGATCCTATTTAAAAATAAAACTTAGCCAATCTGCTCTGTTGGCCAAATATTGTAGTCTTTACCCAGCCATAATTCTGTTAACTTCAGTAGGATCTTTGCCTGAGTTAGGGCTGCAGGGGCAGTTTGAAAACAAAAATGAAAAATGCCAGATTACAAGTTATTGGAAGTTTCAGAGCCAGATTTTCAGCAGGAGTTAATCAGAAGAGCTTCCAAAGGGCTACAGTGATTTACATCAGCAGAGGATCTGCCCTGTGCAATAATATAAAGTTCAAGTACTGTATGGTCATAAATCCACTTCTGCTGAAGTATCTTCATTACAGAGAGATTTACGGTGTAGACTCTAAAATGTATTATCACTCTACTCTTTGAACTAGTGCAGATATCATTTTTTTAAAAGCATTGATCAGGATTTAAGTTTAAATCAGATTTTACTGGTATTTAAGTGGACCACGTTAAGTACAATGAATATTGCAAATCCTGTCAAAGGGGCAGATTCTCACCTTGTGTATACTGCTATGGCTCCACTGAATTCGGTAGATTCATGATATTTCAAGTAACGTAGCATGGGAAAGGCCGATTTTTTTTAAGTATTCCCCCTCACCAGAAGTCAAGCAGAGCACTGGACTGGGACTCAGCGGATTTAGGGCTCTGCCATTTGCCAGCTGGGTGATTTCTGGGCAAGTCACTTAAACACCCTGTGCCTCAGTTGCCCCACCTATAAAATGGAAATAAATGGTAATGACCTCCTCTGTAAAAGCACTTTGAGATCTCCTGCTGAAAAAAAGCTAGGTATGTTATTAATTAGCATATACACATATTTCAGTGTTGGGACTTGAATTCCATTGTTCCTTATCTCAAAGATAAGGACTGCAAGTAGTAGTAGGAGCAGGGGGAGGAATACTCCCCACCCATTTAGATAGCACCAAGAGCATAAGGGGGTAGCTGAGTGGAGATACAGGGACACATGGATACAGAGGCTGATGTGCCTAACCAAATGAGAGAGTCTAGGGGAACAGCCAGTGGCTGCACGGGGGAAGCTCTTCAATTCCCTAACCAATGTTTTCCCACCCAAAATATCCTATACTTCTCCCACCCACACCCAACAGTGTTCCAAGTTCACACCCAGGCGCTTTCACACACATTACTTCCCTCTCCTTCAGCTCCTCCATTACCCCTGAGTCCTCTAAGCCTTTGCACTATTTTTGACAGTACAGGAAATACAGTTCTGTACTGTCATCTAAATGAATGATTGCTCAAAGTTAGTATGCTTAGGAAGGAATCTATCTGTCAAAAAAAATTCCTGAATTTATCTTGTTGTCTATATGGATAGAGAGAGAGTTGCTGACAGCTATTTTGACATAAATTACCCAAATAATTTAAACTGGTTTAAGAATCAGGAGCTACTGCTCTCTGCCCTTCCCTTACTCAGCCCAGGTGCGGAACATGACCTGGATGCAGGCAGCCCTGACATCACTACTCATTTCCCGTCAGAGCACTGCAGGGATGCACAGAAAAGCAGCATTTGAGGGGGGAGTGAGCAGCAATGCCAACTGCTCGATTCATCCAGGTCAGTTTCCCACTTGGGTACAAGAGGTGGGTGCATGGCTTCGGGATAAAGTGAGCACATAGTGTAGGGGGTTAGGAGCTTAGGAGGGGATGCAGGAATTAGTAGGAGGAGAGTGCAGAGGTTAGTGGCAAGGGTGCACAATCCAAGGAGCCCATGGGAGAATGCTACATCCATGAAGGCCAGGGAGACCAAAATACACGTTCACTCATGTTGCCATTTTCCCTAAGGCCAACCCTGCAAGGACTACACTGAAAAACTCTTCCATTTCACTTTGTCGGCCATTTTGGTAGAGGGCTTCCTACTGTTGAGCAGTATGTGGACAAGCACCAAACACTGCTCTTCCTCTTCATTCAGCCATGAGATGCAAGGTGTGGCCGTGACTGTTTAGAATGGAGAGGAAGTGGTGTGGGAGACTGATTTGATAGCTGGCGAAGGTTGGAGAACCAACACTATCTTGGCCATGCCAGGGCGATGAGAATGAGCTTGACCATCCCGCCTTGAGCTTGAAGATGACCTGAAGGATGACTGGGTCAGGAGGAATGTAGGACTAGTGGAGGGAAATAAACCAGTATCCATAGGACAAAGGGCAGGACAGTAGACAGTTCTAGGTCACATTTGAAGGAGGGGGGGAGGAGGAGGAGGCACAACCTTGCAAACAGGAGCACCAGATAGGTGGCCCAGCAGTTTCAGACACATTCAGACTGGTATGCCAGGCTGAGATCACCGACTGAGGGAAAGATTTTGAATTGTCTGAACATGGTTGGTCAGCAGGAATGCTCTCAACATCATGGAATCTAACGCAGTCCCAGTGAACTCAGGTTTTGAGTGGGAGCCAACGTTGACTTTGCGTTTGAATGAGACCCAGATGGTCAAACTAATGCAGTGTGGTACTGATGTAAGCAAGAACTTCTCTTTCTCTGCCCCTCAGTAAAGAGTCATTGAGGTATAGGAAGATGTGAATTCCCTCTTTCTTGAGATATTCTATAAGGCCCATGCATTTGGTAAAAACTTAGCAAACTGGGAAGAAAGGCCAGACAGAAGTACTATGTATTGAAATCAGTATCCCCGCACAGACCTGAAGAAACTTTCTGCGTCTAGGTAAAACTGCCATTTAAAAAGTCAGCGTCCTGAATGTCGAAAGCATCACACCTGTAATCCTGAGACAATGTGGGGAGGATTGTGGAGAGAGTGACCAGTCAGAACCTCATGTACCAGATTCATTTGTTGAGGCTATGAAAGTCGAGAATGTGTCTCATCCCTCCCTTGGATTTCGGCATCAGAAAGTAGAAGCCATGTTCCCAACAGTCAGACAGAACGCCCTCCACCGCTCCCAAAACCAACAGAGCTGACCTGCTTGAGGAACAGTAACTCATCAGAAAGTGACTGAAGGAGGGACAGGGAGGGATGGAGCTGTTGTGCATAAAGGAACTAGATGACATAACCCAATCTGCTGGTACTGTTAAGACCCAACTGTCAGAAGTGACTGAGCCCTAAGTATTGTGAAAGCAGGCCAGCTTGTCCCCGAAGGTGAGGGAGCTGAGGAGGAAGAAGCAATGACTGAAATAGTGCTTTAGACCAAGTAGTCAAAATAGGTGTTTGGGTGGTGCCTGAATAGGGTGCATGGCCTGGCCAAAACCTGAGCCCAAATGCTGTCTCCTGTGATATCGATTTGTTTTTCTAAGGTAGGCCCATTGCCTTAGAGGAGAGAAAGACTCAGCAAATGTTGCGGTGAATGATATTGCTGCCCTGCTGATGGTCATAGTGACCCTGGTATGTACAACAGAAACCTTGGGGAAGTCGTGCAGTCCTTGAAAGAGTACAGCATATCATCAGTTTTGTCTGAAAACAATGTTTAGGTGTCAAAAAGGCAAATCCTCAATGGCTTGCTGGCCATCAAGGGTAATATCTGAGTTCTGCATCCAGGACATCCTTTTCATGGAGACTGCAGAAGTCACCACGCTGGCTTAGGTGTCCATGGCATTGAATGCAGACCACAAGGATGTCTTAGCAACCAAGCAGCCCTTCATGAGAAATACCTGAAACTTTTTCCACCAGGCCGCAGGCAGTTGGTCTGCGATTTTTACATGGCTATGCAAATAACACATTCATGCTTGAACAGCAAGGCTGGTTGGTTACAGATTCACATCATATATATAGTAGGCCAATGTCTGAGAGTCTGTAATGCTGTAGTGTTACAGTCTTGCCTCTGGGGGGCGTTGTTGCCTTCCGCCATGGCACTCGGCTGGGGGGCGTTGTTGCCTCCTGCTGTGGCGCTCAGCTGACTGCTGCACTGCTCGGCCGGGCCACCGCGCTGAAGCAAGCGGCACAAGCAGCCGTTTGGGGTCCGTGCTGCATGGGGAGTGGCGTGGACCCCAAACGGCTGCTTGTGCCGCTTGCGCCCATGTGGCAGCCCG
>CM057845.1:58986858-59016530 GCA_030068395.1 Apalone spinifera
GAGACCGGAGGCTCAGGAGAGAAGACCAAGATAGAAAGGGAATAGGAAGTGGAGGAGAGACCTGAAAATCCCGTCTGATGACGGCCTAATTGGCTAGTTTGTAAAGAAGAGGCGATGAAAATCTTCTTGCCTGTGAGGTCCAATCATTTGGAATCTGTCCTTGGTGGTAGATTTAAACCTGCCATGCCAGACCCTATCATTTAGTGCAGTCAAGACTAAGAAATTTGAGTCTTGATAAGACAGGCACGGGAACAAACTCTCTTCATGTGCTTAGCTGCACATATTACCAAAGTTGACATGCTCCAGAGGCCTTACCCAGTTTTAGGAGCACATCATTGATCAGGAGGGTGGCTCTCCTGGGGCAGATGACTGTCAAATGTCCATCAATTTATGGGTGTTCTCTCGCAAGAACTCAGCCCGGAGAGCCATGGAAGCAGCTACATGCTGCAAAAGATCTTAAACCCTTCCACTAGCCAAGGGCAAGATGAGCCAGGCAATGCGGCATTATCCAGAAGATGAGGAACTAAACTGAGGCAAAGCCAGATCTTGTTCCAGGGATGACGTACTCAGACTGGAAGTTTCTAGAGGTTCTGCAGAGAGCAGGACCACTGCCGACCTGTCCAAAAAGCTTGTCTTTGAGGGACATGAAAAGTGGAACATTTACAACTGAGGAGCATCTCCCTGATTCCAAGGCCACAGATATAGCTAGGGCATCCATGGCCAGAAGGCACTGGGCCAGGGATCTCCATGTCACCCATAAGGCACGTGCCAATCCTGGAAGCCATCACAGTCTATTAGTGGCCCTCAGAGCGAGTAGGGGGTCTGACTTGTCCATTGCCCAGAACCAAGCAGGAAGTGGCACTGCAGATAGAGGTGGTTCTGAGCACTCCGGTGGTGAAAGCAGCATAGGTCCCAACCTAAATAGCAGTACTGGAATGATTAAAAGTCTCAGAGGGGTAGCCATGTTAGTCTGTAACTTAAAAAAAAATCATGTCAGTGTAGACGTAGCTGTAATGTATACAAAAAGGTCAATACAATAAGGCAAAAAGTCTTTTTAAAGAGAAAAATATTCTGACTTTGGAACATTTCAATTTTTCACCCAAGTCATATCTAACAGTTTAGTTAGAATCTCTATAAGACCTTAGGGACTTCATCTTCAGGTGATATAACTGTTCTGAAGCAGATAATCACAGAACACTAGAACTGGAAGGGACCTCAAGAGGTCATCGAGTCTAGTTTCCTGCCCTCATGGCAGGACCCAGTACTGTCTAGACCATCCCTGATAGATGTCTATCTAACCTGCTCTTAAATATCTCCAGAGATGGAGATTCCACAACCTACCTAGGCAACTTATTCCAGTGTTTAATCACCTTGACAGGAAGTTTTTCTACTAGAAAAACTAGATATTCTACTAGAATAAGTTAAATACAGATATTGTTTTTCTAACTTTCCTCCTTTTTTGATCTCTCACATCCTGTAAAAGTTGTTTGTTAAAGGCATGTTTGTTTCCCACTTTATCATACACCCTTCTCTTATCTGTGGAATGGTAGACACAAGGCATGATTAACATGGGAGAGCATTAATCAATCACTGTAGGGTTATGTCTACACTGGCGGGTTCTTGCGTAAGAACATCCATTCTTGCGCAAGAATCCGCAGATCGTCCACACTGCCTGCCGGCTCTTGAGCAAGAAGATTTACAATACAGCTTCTTGTGCAAGACCTACGCTCTTTTCTTACAAGTGTAAGCGCTCTTGCGCAAGAGGGCAGTGTGGACGCGCAGCAGGGGTTTCTTGCACAAGAAAGCCCTATGACTAAAATGGCTATCAGAGCTTTCTTGCGCAAGAAAGCGTCTACACTGCCATGGATGCGCAAGAAGCCACCAGTGTAGACATAGCCTAGGAGACACCATGATCAGGAAACTGTTATAATTATCTATATAAGAGGATTCCAGGATTGAAACCACTCTGAAGCCTAGAATGTAAAGCAATGTAAAGCAAAGCAAACAGCTACAAGCCTAGCTAAGAGCTCTTTTTGTTTGGAATTTCACCAGGTTCAATCATCACTGGGATTCTTTTTTTACAAATGAGAGCATGTAGCTACAGTAAGGCATGTACCTATGCCAGGCCAAGAGTCTCTGATTATTGTGATATCAGATGTAACATACTGTCTCCACCTAATTTTCATTTAATAAATGTCATTTTTTTATAAGGAAGATAGCACAGCTGGTGAATTACTTGGCTCAACTGCCACACCTATGACAGCACAGGCTTTTAGCTCCCAGTAAGATATAATGGACTTTTGTCATAATTTGAGGAATCTATCTTTTGTTCTTACCAAAATAGCCTGAGAGCTTACTAGTGAGGTTCTAAACCTGCTTAATCCCTAACCTGTTAGCCTTCTCCTTTTTGCAAGTGATCCTAACTGAGGAAAAACAGGAGTTGAAGAAGCCAGCTCCTAAGCAACCAGAGCAGCTAGCAAAAAGGAATTTTTTGAGGTAGTGAGAGAGGCAGATTCACCTAACAGACTCCAAACTTAGGACAATAAAGAACCTTGCAAGAATAAAACTAGCCATTTGTGATAGCTGAGCTCATGCAGAAGTCCATCAGCAGAGTGGGGTCAATCTTGTTTATTGCATCAAATGCTGCATGTATGAATACTTGCCTACCTGCCTTGTGGACAGGTATCATATGTGCATATACAGTGTAATCAACTCAAGGCCCTCAGCGGGACACTACAGACTTAAAGTTGAACTGAAGAAGCTGAGAGACAGAGGTACACAAAGGAGACTTTCAGGGATATAGTAGGAAGATAAAGTCTTGGGGAAGGAAAACATCAAGCTGGAGTATCAGGAAACAATCCCATAATTGAGACTTTTGTTTCAGATGATGACACAGTATCCTTTCACAGTGAAAACACCCCTTCTGGTGAGAGAAGCCCAGTTACTAAGGAGAGCCAAGGAGAAGTAAAAGGGGTTTAGATCATGTGGCAAGATGACCAAAGTTGATATGGGGCATACTACACTTTTCTTGGGAGAGAGAAACTAGGACACCACCCCTTGCCCTTGCTCTCAAGGCACTAAGGACCCTGCTAGTGGCTCAAGAAGATGGTAGAGATGGTAATAGTTCTGAGTAAGTCTCAGATCCCTTAATCCCTGCAGGCTTCTCATCATCTCTCTCCCTCCACCAGGTAGGGTTCCTTTCACTCCTGGACACTGAGAGAAAGGTCTTTCTTCCACTTTGCTAATCTTTCAAAGCACTCCAAACTACAACCCTCTCTCCTTCCTCATTCCACCTTGTACACTTGAAGCAGGAGGGTTTTCTTAGGTGCCTGACAGGGCCTTAATTGGCTACAGGTGCTTCAATTAACATGTAGTAACTTCCCTAGTCTCCAAGAAACCATGACTTAATTAGTCTGCTGTATCACTTTAGGGGCCAGCAGGGCCTTAACTGACTACAGGTGCTTCAATTAGCCTGTAGTGGCCTTCTCTATTTTATAAGCAGCCAGGACTCCTTGCTGCTTTTGCAGATTCAGAGTCATGTGGTTACCCCTTGGCTATTGTATAGGGAGTGATGCCTTAAGTGGTAGAGGGCTTATATATTTACCCTCTACCACTTTTTCTGGGGACTGGGACTGACTGACTGACCCACCTGACTATTTCTGCATGCAGCTGGGTGGAGTCTTTAGGCTCTCTCAATGCTTTTGAAGACCAATGGGTGTTGTGTGGGGCTCTCTACTCAGTTCTCCTTCCTGTTCCCTTGTGTTGGCCCTTTGATCTTCATTCCTGTCCCTGTTTTTCTTTTTATTTGTCTCCTATAATCAGTTGCTTTCCTGGCCTCAAAGGATCCTTCCCATAGGCTGTGAAAGGTCCTTTAGATGTGGGTGGGCTTATATCTGCCCTCCTTCTAGATACCAACAGGACCACTTTCCCTGATGCAGCTGTATCACAGCCTTTATAAATTTAGATAGTTTGCATTTGAGATGCCCAGGAGAACATTATGGTGAGTTGACTGCCAGCTGCAAAGATTGCAGCTCTCATGAAACATCTAGACAGACTTTTATGTGTAGTACTGGGGATAAGCCAGTGGCCATAAAAGTACTGATGATTTAGGGTTAGGAGAGAGACCTTGTATCCCAATATAGGCAAAAAATTAAAGTACAGGACCTCAATAGTAGCATTTTCTGAAATGCTTCTAGTTCTACATGTAGGGCCAGAAAGACTGGCAGAGGAACTGATTCTCAATGCATGGATGATATGTTGTAGAAAGGAGAGTTTTATGTTTATTAGGAAGTGTGGAGCCTTTTGGGATTGGAGGAACCTATACAGGAAGGATGAACCAAAATGGAGCCAGACAACTATCACATAAAATTAAAAAGGCTATAGAAGATTTGTTAATTTTTAAGGGCTGGCAGAAAGCTGACAGGTGCAGAAAACCATAAGATCCAGTCAGAGACACCCCTTAAGGATGAATTTATTAGAATGAAAGCTCTATAGCTTCATAAAGAGACTAGAAATGTGGCAAAGTGTGCACTAGTGAGGAACAGTTAAACAGTTCTAGTTAAATATAACATGAAGACAAACAACTGAATATTGATAAAATGTACAAGTGCTTATATAGAAATGATAGAATACTAAAATAGATGAACTAAAGTGCCTGGCATTAAATGACATTATAGATATAATAGATGACATGGAAACTTATAATCAATTGGACATGGTAATACTAAATATGTAGGAATGACCGAGTAGATTGCACTGATGGGAGGAGGGAGGCTGGCGCACTCTCTGAAAGAAAGCATCAAGTTGATCTTAGTAAATATTTAAAATAACTCAAATTGCACTGTAGAATCTCTATGGATATAACTTCCATCCTTGAATATTTAGAGTGTAGTATTGGCCACCTGACCAGGATGGTTACAGTGACTATGTGAAATGTTCAGGGAGATTTGGGAGACTACAAAAACAGTTAATGCAACAATGATTGGAGATATAAAATATCCTCATTTACTGGGTAAATGTCCAGACACATGGATAGCTGGACCATGAAATCTCAGCTCTCAGTAGGGGGTACTAGACAGAGCCTCTGTGCTCACAGTGACTTCCTAGAGTCCCCAAGCCAGGGGCAATGGCTAGATTCTTTTTAGACTCTGCATGCTTACAATATATGAGGATTCAGCAGACAGATCTCACAGAAGTCTGGTGAGTGCCTGACAGAAGGGTTCTCAACTAGATTTGTCAAAGTTTTCACTGATAGTTCACCAGTTTGAATCCAGTAGTAGTTAAAAGCTTCTAACAGCTGTTTAGTGGTCAATCTGAAAATGACTTTGGTGGCCTGGATTTTGTTTCCAATGAGTAAGCAGTTTCCATAAACTCTTGGGCTATGTCTATACTGGTGGCTTCTTGCACAAGAACATCTTGCGCAAGGGTTCTTGTACAAGTCTTGCACAAGAAGTCTTGCACAAGAAAACGTCCACACTGCCATGTGCGAGCTGTGCTTTTGCGCAAGAGCGTCCATGGCAGTGCGGACGCTCTCTTGCGCAAGAAAGCTCTGATGGCCATTTTAGCCATAGGGCTTTCTTGCGCAAGAAACCCCTGCGGAGTGTCCACATTGCCCTCTTGCGCAGGAGCTCTTGCTCGAGAGGGCTTACACCTGTTAAAAAAGAGCGTAGTTCTTGCGCAAGATGCCCTTTCTTACCACGCCGTACTGTAAATTTCCTTGCGCAAGAGCGGGTGAGCAGTGTGGACGCTCTGCGGATTCTTGCGCAAGAACGGCCGTACTTGTGCAAGAAGCCGCGAGTGTAGACATAGCCTTGGGGTGCATCTACACTGCACCCGTAGCTTGAAATAAGCTATGCAATTTGAGCTATGCAAATTGCATAGCTTATTTAGAGTCAATTTCAAAATAGCTTATTTTGTAATTTTGTGGTGTCTACACAGAGCCCAATTTCAAAATAACCTGCTATTCTGAAATGTCTCTTACTGCTCATGGAATAAGGCTTACAGGGACATCGGAATAGTGAGCCTGTTATATTTTGAAATAATGGGCTTGCTGTTAAGATGCGGCATAGCTATTTCAGTATTCCTCCAGTATCCCAAAATAGCACTGTAGTGTAGCCTTGGTGTCAGTTTTCACAATGATCATGGTCTGACTAGGTTTGGAGGCTAAACTCTTCTCTCACCCATGGGAAAGGATCCTTCCTCATAAGAGCTGAAGCACACTGAACTGCATTGGCAAGACAGCATGGGGAAGCTAACACTATTTTTGGCTGTTGTGTTGATAGAGGACTTTGTTCTCCAATTCTGTCAAGCTAGTACCTTTCATGGAAAATGAATTCACAGAGAATTTAAAAACAAGAAATGGGATTTCTGCTTGTAAAACAAATGTAGCTGGCCCCATTATTTATACCTCTGAAAACATAGGTAAAAGCAAAGTAGGTGTAAAACACTACGGCTGCGTCTAGATTGGCATGATTTTGCGGAAATGCTTTTAAAGGAAAAGTTTTTCCGTTAAAAGTATTTCCACAAAAGAGCATCTAGATTGGCACAGGTGCCTTTGTGCAAAAAGTGCTTTTGCGCTAGAGCATCTGTGGCTAGTCTAGATGCGATTTTGCGCAAGAAAGCCCCGATTGCAATTTTGCGCATCAGGGCTTTTCTTACGCAAAAAATTCCTTCCCTGTCTACACTGGCCCTCTTGCGCAAGTATTCTTGCGCAAGAGAGCTTATCCCTGAGTGGGAGCGTGAAAGTATTAGTGCAAGAAGCACTGATTTTGTACATTACAAAGTCAGTGCTCTTGCGCAAATTCAAGCGGCCAGTGTAGACAGCTGGCAAGTTTTTGCGCAAAAGTAGCCGCTTTTGCACAAAATCTTACCAGTCTAGATGCAGCCTACAAGTCTGATTCTTATTTATCCTAAGGCCGCTGTATACCACTCTAATGATGTAAAGGGACTATTAAGCACCTATAAATATAATTGCATCCCATTTTAAGAGCTCTCAAATAGGCAGGGTGATGTAATGAAGACTTACTAAAAATAAGATTCAGGCCCTACCATTTTGGTTTGTTAGCATTATATACATACTTTGCTCTTACTCTGCAAAGGTGTCAATGGATTGCAAAGCAGCAGGGAATCAGGCTTAGAGCTCAATATAGGGAGGGTATTATGCAGAGGCTAAAATGTATTTATATATTCTGATGTTTAATGAACTTTTATTTAGGAAACAATGGACAGGGGAAATTAGTATCTTTTGCCTCCACGATTGGCTCAGTGAAGGTTCTTATGATGCACTTAGAACCTAATGCTGAGTAACGATTAAGCCACCCATGGAGTTTCCATTCTCAACTGCTAGGTTTTTTTAGGATGTGTGAAATAAGATACAGCTGCTGGTGAAGGGTACAGACTGTAATGGCTCCTTTCCAGTGAGTGTATTTTCCTGGACACTTGCTGCTTTGAATTGTCACAATCTGCAAGTAAGAAGAAACAGTTGTGCAGTATAACTGAGGTTACATTTGAAGGAATGTACATGATGGATTCATTACCAAGATGGCAACAACTCAACCTAGCATTTCCTTTTTCCACTCTCTTGCTATAACAGTGAGGCAGGCAGACATGGGGTCAGTCCTGTTACCTCAGTAAAACTCTAAATCTAGTAGAGGATCAGGTCTCTAACGGTGTGTCTACACTGCACCATCGGTTGAAATAAGATATGCAATTTGAGCTACACAAACTGTGTATCTTCTTTCAATCTTATTGAGAAATAGTTTATTTCGTAATTTGGCACTGTGCAAATTTTGAAATAACCCACTACATAATGCCAAATTTTGAAATAACCCACTATTCTGAAATGTTTCTTACTCCTCGTGGAATGAGGTTTACAGGGATGTCGGAATAGCAAACCTGAAATAACGGCTTACTGTTAAGACACGGGATAGCTATTTTGGAAGACTCTGATCTCCCGAAATAGCATTGCAGTGTAGACACACTCTGATTGGGAAACATAAGAAATGACCCATACCTTCCATGGACTGGCATCTGCTCTATTAATGGATGTTTCCATTTTCATGAGACAAGGGAAACAGTAATTTTAAAGAGAGAAATTTGGCTGAAGCAACTACTGGTTCACCTTTTAGATAAGGGCCAGATTCACTACTCCATTGTCATTTTATGGCTGACTCTAGTGGAGTTAGATCACCATAAAACCAGAGTTATAGAATGGAGAACAAGGACTGAAATTCTTAATACCCATGTCATACAAGACTTTTCTAGAAATCTCAGAGGGCATTTTAAAGGAGGCTTGAAAGCAGACAGCACTAGATTCTGAACACAGGTGTCATTGAAGCAATGTTAGCATGTAGGAAGATATGCCCAGTCCCTGAGATCCCTGAACATGAGGAAAAAAAGCTATACAACAAGCCTATTTGAAGATCTTTATCTTTAAAGATGCTGAGCATTCACATCTTATTACAGTGCACCTGACAGGAGCTTCAGTTCCTCTCAGAGCTCAACAACTTTGAACTGGCTGTCTACCCAGCAGTGATAAATGGCTCATGAATCACTTAGTTTAACAAACTTTTTAAAATATGGGCTAAATTCTGTTTTCATCTACCTACCCTCTCCACTCCGCTGACTGCCATTAGGGCATAAATGGGGTCAGTATATGCAGTAGGTGAATTCCAAGCTTCTTTGTGGAATGAGACGTATTGTGTTATGAATCAACAAGGAACACAATAACCTCTTTAAAATGTGTCTGGTGTTTGCATTGCTTATGGCTATTTTGAATCCTTTTGGCACTCTTGTAAAAACAGAATGGATCAAAGTCACCCCAGTGTAAATTAACTGACTTTAGCATCTTTACTAGCATAAGGAAAAACAAGCAGAATTTGGCCAAAGAATAGACATTTCAGGACTATATTGATATTATTTATTCAAAACAAATTTGAGCTCTTCTACAAACAGTTGGAAGCATCTTCTGAAATCAGTGGGAGACTAAGATGAGCAGGATTTGGTCCTGTGTTGCAAATAAAGTTAGTACTCCAAATGAGCAAGATGCCTTTGAACAGAGATGTGTCTTTAAGCTTAATTCCTAATTAAGCTTCCATTCCAATTTCCTGCCCATGCCAATTTACCACACCTCCATTTTACTGCCATTCAAATTCTCTTTAAACCCATGTCATTAAGAAGTTATTTGCATAAAGAAAACAAAGGAGGGAAAAACAAGTTCTCCTCAACCTGTCTTTGCCAGTAAGACCGACCTTACATGTGTTTTTATTTTAAATTGTAGGTCTTTTGGGATAGTACTTATTTTTATGCACTGCACAGAGCTTATCACACTAACGTTAAATAACAACCATGACTGCCTGTTAGGATATAATCAGACCCAGTGCTTAGTTTATTCTGATAGGGATTGAAGCAGTAAGCCATCTCCTAATAGCAATGTAACATAGAACGGTTCATATGATTGTTTTAAAATTCTTCCTGATCACATTTATACAGTGGTTTTTGTCTCCACACACAGTAAACAAAGCAAAGGCACTTTTCATAATATGCATTTGCAAGACAGGATTGTGAAAAACTTTCTTCTTTTGCCTACCCCGCTGCTTCCCACATTTGTCTCCATACATTCTATTATGGTTGTATTTGAATACAAACTGAGTTTACAAGTATATCTAATGAGATCTGATTGTGACACTTCACCCCTTATTTTTACACTGATATTATTCAATAGGATTATGGCATAATCATTCATTTTGTACAAGATGGGTCATGTGAGGTGTCAATAGAAAAGTTATGTTGAATATCATTAACATATTTGTATGCATGCATTATTTTTTGTATCAAAAGTAAGGAATATTGACCATGTATCTGTATTTCAACTGTGCTTACTCTGGCTGACACCCACAATTAGCCTTTTTGGTGCGACAATAAAGAAGCCAGATAGTGCTGTTGGCCCAGCAGCAAAGAAAATGAACTGTGGAAGACCTTAACCTTTTTGTGAACATTCCAGTCAATCTGTAAGTAATAGCTGCTATGACTTAGCCAGGTACGCAAGGGCATGTAACCAGACCATATGATGCTGGACTCCTTCTTAGGATGTCAGTGTTTTTTCCATAAACTGTTTGGGACAAAGGATTCCTGACATATGCTAAAGTTGTATAAGGCAGGAAGTGACATCATCAATTGTTTTTCACTCCTGAAAACACTAGGGCTGTGTCTAGACTACATCCCTCTTTCAACAGAGGGATGTAAATTGGACACTTTGAAATTGCAAATGAAGTTTGGGATTTAAATATCCTGCGCTTCATTTGCATAATCATATCATGGCGCTTTTTTGAAAGCGCCATTTTGAAAGTAAAACCGCAGTCTAGATGCGGTTCTTTCAAAAACAGCAGGCTTTTTCAAAAGATCCTGTACTCCTCAAAAAAATGAGGTTTACAGGATCTTTCGGAAAAGCTTGCCATTTTCAAAAGAACTGCATCTAGACTGCGGTTTTACTTTCGAAATGGCGCCTTTTAAAAAAAGCACCATGACGCAATTACGCAAATGAAACGTGGGATATTTAAATCCCTACTTCATTTGCAATTTCAAAGTGTCTAATTTACATCCCTGTTGAAAGAGGGATATAGTCTAGACCCAGCCAAAGACTGAACTGAGAGAAGCACTAGACCCAACCTAAAGGCATTTCTAGCCTACATATGAAAAACCTGGTAATTTCAAGCTGCCAAGCAATGTACCTTAAGAATCTGTAGCTTGTTTTTATCTTCAGCCAGAGTGATAATTTGCTAATTCATATGCTATCTTTCCAAGATCTTAAGCTTAGTTTGCATTTTTGTTTATTTACTAAGTAATCAGCTTCGATCTATTTGCTATCACTTAAATCTATCTTTTGTAGTTAATAAACTTGGTTTTGCTTTAAGTTTTTTCTGATGTTAAATACCCCTGGCATAGCTAGGTGATGGAGAAATTCAAATATATATTTTTCCTCATTCCACTTTTGGGGCCTGTACTATGTTAAGAAATAAAGAACAAAGATAAAAGATTTTAGAACATGCATTAGATGCTTTGTTCTCCTCAATTGTTTGAGCATAACCCTTTGAGATAAGAGAACAAGTTTAGATAACACATACAATGTTAGCTTGGAAAATTACTCAGTAACTAGAGAAAAACAGATGTCCCCCCTCTACCTCACTGTCTTAAGCATTCTGCCCTGACTTGAGCACACTGAAACGTATCTTCTAGTTGAAAAGGACTAAATGAGACATGAGGAGGACTTGATGAGAGGTGCTGGAAGTAGGGGTGGTAATGCACCCTCTGGCTTGATGTGATTTCCATCAGACACGGGGTTTACATTCCAGGTCAATGGCTCTGTGTCCCCATTACATACATTGTTTTATTAGCCTGTTTCAAGGCCCATAAACACTCCCTAAAAAGTCTTCTATTAAACAAAAACTATTACCACAGCATACATTCTATACTATGAAAGCCTGATATTACTATACCAATAATGTGCCTGTACAAATTCTAATGGCTAAAGCACTATGTATAAAGCCCTGAGTCAGCACAGCACTTAAGCAGATGCTTAAGTCCCACTGAGTTAAATGGGATTTAAACACATGATTAAGGTCCCAGTATAGCAACACACTCAAGTATGTGCTTAATTTTAACCATCTGTCTAAATTACCCCTATTCATGACAGTACTTAAGCATGAACTATGTTGAACTGAGGCTTACCTACTTTGTTGAACAGGGACAGGATTATTCATATGCTTAAAGTTCAGTGTGTGCTTAAGTGCTCTGGTGAATTGGGGCTCCAGTGGTTAGCTTTGGGTAAATAAAAAGTTATTTTAGTTGTTTCAACTGAAGAGGCTGTTGAGAGTTGAGGATAAATGGTTTAACACATGTGGCTAGGGTTGAATTTGCTGCAGGGAAGGATGTGTATAGTGTATACAGTATAGGCAATATTTCTGCAGAAAGAAAACTTAATATATGGCTTAGGATTGCTGGGAATATTAGCAGCAATTGAAGAGTGCCTACAAGTAGAAATATGGTAAATGACAATCAGGCACTGTGGTTTTACTCCCTAGTTTTTCCATTAAAATATTGATAGCAAAAATAAGAGAAACATAAATTAACACTAAAAAAACTATAAAAATAATAAGCAATAATTCAAAATATCATTTATTGGATGATTTTTGCATCTTTCCATTCTAGATACATCTGTTTTTGATAATTTTTCTTTACCTGGCCACATTGCTTAAAGTTTCATACAGTATGGGGCTAGCTAACTGAAATTCTGCTTTGTTGCTCAGTTGCGATTGGATGTTAGTCACATGGAATTATTTTGTTCCCCGATTTCATAAGTAACTAATCAGGTTTCTAGTATAAATACTTACAGAAAGAATCTATAAAACTTGCTATCCTTGACTGAGCTTAAAATTTGTTTGTGAACATTAATGTAGGTTAAACTCGTGTAAACATCTGCAGAAAGCAACCACAGCTAAAGTCAACTGGCTTAAAGTTGCAAATGAAATCTTTACAAAAAAAATCTGTGCTCCTTGTAATTCCAAAACAAAATATTTCTTAATATAATTAATCAGTTGGAAGATGGCATCTAAAAAGATAATAAAAAAATAAATCTGAGGAGAAGGGACAAAAATCTGAAGACTAAATTCCAATGCTTAAATACTTACATTTGGTAGGTGTTAAATTACAGCTGTGAAACACACAGTTTCTCTACGGTTTGAATGTCTAACTATGGTGTTATAGAATTCTGAAAATATCATAGATATACCCTGCACACATTAAAAAGTATTTGAGATAATTGGAATTAAGTAATGGCTATTCAGAGAGCTTATGAAAAACATCTGATTTTCAGGGCACACTTAAGGGATTCTCCAAGTGATGCATGTTCACAGTCATTGGAAGAAAAATTTGGTGGCAGAAGCACATAAGCCAAAAAAAGATGACCTGAAATGTGATATCCTGGGTGGATCAAAATAACTATTTGTCCACGAAAAGATTTGCTGAGGATTATACAGATTGAGCTATCATGGTTGTAAACCTTCGGTGCTGGAGCTGTCACAAAAAAATAAGTAGTAAAAAATATCTAGACATCCATGTTTATATTATCCTAGCATTTGAATTACATTATAAAAATAGGTCTTAATAAGCTTCCTCCTAACACTTAGGTCTACAGACTAACCCCATGCACTTTACTATGTCTGCAACAAATTAGTTGTGTTAGGTGGTTTATTTGATAGTTCAGAATGTGAATGTCGGAAGAAACTACTTATGTAAAGGATCTGGCTCAGCCCAGAGAGGCCCAAAGACCGGGCACAAAGGTGGATTTACAAAAGCAATTTTCCTCAAAAGGCCTTAGTATTTGTCTGCCATACCCAAGATCTGGTAGTTTATGTTCATGTCCATTCAGGCACTGAATAAGCATGGGTTCCTATTTTGGAAAAAAAAGGTCATAAATTATGCTTACAGGTATTATTTTCAAATGGGTCTCATTCTGACCTTCATTTGTGCATGAGAAGTTTATGGTGCCATGTCTAACTGCTCCATTGTATATAGAGTACAATTTATGTGTTTGTATGTACAGGAAGTTTAAAAACAGTGCCACACTATGAAGTCCTCTATAGTGTTTTGCCTGAACAAAGATTGCCTAAAAACAGGGGTGGGGGGGAAATCAAGTAAGAATCTCAAGGCTTGGTACACAGGAACCACATTTGCAAAACTGCAGGAACAAATTCAGAAGCCTGAGTGAAATTTGTTTAAACAACAAAGTAGTTTAATTTGGGAAAGGTTTGGTAACAGATGGAACCCACCCAATATACTATTTATTTACCATTACTACAGTTTGAACCTCTAACCTGGCACTCTCTGGTCCAGCAACATCCATGGTCCGTCATGATTTCAGTTAGCCTCATGTCCACCTATCATGGGTGTGGCAAAGTTTCCTAGAGTCCCATATAATTTGTTTACAGCCACTAGGCCTGTAGTGGAAGTGTTGGTAATGCTACTAGACAATATTGACCTCCCATGGTCAGGCAAATTCTCTGGTTTGGCACCGGTCAGGTCTTGAGAGATCCAGACTCGAGAGGTTCAACCTGTAGCTACTCATTGTGATAGAATGGTTCATGTGAAATAGGGGAAGGCATACTCCCCGTATGAAAGAGTTTACAGTGGGCCAGATTCTGTGACCATTACCTGCATTACCAATATTCATGAGTTAGGCTGGCAGAATCTGGTCTACTATAAATAATCTTAGGTTGCTTCTGTTTTGGTAAAGAAGATATTTTGAAATAAAAATAAGGATGAATTATCCCTGATCATTTTGTAAAACATGTGGTAAATAATCTCCACCCCCTAACCTGAACTTTAAAGTATATGGAAGGATGGGAAATAAGGACTATCAGAAACAAGCTCAGACAATGCAAGATGAATAAAGCAATGTAAGAAAAAAGCAAAATAATTTCCAGTGATCCATCAATATAATCTAATCAGGGCCATAATGTTACATATTGTATCCCTACCTAAGAATCATTAGCTGTAATCTACTATATATTTGAGAGAGTTTGTCTCTGTGTCTGTTTCTTCAAGAACTCCTAAATGGTAAGAGCTAGGATCACCACATTCAGTACACAGCTTCCTCTTATCATAACTTAAAGCAAGGTAAAGGTTTGGTTGTGCCAGGAAAATGGGATGTGCCTGGAATGGGACTGCTTCTCAGAAAACCATACAGAAAAGAGACAGAATCACCAGGCAGGTGAAAGGAGCTGGCTGACACCCTTCCACCTCCTCATCCAGGACTGCCTCAGCCCCAAGCTTCCCACCCCCACCCCTGATGCCCTTTAGCAAGAGTGGGGGAACAGAAGCTTCCCTCTCCCCCATTCATATGGGAACATTGCTCGGTTCCCTTCCATCAGGGAGCGAGGGGGAAATGCATATTTTTCTGCATTCCTCACTCTGGCTACCTGGACCTGCTCCAGCCAGGGGATATGCATCTCCCTCCAACTGTGCTTACCAGAGCTTCAGCAGCCATGGAGAAGTGCTTCTCACCTGGCCCCAAGATGCTGCGGTCTTCTCACTCCAGGGCAGCCTGCATACTGAACCCCTCATTCCCAGCCCCACCCTAGAGCAATTATTTAAATTTTAAAAAAATTAACTGAGTTAAGGACCTGAGCAACTAAAGTAAATCTTCTAGTCTATATATACATAGAGAGAGAGAGAGAGAGGACTGAGGCAGAGAGACGCACAAATCTCTGTCTGTCTGCATGCGAGTCCATTTGTTCAAGAACTCCTCCTATAAGATAAGAGCTAGGACCACCAAGTTCGGTATTCAGCTTCCTCTTATCCTAACTTAAAGCAAGGTCAGTGTCTGGTTGTGCCAGAAAAACATGATGTGCCTGGAATTTGATTATTTTCCATAACATGGAAAGGGAGAGGGCTGAATGGAGGGACGCTATAGTCACAGTCATCACTGAGGGCAGACAGCCCAGAGAATAGCTATACTTCAGAGTGACCACTGGGGGCAGCCACACTGCCAAGTAAGTGACAAGCTGGGGAAAGGCTCATCATCTTGCCTGCCACTGGCACAAGTAAGTAGCTCCCTGTCCTAAACTTTCACCTTCCTGCCTTCGGTCCCAATGACAGATTGTGGGGGAAGCCCTGCTGGCCTCACCGCTGTGGCGTCCCCCTCAGGTGCCATAGCCCACCCACTACCAGAACCAGCAGGCCACCCAGTATGGTCACAGCTGGCTAGCCTGCACCTCCACCCCTCCTCCAAACCCAGGCCAGGCCTCAGGAGCAATTGTGGGAGGCCTGCACCCCCACCCCCACCCTGGACCCAGGCAATGTAGGTTAAATCTTCTAATAATTTATAAAGAGCAGTGAAGTGGTGGGAAATAAAGCTCAATGTAAAATTCCATATTATGTTCCTGTAGCATTGATTTAACTGTGATGCTCAAAAATGAATGGCTCGCATGTATTTTTGCCACAGATACGTCCCTGAAGAGAATTACATTTAAATCAAGGATACCTATGCTAAATGACATTGACAGTAAAATAGTGTAGAAGTTATTTTCCATGTTAAATATAAAACTACTAAAGTACTTTTGGACACCAGCTGATTAAATACAGCCAATTTTTGAGTTGTCTTCTTAATGTATAATTCCTATAATACCTGATGCTAGTGAATTTATTATTCTGAAGTTAAGTCTTTGTTATGTCTGTTTTTCATTTAAACTAAGGAAGAAACTTTTCTGGAACTGGGTTCTTGGGAAAAAGAGGGAGATTTAGTTTCTTGTCCATGTTGCTAAATGTGAAGTGTTTAGATCACTGTATGTATTGTATCTCCACATTGTGCTGCCCAATACCACCACACTCGTCAGTTGGCAATGAATATGCTTTATTTGATGGCAATGAGAAAATGACTACTAGAAGAGTGGTACATATCATACATCATTAATATCTTTGGATACGTCTACACTTGCCCCCTACTTCGAAGTAGGGAGGCAAATGAAGCATACCGAAGTTGCAAATCAAGCGTGGGATATTTAAATATCCCGCGCTTGATTAGCATATTCGTGGCCGGTCGCCCGATGTAACTTGCCGCGTGTAGACGCGGTAGTCTGATTTAAACCCCTTCCCTCGAATTAACTGGTACTCCTCATGCAGTACCAGTTAATTTGAGGGAAGGGATTTAAATTGGACTACCGCGTCTACACGCGGCAAGTTACATCGGGCGACTGGCATTTTAAAAGAGCGACCGGCTGCGAATATTCTAATCAAGCATGGGATATTTAAATCCCACGCTTGATTTGCAACTTCATTTGCCTCCCTAGTCCGAAGTAGGAGGCAAGTGTAGACGTACCCATACATATTAAGCCTCCAATATGTATGATACTGATGGTATGTAACTTACATATAATTGATCCTCTTTAAATCAGACTCATTGCTATATTTATTAAGTTCCTATTAGTTGGGGTTGGTCCCGCTTGGAGCACGGATTGGACTAGATGGCCTCCTGAGCTCTCTTCCATCCCAAATCTGCTATGATTCTATTGAATATCAAACTATTTTGAGATTTAACAGACCTGATACTGGGCAGGTACTAATAAACAGGACTTGATTCTGATCTATAATAATGCTCCTTTATACCACTCTGCCAGTGTACATGGCCTGAAATGGACCTTAAAGTCAGGGTAAATATCTGAGAATGGTGGTCTTCATTGTCCAGTGGCCATGTCCCTAATCCAGAAAACTCTTATACATGATTGATTTTTATACAGGTGGCTAAGGCATACAGTTTAAAATAATGTTTATATTATCGCTATTCAAAACTGAGAGGTTACTTACCTAGACATTATCTGGAGTCCTTCAAGGTGTTTGGTTCCTGCAGGGGCACCAGATTACCTGTTTTAACCCATACAACTTCTACTATACAACTTCTACTGGAGAATTTTTGCCAGTAGTGTCAGTGGGTGCCTGCATATCACCCCATCTCATGCTCTGCCCTGAGGATATATGGGGAGAGGGTGGACCCATTGCCACTTCAATTCCATCTCAACCATGAAGTTGAAAGACAAGGATTCTGAAGCACAGAGGAAAGGAGGACAGGCAGTGCAGTACCCATTAGGACAAAACATCCCAAAGAATTCCAACTGCAGTACAGAAAAGCAAAAGTTATCGTGGAATGGGTGCTCCGCTTTAGGTGACTCTTGAACAGAATGTAAGAGGGTGCTGAGGAGGAGACAGGTTTAGAGAACAGCCTCGCCAAAGGCTACATGGGATTTGGAAGCATGAAGAATAGCAATGTGCCTGGAAATGGGGTTCATAGATAATCAGGTTGCACCTTTGCAAATTTCTGCAATGGGTATGTTCTTAAGTAAGACTACAGAGTTGTTTTGAGCCTCAGAGAATGAACCACCACACTAAGTGAAGGTGCACCTCAGAAGCTTCACAAAATTCTAACATGTACCCTGAAACCCATTTAAATAGCCTTGGAGTAGAAAGAGGAGTTCCCTTTATTCTCTCTGCAATGGAGACAAAGTGTGTAGGGAAGATTCACAAGGGTTTAAACCTATAGAAATAGAAGGTGCGGATTCTTCACACACCTAAACAGTGTGTGCCCTAAATAGTAGTACATTCAAAGACTAGCTCTTATGGTCAAGACGGTCCAACCATTTAAGCTCTTTATTACAAGAAGCAGATCTCAGTGGTCTCTGCTTCTTTCCTTAACTGTGTTGACCACCAGGAAATTAGGGGCTGGATAGTAAAGGAATTCCAAGCCCTTGGCCTGCACGTAATACGTTCTCATCCCTAAAGCATATAGGTGAAATGGTATAATGTTTTTGCCATATGGTGCACACAGGTGTCAAGAGGGTGTTATTACTAAGCAAGCCTATCTTGCCTTGAGACAGCATGCAGAATATATTCTAATATGTGACTCCTGTATCTCATTTAAGGGAATTTGTAAAGTCTGGGGCATCCTTACCATCAATTCTTGGAAAACCTTGAAATATTTTATATAGGATGACCTAGGGGGCATAACTTCCTCATCTGGGAAAGAAGCGTATTTACTGACAGGGGGTGCTGTCAGTAAATACGCTTAGTACTTGATCCTCCATAAGGTCTTCTTGGGGAAAAGTGGCTCCCAGGGAAGAGGCTCCCTGCTGCTCTTGTTGGGTCCTCTTTTGTGAGAGCCCAAGATTCTAGAAAGCCCAGTTCTAGCAGGATCAGTAATTGGGCTAGAATGGGTTAGGGAGAGAGGGTTTCAGATGACATGGTCACTCCCAGCAGCGCCACCTGAGATGATAGTTATTACCATCTTTGATAACATCCAAGACCCTATCAAGCAGCAGCAGGGTTTTCCGTCTAATAATTTTCTACAGCTAAAGGGAAAGGGAACAAGGAAGGGTGACAATCTTATTTAATGCTTTACATTAACAGTTTTTCCTTTTCTGTATCATTAATAAGAGGTTAAAAAGATTTTAATGACATCTTTACTACAGTGCTAAGCAAGCTGCGATCTCTCTATATCAAACCCCAGACTTAGTTTATCACTAGTTAATATTCAACAATAACTGAGCCACATTAACACTTTAGCCCATTTGTTTCATCTACATTAACACAACATGCTCCTTATGTCTGTGGCACTCTGAGGGTGCCAGAGCTGGGACCAGTGGCAGTTTCTTTGAGAACTCCCTATGCCTGAAGGGCTGGGAAGATGTCAACTATGGTGCCAAACAGGGTACCTTAGAAGTATTTTGTGTCAGTACTGGGCCCTTGGTAGAGGATGAGCCTCAGCAGGAGGATGTGATGTCTCCTTAGTCCCTGGGCTTTAGAATAATTTTTCCATATGTTTAGACTCCTAGCCAGGGGATCAAGGTTTTCATCTTTAGTGGACAGCGGTTTCAATTCATTCAGTCTTTACTCAAAGCAACTGAAGCTGAAGGATTTGCTGGAGAGTTCTGAGAGGCTGAGGCTGAGGCTGATGAACAGGGAGCAAGGAGCCTACAGGTCTCAGGAAACTCTCTGTAAGGTGCAGATTCAGTCTATCCTCCCTCAGATTTCTGGCTGTGCTCTTGAAGCCAGAGCAGACCCTGCACTTCAGTAGAAAGTGCTCTTTGAGGCACCTGGAATGACCATTGCTGAGGGAGAAGGACTTGTGGCAAGTCGAGCAGGGTTTGAAACCCAGGGTTTGGGGCATAAACTGCAGAAGGGAGCCCACCAGTGAGGAAAGACCCGGAGGAGAGGAGGCCTAACCCCAACAAATTAAAAAGTTAGGAGGACCCTCTCTGAAGGCACCATTTGTACATAAAGAAAAATAATAATAATGACTTGACCGCTTAAGCCCTTACTCAGAAGTGATCTCATTCTTTGGATCAACACTCTGGCCTGCAGTTATGACTTCTCCTCCACTCTTCAATCACACACTTCATTTAAGAAAAACAAAAACAAAAACACAAGGTTTTCAGTCTCCCAGCTGACAACACTTTCACTGCCTCCTCCTAATAGTGACACAACTGTTGTTACATAGAATCAGGTCAATGGATCCTGCCTCTTCCAAATCTATAAATACTTTCCATTTCCAACTAAATAAGTGGTCAAGAAAATTCATAGTGAACATTTTATTACTAGCCTTTTGGGTCTTAATCAAAAGTCTTCCCAGGCATGTATTCTTGGTAGTATCTCAGAATTATCTGCATGGATGAAATCCTCGCTTTGCTGAAGTAAATCATAGAATACTAGAACTGGAAGGGACCTCAAGAGATCAACAAGTTTAGTCTTCTGCCCTCATCGCAGGACCAAGCATGCTCTATATCATCCCTGATAGATGTCTGTCTAACCTGTTCTTAAAAATGATGAAACTACCATTGACTTCAATGGATCCAGGATTTCACTGATGGATTTTACTCCGTGGATGGTATTTTCAAATTATATATTTCAAGAGTATATTATGTCCTGGGAGCCCGAAGCCAGAACTACCAGGAAAACATGCAGCAGATCATTTTTGCATTGGCTTGAACAATCACATTACCTCCCTCGCTGTCTGTTTTTTTTTTTTCTCCACATATGTATTTATATTGTAAACATCTGACAGAGGTATATAAACAAAATTCCTATCTATAAAGCAACATTACTTATGAAATGCAAGCATTAATATTATGCCTGACCTGTGTTCTTTACATTATATCTCTATAAAATTGTGCACTGTTTTTAAGTTTTCCTTTCTGGTTTTTTAAGGTCCTCAATCTAGTGTGGGCCATCATTATATTTGATACCTCGTGGTTATCTATTCTCTCACCATTGTTTCTTAGCTGTCAGTGTGACCATGCTTTCACTGTGGAGAGAAGAGCATTAGCATATGAAAGTTGTTTTCTCATCTTTGTTGGAATTTTTTGTTTTGAACTGGTTCCTTTATTTGGTTTAATCTAGATTACTTTTAAAAGGGTCTTACTTGAGCTTTTATTATATTTGAAATAGTGTTTGATTCCACGGCATAGCATCTTAGGCGAGGGATATCATAGTTTTTAAAACATTAATATTATAACTACAGATAACAAATATCCAGCCTTAAAAAAATCTGCTACTGTATTTACATCTATGGTTTCCTTGAGTGGGCAGCTCAGAGCATTTCTAACTAATGTTTTTGTGTATAGTTTTACTGCATGATTTCTGATTACACAACATAAAAGAACTACTAAAACCATACTTGTTTTTACTGAGGGACTGTCCTGCACCATACCTCCTTAGCCAAACATCATGAAACACTCACACTATGTTCTAATAAAACACTATAATTTGAATATGGCTGCACACATGTATGGTAAATATCTTCTTACTCAAGAGATCTGCTTCCTCCTTATATATTCAGAAATATATCTGCTGATTTTATAGACAAAAATCATTTTTACTGCATCTTACTTCCAATAGTCCTATAGAACTAATTCTGCTAAGTGCTTGTGAGCTGGATTCTATTCCTTCTTCTTATGCTTGATCCATACAATTGTTAACTAAGTTTTACTCATTTAATCTTTGCAAACCTTTTGAAAAAAATATAGTTGCACAAGCACATGAAAGGCCTAATTTGCATTTCTTTTTAACTCATGGTAAAATATAAGGAAAGAACTCAGTTTCATTGTTCATTCACAACGAGAGTTTTGCTGGGTTGGTAGTTGGGGCACATTTTATTCTAGAATTATTGAGACATAGTAAATGCCATTTTTTGTCATTTTTCAGATTACAACTACACTCTAAATCAGTAAGAGGCAACACAGGCTTATGAGTGGACCACATGAGTTGCCCTCCAACACAGTGGGCTGCAAGATTGTTGTAACAAAGACGGTCTCTTGGAATAGGATAGTTTTGCTAACTGTACTTGCATTTCTAGAATTTGTGGGATGTGCCAAATGAACCATAGCAGCATTTTGATTGGATACAGAGGGAACACAAGGCTCTCATGATGTTGTGTGCAACCAGCAGGCACCTCACTTCATGTGCCCTTGCTTTATGTATGTATCACTTTTGTACTACCAGGGTAGGAAAAAAGCTACATGGATGAAAACCAGAAGAATCTGGCAACTCTGTGCATGGGCAACAGTAAACAAAATATTTCATGGGCCACATATAGAACCCCAACAGACTGCATGTAGCCCTCAGGTTGCAGGTTGCCCACCATTGATCTAAATGTTCTTGAAAAGGGTAAACTCTTCCCAACTCCATTGTTTATAAAGCACAAACACTCACAGTATGCATGCTGCAGCCTCTTTTACACCTGACCTAGTATTGTTTCCTGCCCTACCGTCAAAGCTCAAAGAGAAGAACAGAAGATAAGCACGATACAGCAGAGTGGTTAGGGGCTATTAAAAGCCACATTAAATAAATGGAACTATTGTTAGCTATCAGTTGAATCAGTGCCAACCAACTAAATTAATCACTTTGAAAACCTAAACAAAAACGGTGTTTAATTTGACATGACTATTTGACTTTCCACTTTTTTGTACTTTGGCTGGTATGGTAGGTCTGATTTGCTTACCATACCAGCCAAAGTACAAGCACCACCCAGCTGTTTTTTGCCAGCCCCTGGATAATGCATTAAGTCCTTTCATTTTTCACTTATATTATTTGCTATAAGAAATGTTGAGCATGGTACCATAAATCTACAAGAAAGCTCCTTGATAATTCATAAATAAAACTTCTCCATCCCCTTAAAACATTTGGCTGTTTTTCTTTGCCCGTTATGCAGTAAAAAAAGCCTAAAGGGGTATTGAACAAAGATAGCTAAATGATTTCAGTTCATTTAGTAGTTTATATGTTCCCTACAATCTCCTGGAAAAAGTGAAGGGGGGGAAGCAAGGTTGTGGCAATAAATATTTTTATAGTGAATTTGGCTTCACTGTATAAGATGTTAAGGAGTAAATTATTAGTCTGGAAAGTAAAGTAGGAGGTGGCTGCCTGACCATTTACAATTTTACATTGCACCGCTTCCGCAGATTTTTCCTTTTTTTAATGCTACTTATTATGAACACTTGGGACCAAATTTTTAACTTAGGTATAGCATGCAATCATATTGATATCAGTGTTTGATAACTAAAAGTATAACTAAAAGTATGATTTGGCTCTTTACATTCATATCACCTTTCATCTAAGGATCTCAAAGAACTAGAGACTGATACAAACCAAATATCCAGATCTACCCAGTTTGAGACAGCTCAGATCCAGCTTTGCATCCCAGCCCCATACTTAACACACATCAGGCACATCTTCCAGTAACCAAGAGATGCAGATTTTTGCAAGTACATTTTCTGAGTCTGATTATTTGCATACAAGAGGAACAAAAAGAGAAGATTCAAAAATACTGCAAATTGTCTTGAGTTTGATTCAAAATCGAAGTCTGATTTACCGTAGTCATATAATTGTAGCTTTAGAGTCTAAGAACCCAAGCTGTTCTGAATATTCAGTTTCCTATTCTATGAAAATCCAGTTGCAACATTAGCTTTTCAAGGGAAAAACAGTTCCAAGGAACTTAAAAATTCAGTTGAAACTGCAGTTCTAGCTTGATTAAAATAAAATATTACTGTGGTACCTCTTATTTACAGTTTACTACTTGACTACTATTCTAAGCACTACTAAACAATATCTTTTTTTATTTTTAAACTTAATACGTCTTTCAGTTTATGTAAAGTGACATATTTCTTGTAGTATTTATGTGAGAAACAAAACTGGCCATAAATAAGGCAATGGGGAATAATTAAAAGTTTAGAAAAAAAACTTAGTAGTGGTTATTTTCATGTAGAAAGGTATAGAAAGACTAAGTGACTTACATTACAGCAGCTTCCTTACAGTTTCCTTCTCAAAGTCAGAGTAAACACATCATAGTAGAAGACAGAATTCACTCTCAAACAGCATGAATGCAACACAGATACTCTAAAGCTATGTTTCCAGATTGACTCTGTGGGCTGAAATAGCAACAATAGCAGCTTTCCACAAAGGAATTAGATGTGTGTCAGTGAAGTTCAGTAAGATTTTTTTGGTGAGTGGGCATTTACCTAACAATTTTCTGTTACCATTAATAGTATTGACTAGAAAAATAGACAGAAAGGATGAGCATAAGGTACGGTATGGTTGGGGAGAAGCAAGTCCTTAACTGATTCACTTCCTTTAGTTTTCCTTTCTGACATTTCAGAATGATCAGAGGAAAGAAAAAAAATATTAAATTATGGGGGTGAGAAGTTGAAATTCTCTCTTCTTACCACAGAGTGTCGCACTCACCTCACACAGTCTTGAGCTGCAATGCACTTCTACAGGGTAGGAAAAGAGCACTTCTAAAGGAATCAGCATCTAAAAACTTGTCTATATAGAGACTTAGTGTGCCACAAGCTATGGTGTAAATCCAGAGTACACTAGCCTCATGCACACTAACGGTGCATCTACACTGCACTGTAACTTGAAATAAGATATGCAATTTGCATAGTTCAAATTGCATATCTTATTTCGATGCTATTTCAAAATAGCTTATTTTGTCATTTGGTGCTGTCTACATAGTGCCAAATTGCGAAATAAAGTGCTATTCCAAAAATGTCCCTTACTCTTCATAGAATGAGATTTACAGGGATGTCAGATTAGCGAGCCCGAAATAATGGTATCCCAAAATAGCATTGTAGTGTAGACATACCTTAACTGGCCACATTGATCCTACTACTGAATACTAATCGTTCCCTAGTGTGATTCTTTCTATTCAGTGTGCTCAGTGCCCACAAATATCTATATATATGACAAAACCAGTCAGGAATTTGGATATGCTGGTTTTAGATCACCTTTCTGCAACCTAATTACCTATTATAAAGCAATACATATTAAAATCTATTTACTACTTTTGGCTTAGAAGGACTGTAAGGACAGCACTTAATAATACCTCTAAAACTAGCCTCATTTAGTTCTCTAAGGGCTTTTCAAGAACTAATCTCAGAGAAAATAGAAAAGCAAGGGCAGCACATGAATAGTCCATTCAGAGAGGCTTGGTCCTGACCCTATCTCTCCCCTGCCCTTTCCATCACTCCCCTGTTGGAACACCAAGACCCCCACTTCAACTGCTGCTCCTATCCCACCCCAGGCTGCCTGAGCACTCCCAGTCCTGGAGCACAAGTGTTCCAGTGTCTCCAGCCCCAATCTGTACAAGTGCAGGGCTGCTCTCCTGTACCAAAGCATCAGGGGGTATCCCCACGCCCCATAATGCTAGATGGAGTAGTCCCAGCACCCACAGCCCCAGAAAGCTGTGCGGGCAACCCCATTATCAGGTGTCCTGCACATTGGCCTGAGCCACCTTAAGTCTTGGGCCATATGCTGGTTCGTCCTAGCTCTAACCCCAGCCTTGTCATGGATGGGGAAGAGCAGGAAGCAGGACGTGGCTATAGGGAGAACATGGGCAGAGCTGCATCTGGCTATTTGGGGGGGCTCAGCCTCCTTTGGCCTGCTATACCAGCCACCTACACAGAAGACTCTGTTAGATTAGTGACCTCTAGGAGCCATCTTGAATGCAATTCATTTTACATATTCGAAAGGGAAAATAGGCTGCATGTATCTTCACGTTTAAGAATATAGGGGGCTTTGGAGTCCTTTCTTTTCCCAAGTGCATTCACACAGGAGCAAGTCAGAATCTAGACACCAGCATTTTCTAGAGCCTTAGGCTTTGGCCTGATCAAATCAACCTTGCTGTTCAATCCTCCCAAGTTTAAGACTTGACCACACTCCCATCCCCTCGTGTGCCATTGGCCATAAGCCCCAAATACTACTTCTTTTGAAAGTTGAAGGGAGAAATGAAGGCCAGCACCAACGCATTAGCTATACAAGAAAATTATGTCAGTTTAACTCAAGTTGTTTTTTTAAAATCACATGAGTTAAACCAGTGCAAAAGAACTTTGTAGACACGTTGATTTAGGTTGAAACTTGACTTATTTCAGGTTAGTTAACTATGATTCTGTTTAACTGGATCCAAATACAGCTGGACTTAATTTGAAATAAGAATGTGGACACAGAATTGCTCCAGTTTAGCTTAAATGGGTTTAAAAGTTGATTTAAATTAAACCAGTGAAGCTCTCCCGTGTTGATACAGCATGGGCATTCTGTCCATCTGTTCTGTAGAAACAGAATGACTCAAGCACGAGCACATTTTAGCTTCCTCAACTCCCATTGTTGCACATTTAGCTGAAAAAAAAATCCGTTACTTGGCAGCACAAATGTAGGGTAAATTCCTGTCAGGAGTTTTGCCATAAACTTCAACAAATCCAGCATGTTACCCACAGATTTTTATACATATGAAAGCTACACAGAGGAAGAAAGTTAGGAAAGGCTCAGGGTGGGGGATTGCATTTTTCTTTGCAAAGACATACTGATGTTTCAGTACTCATTATGAAAAATAAAAAAACAAGGATGAATGAGTCAGATTGATGGATTTCATCTGAGGGGACCAGAAAACAGATGAATTATTGAGGTATATCTTTAAAATAGCAGTCAAATAGAAATTTACAGGAAAATTGAGGAGATATTTTAAAGTGAGAATTTAACATAAGGAATTGTCTATTGGCCTTTGCGTCCTTAGATGGGGGAGGGAGGGTGTTGAAATTAACTGAATGAAGTTGACTCAACATTTCAAAATTGTACACATGACTAAGGCCAGATTCTCCACCAGTATAAGATGACACAACACCATTGATTTTAATGGAACAGCAGTTCTTTTGCTAGAAGTGAATTTGGGCCAGGAAATCTAACTGGATTATATGCTATCCTTATTTCTAATTATAATCCCACTGAAATAAATTGGTTTGCACAGATGTAACAGGCCAAAATCTCTCTGAAGCTACATTTCTCCATTCCTATACAACTATTATATAGGACTGTGTTGCCTTTGCCATTAATTAACATCATATCTGAAATGAAAACACCAATTAGCTTTTTTCCCCTCTTATTCCACAGGAACTTTGATTATTTAAGTGAGCCAAGGAAACAAACCAATTTGAAGAATCCCAATAGCTTTTATAAAAGTTGACATTTAAGTTAACTTCCACATCTGCAAAAGTTTGCTTTTAAAAAAAAACCCAAAACAACACATTCTTTGCTAACTAAGAGGAAAATCCTCACTCAGCTCTCCTTAAAACAGAAAAGTCAACGGGAGTTTTGTCTGGGAAATATCTGCCCACAGACAAAGATCTAAAACCATATGTTACAGTATTCTGAAAACTGTTTTCCTAAAAGATTCCTATAAGGCTATCTTGCTTTTACTATATTCACTGCCTTGCCTTCATTGTATTCAGCAGCTTTCTTTATATTCAGCTGTAATGCAAGAAATATGCTGGCCTGTATCCTGTAAGATATGAGCTGAAGCATAAATTAGCATACGTGTGATTTAGAAGGCTGCAACCCTTGTCATATATTAATGGTTACCTTTAGATTTTTATAACTCAGAAGAGCTTGCTCAATGGTAGGAAATAGAATGTTCCAGTAAGTGCTACCACAAGGAACATGGAAGTAATAACTGTCAATCCTCTTACACAAGGGGTGATAGGTATAATCCTGAGCTAAAATGGCAGTTACACATCAACTATACTAACCTACAGGGGTGACTAGTTAGGAAGGATGTTGATCTTTTTTCTGACCTAGGTCTAGCAGCTTCTCTCCAGCCCTGTCCTTAGAGCCCTTTTGTTTTCATGTATCCTCTCCAGGGTGAGAGGTCTGCTGAGCCAACTGAAAACCATTATTGTGTGCTTCCTATTCCTTATACAGAATGTTCTCAGGGTGGGAAATCTTTGTTCAATATGCCCCACCCATATGGAAAAGTACAAAATTCAGGATGGATTCCAGCACTAGGTGGTATGGTCATTTGCCTTTGTGGGACCAGCCACAATTCAGCCTTACAAAAAAATAAGACTATTTACAGATCATTGCCTTGAGCACCAGGCCATTAAGTTTCTTGAGTACTGCTAATCACCTTCAACAGCACATCTAGATATATAAATGGACTCATAGTTCATAATTTTAACTTTAAATACAGCATGATATATGTACACAAATAGAATATACTCATTCAGGGGATTACATGCTCTCCAATGATAATGCTTATGCTCCAATTTTCATAAACCATATGAGTTATGCATATTCAAATTCAAAAATATATTATCAGAAAATATGGGGTGCAGCCTCATAATATGTTCTAATGATCTTTAACAAAGCAAAAGAAGTTTAGTTTTGAGAAAGTTTAATTTTCATATTGGGGGGGTTTCTCTCTTTTCTTCTTTGCTACACTGGCAAAACTGAAAAAAGGAGGGAAGAAGAAAAGGAATAGAAGGGGGAGAAAAGGGCTAGTTTTCTGGGGTTTGCTGAATTGTTATTCCATCTCTACCCTGACATGGGGACAAGGAATTCTCCACATGTAGAGTCTACCTACCCTTCATAAAGAATATAGATTCCTCCATGACATTTCCCAGAAGCTCAGGTAAGAAGTGCAAGAAGAAGGTAGGCAGGGGCATGTCAAGAAGGAACATGCACTATTCCCAGATGGAAGAATTTAGAGGAAAGTCCAATCACGGTTTTCTTGCCCTGAAATCCCATCCTGCAATTTTTACCATTTGGGAAGCTCATGGCATCACCCACACTATCACCAGTTTTTTAGTATTCTTAAGCATGCACGTGTTTATAATAAATATTTATCTTTCAAAGAAAAGGGATCTATGAAAGTTACTGACACTCTTACATGTGCTGTATAATTGGAGACCAAATCTTTTGCCCAATATGAACTCAGAACTACAAGATGATCAATAAATACTGAAGGAAACAAGTGATAATGTAGCATTTTAATACATTTAGGCTACGTCTAGACTGGCATGATTTTCCGCAAATGCTTTTAACAGAAAAGTTTTTCCGTTAAAAGCATTTGCAGGAAAGAGCATGTAGATTGGCATGGATGCTTTTGCGCAAAAGCACTTTTTGCGGAAAAGCGTCCGTGCCAATCTAGATGCAGTTTTGCGCAAGAAAGCCCCGATCGCCATTTTAGCCATTGGGGCTTTTTTGCGCAAAACAATTCTGGATTGTCTACACTGGCTCTCTTGTGCAAAAGCATTTGCGCAAGAGGGCTTTTGCCCGAGCGGGAGCGTCATTATATTTGTGCAAGAAGCACTGATTTTGTACATTACAAAGTCAGTGCTCTTGCGCAAATTCAAGTGGCCAGTTTAGACAGCTGGCAGTTGCTTTTGCGCAAAAACTTGCCAGTCTAGACGCAGCCTTACATTATAGTAGGTTGTTGTCTTGTTAAGAATGATGAGATGCTATATTGCAATTGCAGATGAATCCTGGAAGAAACAATTTATCCAACTTCATAAATGGAGGCTGGATTATGCATTTACGGAAACTAAATGTAATGCATTGAAAGTATGTTCTTTTGCTCATCCTTTTTCACAAAAGACCTTCCATCCCCTGGGTACGGCTACACTGTGGTGGTTGGGGGTGGGAGGGGGGTTCAAAGAAGGCATGTAAATTGTGCTTGTATTTACATATCTTTTTCCGATTCTTCTTCCGGAAGAAGATTTTTCAATATTTGGCCCGTCCACATGGGGCCAAATGTCGGAAAAAACACTCTTTCGGAAGCCCCCTTATTCCTCGAAAAAAGAATCAGAAGAAGA
>CM057845.1:59039911-59056778 GCA_030068395.1 Apalone spinifera
AAGACCGACATGGAGGAGAGACCTGAAAATCCCGTCTTATGACGGGCTAATTGGTTAGTCTATGAAATAATGATGTATTTCTGACTCCACTGGAGTCAGTGGGTGCTTTGCCATTGATTTCAAAGGGGCTAGGATTTTAGTGACAGTAGAATATGCTTAGATATTAGAAACATATTTGCTCTGAAGGATCATTCCTGAAGAAACTGTAATCTCCTCTGAGGAACTGTAAGCATACCACTTATATCCTTTTGGACCAATAACCGCCACTATTGCATTATCTCAAATGACAAACTTTGTTTTTCTTTCTTTCTTATGGGGAAACAAGGGATTTTACAAATCAAAAATACTAAAACAAAATAACTGTAACAGTATGACTTAAATTCAGTCACAGAGCATGCCCCCATCCTACTACATCCTGCTTTTAATGAGTTCTAAAAACAGTCTTGTTTTAAAATCAAATGTTAATGTTAGGTAAAATTAAATAAAGTTATGGTCTATTTTTTAATATTTCAAAGTCATGTATTAGCTGAACAAAACTATTCATGCAAAATAAATAATACCTAAATTAAATATATATCTTTCTCTACCCCCTCATAATTAATTAAACTATCTTTATCTGAAGGAGGTAAAGATATCCAATATAACACTGATTATATTCTCAACATGAAATGAGTCAGGTAAACAATGGACTCTATCTTTTAGAACAAATTAAATATATCTGTAATAGCCCACCAAGTTGGGTAAATATGATTTCACTGTACTTGTGAAATATATTTACTTATTAACTAAAATTATTCTGCCATCTTTTGGCAAAGTATATTAAACATTCTAGAGGAATGCAATACATGTTTTTGACGTGGCCATTTTGACATAGTTGAAAGTAAAGTATTCAGATATCTGTAAATTAACAAGCCCCCAAGCATGAATCTATTCAAATGTACTCAGTGAGGGATTGCTCCAAAATTACATAATTCAGAAACAAAGATCTTGATCCTGCATGGGTTAAGCAGTTCTCAATGTGGCCAAATAGGGAAACTGCTCTCTATGGCAGGTGCCAAGGTGTCTCAGTGGTTACAAAGAGCAAACACTGTATACTACATAATTTTTTCCCCATCTATTCATGCTTTACATGTCTCCTGTACTTCCAGACATTGTTATCATGGGCACATGAAAGGATGTTTGTAAAGGAGAGTCTCTCAGTGCTCTGGTGGACATGGGTTTACAGGACAGGAAAGCAGAAGCTACTTTTACTTATTTTAAATAAAGCTCTTCTGCCGCAGTTTACGCCTACCTATGCAACTAATATTACATCAAATTATGGTGCAGAAATGGTACAAACTATATTTATATGCTATCTTCCTGGACATCTCATTCAGCCATTACTTTGGACTATCATCTGAATTTTGTGAAGTTTATCAGGGCCTTAAGTTTTTCATGAATGCTCTCAAAATACCTAGGTAATCTGTTCAACCAGTTAATAACAAACAGCACAATACTACTTCCAGTCTAGAATCTATCATTAACAGAAATGTAGAGACAGGTTCACAGTTGGTAGACAATGGCATCACTTCACAGAAATCAGTGGAACTACACCAATTTACGCTAGATGTGAATCCAACCCTTCTTAATTTGGGAAAGGATTTTCACAGGAACAAACGGGAGTTAAGCAGCCAGCTCTCATAAGAACATAAGAATGGCCATAGTGGGTCAGCCCAAAGCTCCATCTAGCCCAGTAGCCTGTCTGCCGACAGTGGCCAGCACTAGGTGCCCCGGAGGAGGGTGGACTGAAGACAATAATCAAGCGATTTGTCTCATGCCATCCATCTCCAGCCTCTGACAAACAGAGGCCAGGGACACCATCCCTACCCCCTGGCTAATAGCCTTTTATGGACCTAATCTCTATGAATTTAGCTAGCTTCTCTTTAAACTCTGTTATAGTTCTAGCCTTCACAACCGCCTCTGGCAAGGAGTTCCACAGAAAGAAGTTTGCCACTAATGACCCTATTCATTATTGAAATGCATGTTAAAAGGCAATTAAAGCACAGAATGCTCAATTTTTATATTGCTGGAATCCTAAATAAAATAAATACTGTGTAGTTGTCAGAGCAATACAAACGCATTAGGCATGTCACATTAGAACTTTTTTTTTCAAAATATGATAGCAACAAATGTTACAGGAATTTTCCACTCTTGCAAAGAATGAGCTTTGGTCTTGTGTTTTACAGGAGTAAAGGGGATGCTGGTTTACAGGCTGATGCAACAGGCTTTCCTGCCCTATGACAACTGGAAGATGGACATCCCTCAAAACCTGGAGCCACTCACAGTAATGAGAAACTAAAGTGACCTAGACAACTAACTGCCTACTATCTGAAAGTAGTGTTACTTCAGCTAGTCTAATCAGGCCAGGCATGCCATTAATCTGTCCCTCCGAATTAGGACAGTCTTTCATTTCAAGACCACTGTGTGCCGCTTTTCTGCACAGCCCAGACGCTACAGAATTTTTGTCTGAAAATTACATACGTCTGGAATGCTAACCCATGGAAAAGGCATATAAAGGGATCGATCGATAATAATAATTACTACTACTACGGGCGGCTTGTCTCTTAAGAACACAACCCGTCCCCAGTTGCAAGGGGCTGTCTGGTTGTGCCGAGCAGAGTCCCATGTGGTGCTGCTGCCAGTGCGGGAGGGATGTGTTGGCATTTGATTTGAAATCACTTCAGAGGCCCAGCAACCTGCCCTCGGATGTCCTTTTTGCTGCCAAGCCAACAACATCCCAAATTAAAGTTCCACCCGCGTGTGATCTCCTTGCAACGCAGGATAAGACCCCAGCGCAAAGACTTCAAAGGAGCCAAAAAGGCTTTGGGACGTGGCCTCCCCACACAGCCCCTTTGCTCTCCTCTAGTCCGCGCTTTCCAGCAGCGACCGGGAGAGCTCGCAGCACAGGCGGCCCCCGGGAAGCGGGCGGCGCTGCCGGGATTGCAAGCAGCTCCCTGCCCAACTCCTGTTTCTCGCGCCTTTGGGCTGAGCCGGCAGGGCTTGCCCCGCACCCCTTGGCGCTCCAAGCCCCAGCCCGCCGCCGCCGCCTCTTCCCGGGGCGCGCCCAGCTCTGTGCACAGCCCGCCGCGCTCCACAGGCGGCGGCAGCGCGCGCGGCAGGTAGGAGGACTAGAGCGCCCCCTCCCTCCCCCCGCCCCCAGAGGCGCTGGCAGGGCCCCGCAGCGCGGCCGCGGGCAAAGCTTGGGCGGCGTCAGTGGGCGCGCGGTGCCGGCGGCGGCACTTTAAAGCAGCGTGTAAACTGAGATGCGGCTGCAGAGCGCAGCGCGCCGGCCGCCACTCGGGCTCCAGCAGCTCCGGCTCCACAGGCCCCGCTCCGGCGGCAAGAGCAGCAGCAGCAGCGCCCGGCGCCAGGGCAGGCAGCTTCCTTGCAGCAGCAGCTGGGGCTGCGGCCACTTCTTTCCCGGGCTGCGGCTGAGCCGGGCGAGCTTGTCCCACCTCCCGGCCGAAGCGGGGGCTGAAATCAGGCGCGTCACCGCCCGCTGGCACCATGGACACCTCCTGCCCGGCCAGCGCGCTGCTCCTGCTCTGCTTGCTCGGGCTGCCCGCGGCTGGCGGCGGGGGCTTGGCGAGCCCCGCAGGGAGGCGGCAGAGGGGCTGCCCGGCGCTGTGTCAGTGTGAGCAGGACGGGATGCTCCTCAGGGCCGACTGCTCCGACCGGGGGCTCACAGCGGTGCCCTCCAACCTTAGCCTCTTCACCTCCTACCTGTAAGTGGCTGTTCCCCCGGGGGAGCTGCTGGGAGTGGCAGGAGGGGGGGAGGACGAGCAGCTGGCTCTAGCCCCATGCCCGCTGCGAGGGTGATGAGCCAGGCACCGTGGCGCTGCCTGCGGGCTGGGCGCTGAGCCTCGCCGGGGCGGATAGTGCACCTGGGGAGACTGCAGGCAGCGGGCTCAGAGCCAGCTGCTCCGTTAGGGGAGCGCGGCGAAAGCACACATGTGCCTGCTCTGCACTACACCGAGATGACAGCCGCCTCTCTAGGAAATGCTCCCGATCATTATCTTGCACAAGGGCAGGGTAGCTGGAATCCATTTCCAAAGCCAGCGCTTCAGTAAATCCCTAATCGCCTTCTAATCAAGGAGTTGGTTATAAAGCGTGTAGAGATGTCGGGCTGTCCTCGCGTTACCCAAACCAGACGGGCTGATAGGCTTAGATTTGCTATATGATGTGCCGTTTATACGGTCATAAAAGCAAAGCAACAGCCAAACCTAGATTAGAGCTACAAGTACGTTATCTTTACCTTTGCTTCCCGGGACAAGCCTTGAACTGCTGTTGTTGATGCTGATTTAATCTTTAACTGAGCTGTCCTAAGATTTTGAAAGGTAATCTAAAAGAAAGCAGCGAGGGCGGGTAAAATGCAGCGCTAGCATTCAAATACAGTGTTGCTGCGTCCTGTCATTCAGAACAAGTAAATCCGTCACCCACAACAGGCGGAAGAAACAGTAGTTCAAAAGTGTTCTTGATCTAACGAGCCCCCTGTGTAACAGGTGATTGGAAGTACAAGAGCTCTTAGAATGCCAGATAATTGTTACTTTATATCAGACTCTCTAGCTCTTGTCTGTCTTATGACAGAAAGATGCTGGCCTGATTTGAACATTTCAACTGAGTCTTTATTTAATTGCTTGCAATTAAATCAGAGACTGTACACTTTCTGTTGTATGTGCTCAGTTGTGTTAGGCTTGAGAGTAGAAGTTGAGACAAGGAAAAATTCAGGGAGACCCGTGGTTTTTATTTTTGTCATTCGGCTTTTTTATTTTTGTGGGTCTGAGGCACTAATTTTATTGAAAACACTATAAATTGGCTTGTATGTCTGATTATGCATACTTTTGCAGACCTGCCCAAACTCTTAACTTCAGCCTTGTTCTCTGTATCTTGATAGTTTATCTGGCACTGAATGTGTTTATCCATGTTTTTTTTTCCCCTGTTGATATACTTGTTGCAACAGTTGCCATAAAGATGCTTTGATGGGATTATAAATCCGAATTTCAAGTGGAGAAAAAAAAAGCATTCTGAATTCATTTTCCCCTTCACGTACAGGTGTGAAACTTGGCAAAACAAACAAGGTTGAGCTGCTATGTGAAAAATAAATGCTGACTATTAAACATATATTGAGAGGGAACTAAATTGAATGAAAATAGTATTGATAAAAGAAACAAAATTGCTTATTTGTACCAAGAGAATCTGACTATTAAATGAATGTTGTTCAGAGCCGTGATAGTGATTTAAATATGGTGATATATTTTCAAGTAGGGCTAAAACACAGTTTGTTCACTTACTGTGTTTCCTAAATTTAACTTGACAGGAATACACATGATTTTAAAATTACTCTGACATTGAAATAATTGAAAAACATGAAAATTAGTAGATTCTATCAGCTGCGTTTCCCTAGCCTAACAGACTATCAGCAAAGTTGTCTCATAATAAGATTCTTATTTATTAAAATTCTCACATATTATGACTATTTCATTTTAGTTTGTTTTACTTCTTAGAGTGAATTTTGATATTTCAGAGTGAATTGCCACATTTTAAGAAATGAGGATAGTAGTTATTGAATGATAGTTCATATTCTATGATAAAACAGAACTTTTCACTTACACAATAAAATATTGAATAAGGGTATAGCCTTGAAGCCAAATGGGAATTTTGCCATTGACTTCAAAAGGAGCAGGCTGGGGCTCGAAGTATAAGAGAAAAATAGCTTTTGATGCTTACTGAGTGCTTTGAAGAGTCATAATTGGAGTAACTATTCTGATTGTAGTAAAGACAGAAATAAAATATTTAACTTGATGGGATAAATGCTAAAACTGGAAAATGTCCCATTTCTTGAGGGCCTGTTTCTTACCTAATTTTTGAAAATGAAAGCATAGTTGAGCATGATGATGTTAATGCTGGTACTGTGGACTACTGCTGTTTAAAAATATATTCTTCTAGTAATCTGTCTCCAAAAAATGGTGCTACCCAGTTTTAGTCCTCTAAATTCCTCTTGTCTTGCAGGAAAGGTGGATCTCGTGGGGTTTCTTCATGAATTTAGTGTTATTTAATGAAATGCATCATGAAGAGTAGACAATCCACTGCAGGAAAGGTGCAATTTTAAAGGACTAATACTGTCTATTTGCAATATTTCAGCTGTCATATAAAAAGTCATGGGTGAAAATATTTAAAAAGTGTAACAGTTCTTTATCTTTTGCTCAGGACTATTATCATTTGGCTGATACTCCACACCATAATTAGGCAATGTTGTATCTCCAACCCTGTATAAACAAAGAACTTTCATGTCTCATTTTCTTTACATGGATAAGCAATGACAAATTTTAAAACATGCATATTTGCCATGAAAGTGTTTTCCACTTGGGAGATGCCAGCCAGATTTTATGTTTCGTAGTTTTTTGCTGAAAACCAGAGATCTTTACTCTCACTAATTACAGTAAGTTCTTCTCCCAAAACAGACCCAGTGCCTGAGTCCAAACCCTTACAATAACTCCCCTCCTCTGAAACCTGTGGTACTAGTAGTTCCGTTCCTATACACTTTTGGCTGGGTAACATACATAATTAGGAGTACAATCTACTGTAAGTTTTTATTATGTCAGATTTCCACCCTCTTATCGTATAACATTTCATCTGATGGATTGAGGGGAGGGGAGGAGAGAAAAGAGGCAGTGGCTTCCCCATGAGCATCAGAAATTGTGTTAAAAATGGAAAGAACAAGGTTGTTCCTTGTATATTGAGATACAGGAGATGAATTAGACTATTATGATTTATTGTAGCAACTGAAGTCTGTGCACACTATATTATGGTACTGTTGTAGTATAGCTAATGGAGTCCAAAGAAGTAGCCAGCTAAAAAAATCAGCATTTACCACTTACATAGCGGTTTTCCCCTCCCTTAGAAAAACGTTTGTCATCCATAATTATATCTTTGCTATTACATGCTATTTAAAAATCAGTTTATATTTTCTTATTTAGACCCAAACAATCTGCTAAATGCATGTACACAATTCCTATTGACATTAATGTGAATTCCATGTGTTGATACAGGGCAGCACAGGGACTTCACTGTACTACATTGATAAAAAAATGACATTCTGAACTTGCAAATGAACACTAAGAGCCAGGTTTTGTAAGTCCTTCACATGTGGAACTCCCATTAAGCCTCATATAAATGCTGTGAGCTGATGAAGTAGTATCCTGATTTATTTTATTTTATTTTATTTTATTTTAAACAATGAAAAGGAAAACCAAGGCAGAAAGCAGTTTGCCCAACATCACTGAGAAAGTTTGAGAGAGAGCCAGGAACTAAAGCCAGAATTCCTGATTCCAAGTTCTGTGTTTTAATCATGCAACTAACTATCCTTTGTGTCCAAAATAACTGATAATCTAAAAAATAATTTGAGTAACTTCAAAGTTTAAGAATTATTTTATTAATACACTAACTGAAGAACTGCTTTTTACAACTTCAGTAATACAATTTTAAATTATAACTATAAGAAGTTACATGGTTTTGGTTATCTATTTCTATGGTGCGAAAAGAAAACTTAATTACAAATGGCAATACAATTGCACAAATCCTGAAGCAGCACAAATCCTGAATTTCTTGCATGCCCAAATTGTCAGTTAATTCAATGGAGAGATATGATTGCAAGAGAAAGGCAGGCACAGGCCTTTTATTGTTTTCATATATTGTATTTCAGATTTAGACAGTATGATAATATGTATGTTTGTTTTGTTCCTTTATGGTTTGCTTCATAAATTCATTTGTTTTATTTGCATCAAATAAAGATTTAATTTAGAGTAAATTATAAATTTGTCTAGGCATATGTCAATTGGGAGCATAATTTATTGGAGCTGGTAAAATTTATGAAAAACAGATCACAAAATCTCTTTCAATTCTTACAATGTAGTCTCATTTTCACAAATTCTGATCTTCTATCCTTTTCCACAACAATATAATATATTCAATATGTGCTATAAGCACATGGAAAAATTTCAAAGACTGAATTAGAATATTTGAAAATTATAGATTTCAGTATTCTAAAAAAGTAGTAAAATTGTGTTCCCAGAAACAAATTGAACTGCTGAGGCATTTCCAAGAAAAGTGCTACAGTGATATTTATTGCAAGAATACACAAAAACTACAACCCCCTGCCTCCAACCAGCATCTTTGAATTAACACACATTTTTCTATTTATTTTTCCCCACCCTCAGTTTTGTGTACCTCACAGACTGAGATAAACTGAAATCACTTCCAGGATATCAAGGAGATCAAATCGTAGACTAATGTCTCAGGCAAAAGGAAGCCTTTATCAGTCTTCTTGCAGCCTCCAGATCAATTGACAGTGTGCAGGTGTGTCATGGCTAATAAAAATATCTGCCTTATCTTTAGGAAATACTTGTTTACAGATATCAAACTTTCTAAACAATTTTTGCTGAAATAAAATAAATGGCTCATATGATTTAAATTAATATTTGGAAAATGATTAATACAATTTCAGTGTTTCAATAGGGTGAGGTTTAGATTCTAGAGTTACTCTGGATTTACAGTGGTGAAATCAGGATTAAAATCTAACCCTAAATGCCTATTCTGAAAAGAAAATTGTTCACATTCCTTTCCCCCTATAACTTTTGTTCATGACATTTATATGTGCATATATAAATTAGAAATGTGAACAAACTTGAATTTTTTACAGTGTATTTTAAAACACAAATATTTTACGTGTCTTAATAGGAATTTCTTTTGGTGTTAAAATATAAATAGTAGTTCATAAGTGGAGTCTTCATGTTTACAGAACAACGAGTATGAAAAATAAATAAAATACACATTAAATCTTTTTAAAAATTACTGTCACTCTTACTGGCTGGGAACAGAGCACCACAGAATGAGTCTTTACACTGCTTTCTAAAGAGCCTTGTGCTATTAAAAAAAAAAGGCACTCACACACACAACCTCCCTTCTTTGTAGCGTAAGGAAATTAGACATAAGTTGACAGGAAAAAGGAAACTCTCTTTAAACTGATAGAATATAAGGAGCTGGCAGGGTGAAGGCACCTTCAGTTTGGTCTGGTATCTGAAGTGCAGAGGACAATTGGCCTGGCAGAGGGAGCCCGACTCCAGCTGAGAACGCGTGCACTGGGTTGACCTTCCTAGTCAGCATGCCAGCCGAGATTAGACTTTCTTTAAGTGTTCCCTTGTTAGCCCAGTCTTTTTGCCAATGTCATTTGTCTTTCAAGTGCTTAAAACTACTACCCAATTTTGCATCCAAAAAGGCTTTCTTTTTTACGTATCTGTGCGCTAAACTGAATTCATTTACATGCACTGCTTTCTGAATTTTTTATAGGTCATTTACATACAATTTTAGGTTGTTTCCTTCCAATGGATCAGATTCTTCTCAGTTATGTTATTGCAAATAGGGAGTTGCTCCTTTGCCTCTGACTAATGTAAATAAGAGCAGAATTTGGTGCAGTTTTGACATCTTAAATTGATTAATCAGAGTCTTCACCCATAGAAGAAATACTCGAGCTCCTTCAAAGCGAAGGGACATCTTCAAAATCACTCTTACAGGATTAACATCTGGACAAATCCTTAAATTAAATGTTCTGCACAGTTTTTATATAAGGTTACAATAACCTCTGTGCAAGTCCACTGGGTAGGCTGTAGGGTCTGTAGGTTTAGAACAGAAATAAATGCACCCCTTGTCAAAGGGGCCTAACATTATTTATTTATGAATGATAAATACAGACCAAAAAAAAAATCTATCTTAGTCTCTGTTCTCTCTTTCTCTGTTTTTTTTAAAAAAAGGCAAAACCAGTATTAACTTCCACCATATGTAACAGTTGCTAATTAGATCTCACAGCAAAGAAAAAAAATATGGAAAAAGACTGCACCTTCCTTCAATACCACCCACAAGTAACATCTCCTTTCCTGAAAGTTCAGTAAAAAGAAGGGCAACAAAGTAGCATCTGGAACGCCACCCAAAAAGGAACAGTCAGCCAATACTGATCACAGAGCATTGGTACAATATACACACACTTAGATGATTTGGCACCTTCTGCATTAGCTTCTAAATGAATTTAAGATGCCCCAGATGTAATGTGTTATGGTAATCAAATATGTGTGAAATAACAAAGGCAATAATCACAGCACTATGTTCTGTGATGGAAGGAAAAGCTTTCAATTTCCTGGCTACACACCAGGGCTGTCCCTACCAATACACAAAGTACACAGGTGCATAAGGCTACATAGTGCTGTGGTGCAGGTGGGAGCCAGGGGAGCGGAATGGGCTGGAGCTGGGTCGCTCTGCTTCCTACCAATGTTGATTGTGGGGATGGGCCTGACTCCTCCTGCCTCCCATCCCAACTGCCCTGCTCTTGCCCCCCAGAGCTTCAGCCTCTGTGGCCCTAGCATATCCCTCCTCCACCAAGGAGAGGAAGGAGTTGTATAGGACACCAAGGCTTGTAGAAATTGCACTGTACACACCACTGGAAAATAAAAAAATATACTGGAAAGCTAGTAACTTGTAATCACACTGCTCTTAAATTGCAACTATGAATAACAAATGGGGGGCAAACACTGTATCAGAGGGGTGAGTATAATTGCATCAAAAAGTCTAAATTGCTTAGCATAATTATTTCCATAATTCCACAATTTTGGAAACTGTCTAGCCCGAAGTAACTGCTCGCGTCTACACGCGGCAGAGAAGCAGGATCCCAAGATAAACCTCTTAGTTCAAATTAACGGTTACTCCTCGTGGAATCAGGTTTAATAGTTAATTCGAACTAAGGGTTTTATCTCGGAATCCCGCTTCTCTTCCGTGTGTAGTTACTTCAGGCCAGTCAGTTTCCAAAATGGCGACCGGCCTGGAATATGCTAATCAAGTGTGGGATATTTAAATCCCGCACTTCATTAGCAATTTCAGTCGCCCTCATTAGCCTCTCTAGTTCGAAGTAGGGGGCTAGTGTAGATGTACCCTTAGTTCTGCTGTTAACCAAGAAATCCTTTCTTGGCCTGCATGAACTCTTTGAAATTCCTGTGCCTGACCGTCAAAGAGGAATACTGGCATTGGACTGCAGGAGAAAGCAGTAAGGGGAAACTAAGCATCTGTAGCTCCTCTCTGAATGCCATCTCAGAAAGGAACCATATCCATCAGGATTTCTGTAACTTCTGTAAGCAGCTGGGCCATGAAACTCCTGAAGAGTCTGCATTTTGGAGGAATCCTTTTTTTTTTAAGGAATAAGGGATCTTGCGGAAAAGGCTTTATTTTCCACAAGAGCCGTGTCTAGACTGGCGCTTTTTTCCATCAAAGCTCCGAGACGGAAAAAAGCGGCAGCCATGTTCATGCAAATGAAGTGGGGGAGATTTAAATCCCGCTTCTTTTGCAATTGCGATACGTCTAATTTGCATCCCTTTTTCGGAAAAGGGATGCAGTCTAGACATAGCCCAGGAGTTGAGTGGTGGCCTTCGCAATCCTCTGATTAGCTAATGTCAGTACTTAAACCAGGAAGCAATGAAGGACAGTTGTCTGAGCATCAGCTTGTCCTGTTCCCCTCTACTTCAGACCTGACTTGTAATAGATCCTAGATTCAGGCTTCTGACCCGAGTTTTTCCTTGGCTTTGCTATTCGATTGCTGTCTGTAACCTGGTGCATAATTTTGATCTCCTGGTAACCTGACCTTGCCTGATGCCTGACTCTTGGTTCACCCTTTGACCTGCCTTGGGCTCATCCTGACTCCCAGCTCCTGCTCTGATCACTAGGTATGACTCTCTTTGACCTGCTTGTGAGTGTGATGCCACACCTCTTGTGCATCGTAGTGGCACCTATTGCACTAGCCCTGCAGGAGGATTTGGGAGAAGGCCAGAGGAAGGGTGCAGATCCAGTGGATGGGAATCCTTTTGTAAGAGGCACAGAGAGATGTGGCTTCAGTTCCAGCATTAATTTAAGACCAAGGAGTTATTGAGTAAATTTTGATCCCCCAAAGAGTTCCCCACAAACAGCTCAGTTACTCTAAATTTCACCTAGAATAAACATATAACACAGAGAAATAAAATGTGCATTATGGGGAGAAAAAGATGCAGCTTGGAAGCACAACTACATGGTGCTGCATGGGAGTAAACTGTAGGATTGTCAGTTTTGGTTGGATGTCTTCTTGGAGATTTAATCACATGACATAATCTTTAATTAATTTCTGGAGACTCCGGGTCATTCCTAGTGAACTGGCTTACAGTGGGGGCAGTTTACTTTGGCTTCAAACTAGGGATGTCAACATACCCATATGTGATTAACCGATAAACCTAGGCTTATCGGTTAATCTTGTCAACTACACACATTTCCCACCCCCTTGCTGCCTCTGTATTAGATGGTGCCTGTGAGGAGCTAACTTAAAAGCTGGCCCTCCACGAGCACAGGATCCGGCTGCCCCTCGTCCCTCCATGCTGCTGTCTCTGATAGAGAGGCAGCAGCAAGGAAGGTGGGGGGGTATGCTGCCTTGCAGGGGAGCAGGAGAAGCTGCGATGAAGCAACCTGTGTTCACAGGGGATCTGAGCTCCCCATGGACAGAGGCTGCTCCACATCCTACAGAGCAACCTCTGTCTGTGGCAAGCCTGGGCCCGCCACAGGCAGAGGCTGCTTAGCAACAGCAGCCTCTGTCCACACGGGAGGGGAGATGTCCGAGCTCTCCATAGACAGAGGCTGCTCTGCATCTTGTGGAGCAACCTCTGTCCATGGGGCACTTGGACCCCCTCCCCACAGACAGGGGCTGCTGCCACTTTTTGCTGCTTTCTCTGTCAGAAGCAGCGGTTTGGGGCAGGAAGCAGCTCCACCTACCACTTCATGCTGCTGCCTTTGATACAAAGGGCAGGGAGCTTCCCAGGAGTGGGGCTGAGAGCGTACTGGCTGCCAACCTTTTCCCCAGGGACTATCGAATGGTTTATAATTCCTCTAGTCTTATTTGTTCCCCCTTTTAAAGATAAAGGCCATATTTGGCCTTCTCCTGTCTTCTGGGGTCTTGCCCGTCCTCTAAGAGCTCTCAAAGATAATTGCTAGCAGTTCCAAGATTGCTTCAGTTTGTTCTTCACCTTAGGATGAATTTCATCAGGTCCTGCTGACTTGAATACATCTAGGGATGCGTCTACACAGCACAGTTATTTTAAAATAACTGACATTATTTCAAAATAGCAATGTGAGCGTCTACACAGAAATACCGTTATTTCAAAATAAATTCAAAATAACAGATGAATTATTCTGACTTCTGTGAACCTCATTCTATGAGGAATAACCCCTATTCCAAAATAGCTATTTTGAAATAGCTGTAGTGTAGATGCTCCACTGCTGCTATTTCAAAATAGCTTCTCCCCAGGGCCATTCAAGCTAAATCCTCCCCAGTGCTTCTTGGGGCTCTAAATCAAGGCAGCACGTCTACATTAGGAAAGCCTACCTCAGACTAATTTTGAGGCTTCCCTGTAGTGTAGACGTGCTATTTCAGAGTATTTCTTCCAGAATAGCTTATTTCAAAATAAGTGTGCAGTGCAGACATACCCTAACTTATCTAAATATTCTTTAGCTTATACTTTTTCTATTTTGGTTTGCATTCTTTCCCCCTTCTTGCTAATGTTGATTATGTAGAGTATCTGGTCAGCATTAATCTTTTTAGTAAAAACTGAAGCAAAATAGGCATTAAACACTTCAGCTTTCTTGCTGTCATTAGTTATTAGGTTTTGTGCTCTGCTAAGTAGAGCATGGAAACTTTCCTTCATCTTTCTAAAGAGCCTCTTCTGATTGCTTTTTACGTTCCTTGCTAGGAGTAATGCATTTTGCACCTTAGTCTGTCTAATTTTGTTCCTACATGTTCATGATATTCTTTTGTACCCCTCTCTAGCAATTTCTCCATGCTTCCATTTTTATAGGATTTTTTTAAAATCATGTTATGAAAGAAGTTCCCATTGGAGCCACATTAACCTCTAACTATTATTCCTGTGTTTCCAAGAGCCAGATTTATTGGTATTCATATTTCCATAGCATATTTTATTTCTTTATTCTATGCTTATACTAGGGAACTAACTTTGTGCAAAACTAGTTGCACAACAGTTGCCAAAAAGCAAAAACAAAAAAGCTCACAACAATAAGTCCAATCTATGCACAGCCTTGGATTATTGGAAAAGGACAGAAAAACTTTACAACACAATATAAAAATGAAATTACAGTAATAACGTCTGACACTTTTTAGAATAAAATCTGCCAGCAAAGTGGGAGTAAGTTACTTACCTGGTATTCACATGCAGTGTATAGTTTTCTGAGGTGGTCCAAAGGTCAGATTGATTCTTAAGGAGATTTTTTCAAACATATGGCCAAGTATCAGTCTCCTGTACTCAAGCTATTTATATTAGAATGCAGGCTTCTGCCATAAGACTGTTCTGCGGTATCAACACCAATTTTTGTGGTCCTCTATGAAGATAATCAGGTAACTAGAGGCAGATTAGACCTTGTTTTATATTTGATGGTGACTTTTTGTTGGTGTTATTAAAAAAAATTCAGCAGGTTTTTGGATAACTCTTAAACGTTATTGTAATAGGTGCACTATACATACCATTCTAAACAGAGTCTAATGCAGTTATCAGTCATGTTTCCTCACACAGTAGTGGCTCACTTTCTTGCCTTCCATGGAGGTCTATAGACAATCTGTGTCAAACCTGGAGGGGTGGGCGATAATTTTTGCCGGGGGCCACTTCGGAAATTTTTGAAGTGGCCGTGGGCCGCATTGGAAGGGGTGGGGCATCTAGCAGAAGGGGTTATTTGGGAATACACAAACAGAAGGGGTGGAGCCAAAAGACTTCTTGGTTCCCTACCCCCAGACAATGATTGGTCTGGGGGTGAGGGAGTGCTTGTGCCCCTCCCCTAGGTGCCCATGCCACTGCTGTGGGAGGAGACTTCCCGTACTCCCCTGCCCCTAGGCCAAATAAGGCCAGGGGGCGCAGGAGCCGCGCAAAGCCTCCTCCACTCTGTCCCCGCCCTGTGAGCTGCATGTGGCACTTCAAAGCTTCATGTACTCCTGGCGGGGTGGGAGGAGGTTTTGCGCGCTCCCCTTCCCCCAGGCCAATTAGGGTCTGAGGGCAGGGAAGCATGCAAAGCCTCCTCCGCTCTGCCCCCGCCCTGCGAGTAACGTGCGGCGCTTCAAAGCGCCACATGCTCCTGGCAGGGTGGAAGGATGCTTTGTGCCTGCCCCCACCCTCAAGGTCTAATTGGCCTGAGGGCTTGGGAGCAGCAGGGCCTCCACGGGCCAGATCCACCCACTTGGTGGGCCAGATCCAGCCCACAAAGGCCCTTTTGCCCACTCCTGAGATAGATATTGTCTGGTTTCTCCATTTATTGTTAATCAGAGCTATAGCGTCTTATGGTCTTGTTGCTCTGTGTTCCTGCGTTTCTGATCATATAAAAGCATCACATTTCACAAGGATTTTGTCATATTGAGATTCGCTGGATGTCATATCTCTGTAAGCAGGGCTCGACAATCATGGCGAAAACCACTTGCCAGCCCTGCACTGCGCATGCGTGAGACTTGCACTGCGCATGCACGAACCGCCGGTGAACGGGGCAGCTGGCTGAAATCTACTCGCCATGGGCGAGTAGATAAGCGGATTTGTCAAGCCCTGTCTATAAGAGAAGCACAACAGATAGTAACACATGGCGTGCTCTCAACATGCCATTAGCTTAATCTGTTCTGGTAAAAGTATGGTAACTGATTAACAGTCAATTTAACTTCCAGTGAAATGAAGAGCAAAACTATTGACTTTATTCATGCAGGGTCAGACTCGTGATACATCACAATTAGTTTTATTACAAAAGTTGATGTTAGGCTGTTGTGTGCCTATTCTAGGGGAAATTATTCACTCTTTATCCAAACAATGTCACCTGTTGAATACACAAACAGATTTGGTGAATGAGTAATTGCTTAAGTACTTGATGACAGCAATTTATAAATAATATTCATTAGCAGCTTTGATGATCTCAGAATACACAATCCCTGCATTTTTAAAAGACTGCATTAAGATATGCGTGTTTGTGCAAAAACATGATATGTTAATATAGGTTATATCAAATAAAGTCAACATTCTGTGTATTATCATGTGAAAATTGGAATTTGAAAAAGGGAGGTATCTTTTGTATGTGGAAAACACAAGAGAATAATAAGGACTCTCAGAAGAAAAAACAGATATTTCCCAGAAAAGCATCATGTTTCCATTCCTTCATCTGTAACATTGTGAAACCAAGTTAAAAAATATGTATAGGCTCATCTGTCTATTCCTTTAAGGGCAGCATATTGTGGCTATTGTATGGGATCCCTGTAGTTGCATTTGGCAAATTAACATTTATTTCTAGGCCAAATTGTTGTCCTGAGTGGTTTTTCTATGCCAACAAGGCCCATTTCATGTGAATCTTTAAAACAGAATGACCTAACAAAGGTAACTCATATGCATGTATATTGTCTTACTCAGCGCAGCTGCCAGCTTATTTGTCAAACTAAGTCCTTAAACAGTATGTGTCCACAGGGTTTTTTCAAAAAAAGGGGCCTTTTTTCGAAAAAACTTCCCCTGCGTCTAGACTGCTGACGTGTTCTTTCTAAATTAAATCAAAGGAATGCAGTGGGTTTTTTTGACCGTGCTAAACCTCATTTTATGAGAAAGAACGCCTTTTTTCGAAAGTGCTCTTTTGAAAAAAGGCGTTCTTGACTGCAAACAGGGCTTTTTCAAAAAAGAGCATCCAGACTGCCTGTTAGGCTCTCTTTCGAAAAAGTGGCTTGCTTTTTCAAAAGAAGTGGTTGCAGTCTAGA
>CM057845.1:59061353-59081276 GCA_030068395.1 Apalone spinifera
TGACCACTTGCCAAAATCTTGGAGTGGCCCCCCCATTAAAAATTATTGCCCACCACCTTGGCCTCTGAGGATAGAAAAAGAAGCCGTGGGCTCAAACTGCAGCAAGGGAGGTTTAGTTTGGACATTAGGAAAAAGTTCCTAACTGTCAGTGTGGTTAAACACTGGAATAAGTTGCCCAGGGAGGTTGTGGAATCTCCATCTCTGGAGATGTTTCAGAACAGGTTAGATAAATGTCTATCAGGGATGGTCTAGATAGTACTGGGTACTGCCATGAGGGCAGGGACTGAACTTGAAGACCTCTCAAGGACCCTTTCAGTCCTAGTATTCTATGATTCTGTGCTTGTCTGAGCAATATGAAAATTGAGAGGCAGAGTAAAATAAATTGAATTTAATAAGAAAATATTTGTTCATATTCAATAAAAAAAAAAGCTCAGTTGTTGAGTTTCTGGAGTGAAGCTGCTGCACTACAGAATTTCTTGTCTGCTACAGCACCAAAGGGCCTTAGCTATAGAGGGCATGATATATTTACAGTGTAACATGATATGTTGCAGTGAAACATGGCAGGTCTTTTCTCCCCAGCCTTCAGAAGCCCCTCTGCCATGCCCACAAATTCTTTTAGGCACTTTTTTTTATCAGCAGAAGTAAAACAAACAAACAAATAAAAAACAGTTCTTTAGCTCCCCCTGAGCTATACTCCCTAGGGGATTTTACACCTTCATTTCTCAGGCTCTCGCTGCCTCCCCTTTGAGAAGACTCCGCGTCTATCCTTCTCTAGTGACAGGTACCTTCTTTTAAAGCTCATTTGGGACAGATGCTGTGGCACAAATGCACTGGCTTTGCTCCTTCTCATATGGCAGTTTTCTAGTAGGATTTAAACACAGAGGCCATAAACTTGACTAGGTGAAACTTCCTGAAGTGTGGTGAGATCTCCTCCACATGACATTTTCAGACATAAAAGTCTCTCAGCATAAAAACAGACAAGGGCTAATTATTTCAACTGCAGTAATGATCATATAAATTTATTTATATTGTAATTATAATTATAAAAATTATGAAAAAGAAAAGAGAAATAGTCTTGAAGGATTTTCTTAGTCTGAATTTTTCAGTGTGACTTTATGTAAAGGAAATTTTTAAGTAAGTTTATGGATATATTTTTTTCTTCAGAACCCACTTTGAGCTAGATTTTTTTTAAATCTATTTAGATGTCTATATTCAAAGGGACTCAGATATTGAGGTGCTTTTGAAAATCCCACTAGACACTTATCTGCATCTAAATTCCTCACATTTCGCTCTTCTTATTTTGTCCAAGCAGTTAAAGTAGAAAAAAGATAGGTTGGGAAATTGAAAAGTTTTCTTGGCATGGCAAGTTATGATTCCAGACTTAGGAAGGAGTTTTCAAGTTTAAATGAACATTTATAGGCATTGACAAACCAAGGTGCTGAATTTATTTGGATATGTGTCTCTCAGAAGGTTTTTCAACACTTCAGATCTGAATTAGAAGACTCTTCCATTATCTCTCATAATGATTTTAGAATAGGGCATTAGCACACAATGTAGTCTGGTTAACTCCAGTACCATTTTAAGAGATACAATGAAGAATGAGAAAATCATTTGCTTTGAAAGTCACAATCTGAGATACAGAAAATGTAATATCAAGATCAGAAAAAGGTTTTGGAGTTGCCTGAGCCTATGAACAATTTTTTTTTCTAAGCACACCTTATAAAATGGTGATTGACAGTTACTTTTGAAATCAGAAGCCTATATAACTACATTGATTGAAGATGGGATTATGGCTGCAACTTTGCATTCTTCTTCGAGGATGTCCCCGCGGGTGCTCCACTATGGGTGCTGGGCTTGCCCCGGTGCCGCAGACGGAAGCTTGTCAGGTATATAGTCAAAGAAGACTACAGTAAAGATTGGTCTTTCCAGTCTATTGCAGTTCACAATTTGAGCTCTGGTCAACTGTGGTCAAATCTTTTAAAAGGTCCAGAGGGATATAAAAAAATAGTGATTGAGAAAACCAAAATTAAGTTGTCAGGCGAAGTCTGGTATGCCAGTAACAAATGCTTCAAGGGAAGTATATTTATAAACTTGGATATTTAATTCATTAAAGCAGACATTTGTATGATGCTATATTTAATGCAACTGTGGACGTTGTTATTATTTATATATGTCCAAACCCTTTTTAAAATCCTGCTAAGCTATTGACCTCAAATAATATCTTGTGACATGTAGTTCCACAGCTTAATTAAGCATAATGTAAAATGTATTTCCCTTTATCAATTTTTAAATTGCTGATTTGAATTTCAAGGGATGTCTCCTTAGTCCAAAATTGTGAGGAGTAAACATGTCTGATTTGAGATTCTCTGTACCATTGTTTTATATACCTCTGGCATATCTCCGTCTATTCATGATTCCTAAATTTAAAAGTTCTGATCTCTTTAGTTTCTCCTTACGTGATAGCCTTTCCATTCCATTTTTGTAGCCCTTCTACGGGTCCTTTTTATTTCTGGTGTAGCTTTTGGAGATGAGTTGCCCAGAGAAGCTAATGATTCCCAGAATCTGTGAGTCAAAGTATCAGGTTAATACACAATAGCCATTTAGAACCAATGATGATAAAGCAGCTTTTTAGAAGGAAAGTTATTGTTCCCTAATATTCCTTACATCTTGGTGTAAAAGATCAGACAAGGCCTGAATCTTAACAAATGTCACAGTTGCCTCTAATTTAATGGGGTGAAATTACCATAGATTTTCTAATTTAAACTACTTGAGAATCGATACTCCAGATATCTATTAAATGATCTTATTTCTTTGACATCTGTGAAATCAGTCAATTCCTATTTTGGATAAAATGATCATAATCTATAACATTCCGTCAACACTGTAATCTGAGCATAGGCTGTCATGGTCAGAAATTTACAAATGTTGCTATCTATCTAGGGTAATATATTTTACAAGTTTCTAGCCAAAAGCATTCAGCATAAAAAGATTAATGCAAAGCAATGAAAAACAATTTACAACTTCTCAGAACCACACTCAGAACCATCATTGCAAATTTTAGTTAGTTCCTGAGATGACAGACAATGTCATGTTCAGATACAATTATTGCTCCAATGACTCTTGTATTTTGATGGCTAGTCCATATATATTTCTCATGGATAGCATGAAAGCTTCCTTTTAATGGTGCTCCAAACAGAAAAAAAGACTCATTAAGCAGAGAACAAAATAATATGATCTTTGCCATTAACTTCGAAAGAAGATGATCATGTGTTGAAGTAAGAAATACAGAGTAAGGAAGTAACACCATTTCAGACAAGTAATTTGTTTTTAATGAAAATGGTTTTTACAAAAAGGAGCACAATGACTGTTGCTGAAAGAGGTTGCCATGTAACTTTAAACTAATGTTGTTTCAGGAAATTTACAAAACTTGAGGGCCAAATTCTGTTCTCATTTACAGAAGCATGAATTCAGTGCAATATATTTACTGAGGGAGTAACTGAGAGCAGAATTTAATGGAGTCTGGTAGTCCTGAAAATTGTTGTTCTTCTGTTGCTACTTTTACTACTTTTACTTGTATTACTTGGGTTGCCAGGTGTCCGGTATTCACCCAGACAGTCCAGTATTTTTTGCTCCTGTCTGGTAAAAAAATTCAGAGAATACCAGACACCTGAGAGGTCCGGTATTTTCTGAATTTTTCCCCGGCCAGGAGGTGAAAATGCCGGGCACCTGGCAACCCTACAAACACTCAGCGCTCGGCCTCCCCTCCTCCCGAGCTCCCCCTGGCTCCCAACACCACAGCCCCCATGTTTACCTAGTTCCCCAAGGCTGCTGGCACAAAATGGCACTGTTTTCCCCTGGGTCTTAGTGCTCAACTACTCCCCTGTTCCTATCCCTGCACTAACTCTTAAAGGGGACATGCTGTTTTAATGCTGTTTTATTTTATTTTATTTTATTTTTATTTTTATTTTTTATTTTTTTTGCTCAACAACTTTGGTCCCTCCTCTTCCCCCTCTACCCGCAACAGAATTTTTTCCCCATTTTTGGGGGAGAGGGGTTTGGTATTTTTGTTTTAACCATCTGGCAACCCTATATATAATGGAAATGAGAAATATCTTACCTGTTTTGTTTCCAGTAATAATTTCATTGTAATATGATCATTGTTCAAGAGACTATATAAATTTTAAATAAGTTCACTCGTTTTAGGTTAAATGTGCATCTTTAAAGTGGCTATCATCTTAATGGTAAAGTATGCATGTACAATTACAAAATGTATTGTTCTTTTCAACAAAATGTTAATCTTCTATAAATAAGTTCATGGGTGAGATGCTAATTGCTCTTTGAGAGGGAAGAAAGACAGATAGCAAATACCTTGTAATATATAGCTTCATATAGAAACTAGTTCTGCAAAAAAAGTTTGATAAATTTAACTGAAAGTTTCTTTGTTAGTTGTAGCATCTGTCTCCTCGCTGCTGTAAATGTATCTGTTTATCTTGCTAAGAATGGAGATGCTTTCTATAATTTTGCAGCAATAACTTTGCAGTTATTTGTAAGGATTACATAAAGAATAAAAGTAAATATATTTATTGCTTAGTAGCTACAAAAATAGTAGGATGTTCTGCATGTGCCAACTTGACAACACAGTTTCATATTTTAATTTGCAGCAGTCCCAAATCTGCTGTCTGTGTGCTTTAATTTATATTTGCTGACTTTAGTGACAAAAATATTTTTTGTACTTTTTTTTTCTTCTGTTACCTTCACAGATATAATACAGGGGAACTTGAATTGGAAGCAGATTCCATTCCATCAATGGAATTGTTTATTAAATATGTAACCCTTCTGCCATGTAGAGCCAGCAGCAGCCAGGGCCGGTTCAATATCTAGGGGTTCCTCTCCATCCATCCAACACCCCCCACCCAGTAACCTGGGAAGTGCACACAACACCCCGGGTGCTTCTGAGAGGTAATGCTTTTCCACTTGCAAACACGAAGTCTGAGCATAGAAAATAAATCTTTAATAAAAGGGGAGGGAAGTAGCCTGGCGTTAATTTGAGAAAACACAACAGAGTTCATAACCAAAGCCATGAGTAGCAGTCCCACCCCACATAGGTTGGGCAATGTCCTTTTCCTCTCAGGTTCTTAAGTCCAGCAATGTAAATGTCCCCTCAGCATGCCCAGCCCTTCTTTCCACTTCAGTCGCAGTTGCTGCCCTTAGTTAGGGCAGACCCAGAGTTGAGAGGTGTATCCGCAGAGTTCACCTACCATTCTGAGAGGTAAGGAGGCATCTTACTCCTCTGTTCACTCGCCATCCACCTACTCGCTGCTTTCTGCCGCCACCTTGCTGGCCACTCATCTTCCCTCGCTGCTGCTGCCCCACTGGTGACTCATTACACCTCTCCATCATCGCTCTGCTGGCTGCTCATCATGCTGCTGCCACTCTGCTGGCACCGTCTGCTGGCTTGTGGTGGATTTGGTTCTGGGCCAAACCTAATAATTTCAGCTTTCAGTGATTTCAGCTCTTGGCCCAAAGCATAGTCCAGCCACAAGCCATTCCAGCATCCTCTAGAGTAAATTTAAAATAATAAAAGAGACCCCTTATGGAGTCTGTACTTGTTCTATTATTAGAACAGAGGGGAGAAATAGGTTGAACCAGGCTTGTAGCTCATGCCTGGAGGCATGTAGGCTGCTGATTCAGAGTCCTGCCTCCCCTACTTAATTTCATAGAGTTTTGGCAGTGGAGTTTCTACCAGCCAAGTTTATTACAATGAGTAAAACACCATTGTAACAGCTGAATGTCTAACACAGCTAAGCAAAGCAGGGGGAAAACTGTATTTACATAAACACATCCAGGATTTCTTTCCCATTCCAGTTGGCTGTAATAGAAGCATTGATTCAGACTCTGCTTACAAATACAGTTGTGGTGAGCACACCCTTTAAGGCAATGGAGTTGGATACACATCACTAAGGGTGCCTCTACACTGCATTCATAGTTCAAAATAAGCTACACAATTTGAACTTTGTGAACTGTGTAGCTTCTTTCAACTCAATTTAGAAATAGCTTATTTTAAAATTTGGCGCAATCTAAACTGCACTTATTTCTAAACAAATCGCTATTCTGAAACATCCATTACTCCTCGTGGAATGAGGTTTACAGGGATGTCAAAATAGTGAGCCCGTTATATTTTGAAATAATGGACATTCTCAAAAGACGCGGAATAGCATTTGGATGTAGCCTAAGAATATAAGTGTAACACTGGGGTGACAGAACTGTTATTGATAGTTTAGTTTGGTCTTCAGAAATTTGATAATGATGCATGTAATTTGAAAGAGCAGCAGAATGAGGGTGAAGGACTCATATTGAGCTCCAGGTTTTGGTACATTGTTTGTGGATTATATATGGAATATAAGACATGAAATATGGTGACGTTAACCTAGTGAGAAATTTAATCTGATCTGTATATTTATTTTCTGACTTGTAAAATGGTGCCCATCACAATTGTCTCTGAGACGTATACACTTTAAAAATGAAAAAAAATCGGTTACCTAGCATTGAATAAAAATAAATAAAATCACAAAAATCAGAGACAGCTTTGGCACTAACACTCTTCTATCTGTACAGTCTCAAAGGGGTAACCGTGTTAATCTGTAACTTTAAAAACAGGACTGCTTGTTGTTTTTATCTCTACAGGTTTTTGTATGGTCCCCATCAACATAGTATCTGACTCTCTGTCCTCAGTCAAAAACCTGCAAAACCAAATAGCATTTAAACCATGCCCTGAAAGTAAACAGATTTGAAACAAAGGGGGGGGGGGGGGGAAAGGGAGAATTTAAAAGCCAGGGCTCACCACTGAAAGTGCCCTGAAAGAATCTATCCTATGGTTTTGCTTCTAGCACCTTCTCTGAATTCAACTGCCATGGCAGAACACTGAAAGAGTCACTGTTTCATGTAGCTAAGACAGGTAGCTAAATTCCATATGTAGGGGATATTTGAGTTATCTTTTCCAGCAGGACTAATTCCACTCAACTGGAACTATGTGGTTCTCAGAACTTTTAGATTCAGCCAAGTGTTTATGTGGAGCTTTGGGATATGTCTACGCTGCAATTAAACATCTGTGGCTGGCCCATATCAGCTGACTTGAGCTCACAGAGCTCAGAATGCTTAGAAATGTGATATAGATGGTCACGTTTAGGCAGGAGTCCAGGCTCTGGGATCTTCCCACCTTGTGGGGTCCCACAGCTTGGGCTCTAGCCCAAGCCCAAATATCAACACTGCAGATTAACAACTTTGTAGCCAAATTCCGTGAGCCCAAGTCAGATGACAGGTCCAGCCATGGGTGTTTGATTTTAGCATATACATATCTTTGGAGATCCCTGAAGCTAGCAGGTGAGATTTTCAAAAACATTGCATTCTGGTTTAACTCAGCTTCCTTTGAAGTCAATGGTAAAACTCCCATTGATTTCTTTGGGAACAGAATTAGGTCACCGCTGACCATTTTTAAAAATCTCACCAAAGATGTTTACGATAGCTGCTTACATGCAAATTTCAGAGCCTCTGATAGTGGAGTTTAGATACCCTGGGTATGAAAATAATCTCACTTATTACTGTTTAAACATCAAACCATTTTTGAATTATGGCTAAAAAGTATTTTTCCAAAACATCACTTCTCCCTACCAGTGCACCACATGTAAAAAAGACTTTGTCCATTTAATACAACACTTTCATGAATTTTAATTTATTATCTGCCTATTCAGAAGAACATTTTTAAGAGAGCCCCATCAAATTTGCACTTATAATGAAAAAGGTCATACAACTAGTTATAGAATTATTAATTTACTTACATGGAGGCTTAGGATCATATACATGCATCTGATGAAGTGGCTTTGACCCATGTAAGCTTATGTCCAACTAAATGTGTTAGTTTTTAAGGGCATGTCTACACTAGGAAATTATTTCAAAATAACTAAATTCAAAATAATAACTCCTGAAATAACAAAATCGAAATAGCATGTCCCCACTATGAGGGACCCTCAAATTAGTCCAAAGCAGGCTCCATTATTGTGGATGCACTACCTAAGCTTAGAGCCCCAAGAAGCACTGAGGAGTAATTACTTCAAATGACTCTAGACAATAGTTATTTTGAAATAGCAGCAGCAAAGCATCCACACTAATACTATTTCAAAACAAGCATTATTCCCCAAGGAAGGCAGGAGTACAGATTTTGAAATAACCAGCCCGTTATTTCAAAATAATGGGCTTGGTAGTGTGGATGCTCTGCTTATTATTTTGAAATAAGGGGGGTTATTTTGAAATAACTCCCTAGTGTAGACCAGGGCTAAGATGCCACAGGACTGCTTGTTAATACTTGCACACTTGCCTTCTTCGTAGGCATATTTTCCTTATTTTGACATTGTAACACCAAAATGATATAACAACAGAATAAAAGATATGGCAAGTAACTACAGCAGTCAATTTAAGGCATATTTGCTGTTTATGCCTTTTTTAAATACATGGAATAAGGTTAAATCTACAGAGACAACCTCCCTGTAAAACTGTTTGTGTGTCTTTTCTTTAAATCAAGCCAAATCCTCACTGAAGTCACAGGGAATTCAGAGTTTAGTCCTAATATTTCTTTTGGAAGTTAATACAAAAGGGGGCGGGGGAAGAGGGGATGAACTGACCAAAATATATTTTAGTAGCTTTATAATAATAAAACACTTAAACTTCACTAAAATAACAGTTATGCATAAACAGGGCTTACATGCAGTTGGAGATGTCTAGAGCAATGTTTTGATGAATATTTTCAAACCTATTGAGCAGAAGCCCTGAGCATTGGCACCCATTATGGGGCAGAAGCTCCAGTGTCTCTCATGGGGATGAAGCCCTAAGACCCAGGGCTCAGGGAAATACTTTATCAGAATTTAATACTGTGCATAAATGTTTGATATTATTTTTAAAGTGTAAGCCTTTCTCCATCATTATTATTCATTTTAGAAGTGTGTGAATTTATGCTAATAATAGGCTTAAGCCATTGAGGGGAAATACATTTATTACTTTATCTATGTTTATGGTGTTGTATAAATAGAACTCTTTCCTGGAAACCATTTTGTTGCGCTTATATGTGCTATAAAAGCCAATGATAGATTTCACTCTTCATGAGACATACTGCTATGTGTAATGTCAATGCTGATTAAAATCTAGTCACAGCAATAAGATCTGTGTTTTAAATTCTCTTGAATATCAAGTCCACTGCACCTGAGCTCCCACATTATTGAACACCGCTATAAGTGTCATTATTTTCCTAATTTCTTTTTATGATGATGATTACTATTTACTTATAAAATATCATGCTAGTTACGACTCCATTTGCCTTATATCTCATAAATTCATAGCTTATACACTATTTATAAGACAAATAGAATTATTTATGTTTCTGGACTAAGTGTTACTTAAAATGACTTTATTTGTTTTACAGTTTAGAAAACTCTGCAGGTAGCCTTAGGAGGCCATTCAATTCATTAACATTAAATCAACAACCAGAGCTTCTTTCTGCCTTTCTGTGGCAGGATTAATGGATTTTGGCATGATTTGTGCATCTAGCAGTAAAAGCTCTTGCTGGGAAAGCTAGCAAGCTTGACTAATTCCCAGCAGTGCTAACTTCATAAACTTATTTTAAGCTTTTAACTTTGACTGAAGATTAAAGGTAATGACTTCATGCTGTTACCTTTGAATGTATGGCACTCTGATGTGGTCATGCTTAATAAATATATATATAAATAGCAAGTATACATTGGGTAGTATATGTGCAACTATGAATATATTATGAATATTATACAACATGAAGTAAACTCTTACATCAATCTAGATTATATTTTTACATTCGTGCAAAATATGATTCCACACAATAGTGAGCAGCTTTGTAGTTTAAATAATATTTATATTGATATCCCTGCAAATGTTTAAGTACTTGAAATATTAAATAGTAAAGACATATGCAAATATTTCAGAGTATCTTATGTTTTAATTCAAAATATGGACTATTGATGTGATTTTTAACAAAACTGGGTTGCTCAAGAAGGCTATTTTCCACCTGAAAAGCATTTCACTTAGCACTGGTTTTTCACCTTTTCAGACAGCCTTAGAATCAGTATTCAGAAAAGCCTGCAGAAAGGAGAAAAGGGAAGAAAAAATATTTTCAGCCTGTCTGACAAGACGACATAAAAAGCTCATGATCAAAGGGTCTTAAGTACACGTTACTGGTGTGACAAACAACATTTTTGTCCCTTTATTAGATTTATTTTTTTTTCTGAAAACTGCAGTGGCCAGTGTATAGTTTGTAAAAGAAAGCTGGTAGGGTTGTATTCTTTGATTCCTAATTAACACCTTCAGTCTCAAAGAGAACTAACAGAAATACCATAAAATGTTGCAGCTGCATTGTTATTCCGCTTGGTTGGTTTGTTAAAAGTCGGCTGGGTATTGGCAGCTGCACTAAAGGAAAAGCTGAATGGATGTTTTGTATTGTGTCCACTGAAGTGAAAGAAGGCAACCATTTTATTTTCAAATGGGCAGCTGCATAGTGATGTTTAAATGCAGTTAAATGTAAGATTTACTGTTAATTTATAGTAATTGCTTATAAATAAAGTAGTAGTATGACCTAGCTTTAATCTATTATAGTCAATGGACACAAAATTTAGGGGAAATGAATTATGAAGGACCAGAAACTAATTTTGCAGCACTTTGATAATAGAAAATGTTGATTGTAGAACTTAGTAAAAGGAGCAGTTTTCAGTGATAAAATTAAGAGTACCTTGGAAGCAGACAACTAAGTCATTCTTTAGAAAACCGTGTTGATGCTTTGAGAAGTATATGTTCCCTTCCTTCACTACTCTAACTTCTCCCCTCCCCCACATTATTGAAAACCAAAATTGTAATGCTGAGATCAGGCTGAATACAATTCTGTATGCATTTTTTTCAGAGCATGGACTTCTATTTTGCCTTGGATAGTGGAATAAAAGAGGCATTTAACTCTGGTCAGATAAATCTCACTCACATTCAAAAAATGCAATTAGGAAAATATGTAAATCTAGATGTTTCATCAAATGCTAGCTAAGGGGTTACCAGTTCTTTTCTTGCACAATGACTGAACTAAAGAACTTTAGTGTCTGTGTAAGAACCATTGTCCTAGCCCCAGCGCCTGTTGGAAACAGAGTCCAGACTGGCCGTGGGAAATACCTACATATTTGACACAGGCCCTATTCCTGAGAGAAAAGGGGGTGGAAAAGAAAGTATGGAGATTTTACTGTTGCATTCTAATCAGCCATGATCTGCCTAATTTGCTTTGATCAGCAAGATAAACTAATTTTCCTACAGGCAGGATAAAAGTAATTAGCAATCCAATGCTTTCATGTTTTTGAAAAGGGTAAAGAAAAGGAGAGCAGAAATTGTAATGGAGGGAGCAAAGAACATGTTTTTGGCTCATCTGAGTGCATTGTTAGTAGAACATAGGATGGTAACATAGAAGAGAGGCCCTGGCTAAAGGTAGTTTGGTGTGTTGGGCTGCCATTGTAAAGCATGATCTATAATACTATGCAATTAAAACAAAGTTTCTGAAGGGTATCATCTGTTTAAGTGTATTCAGGTCTTTTCTTGTTTGTGGGAGAAGACTTTAACTTTCCATAATATAATATGCCGAGGTATTTCTATGCTTAATTTTCCTAATAGTAGTTCAGTGTTGTACGTCATAGTTGCTGTTGGATAATTAGTTTGCTAATTGGAATCTGTCAGTAGATCATATATACCTAGGTTCTAAGTGTACATGGCCATTATTGTTGGACTCTACTAACATGTTGCACTATACTGTAAATGCTGTATAATGAATTATCTGAGTAGACATCTGACTTTAAACACTCCAGTGTTTGCACTGTGGGATGAAGCCTCAATTATGCCCTTTGTGCGAAGTTAGCATCTTTTCTCCTCTTCCCCACCCCCAGTTCCCTATTTAGCTGTGAGTTTATGGGATTTGGGAGAGAAGTTTTAAAATACAAGATTTCATTTCACTATAAACTCCTTAAATTGTCGATATTTGATAAACTGATAGGACACAATTCCACAACTATAAGTATTCAAATAATTCCCACATACATCCCATGTAAAGACTAACATGAGTAAAGGATGCTGGATCAGGCCCTAATTTTTGAAGTCTTTCATTTAAAACATAAATGTATTTGCACCTATTTATTTGCCATCCTGAACCATTTACAGTTAAGTAGCTTTTATATTATTGTCTTTTAATGGATATTTGGTCATGCCATTTTTTATGTTAGGTCACAGTTGACTAGCACTCTGTCACTGGTACCTTGACAATGTGCTGTGTCATTGATTACAGCTTTTAACATAGGCACTGTTTTATACAGCTCCTAGAACAATGAGGCCCTAAGATCAGTGGGTACTTTTAGGTGTTAATGTAATAATAAATAATATGCATTCAGGACTAGAAGTTGAATGGTAAATGTTTAACAAGGGTAACTTCTACTCCCAATATCTTGATTCACACTATACTTAATAAATTAATGTTTTAGACCCCATCTTTCGTCCAGAGGCATCCCAAAGCACTTTAAAACCTGATTTATTAATAATAAATAAAATGAAGTCACATAGAAACACTATACCAACAGATTAAGACAATTTGGGAAGTCAAGGAGAATGCCATACCCAACCACAGCATTTTTAGTAGGTAGAGTATAATAAGCCAAATGGAAATGTTCCCCAGGATTCAGGCTTAGCATATATTTTTTATAAAGGTCATGAGAACTTTGAACAATATATACATCCCCCCTGAAACACAGTTCCAGAAGCACTTAACTGCCCACCCACTAGATCACCAACACCATTTACTACAGCAAAACCTTTTTATGGACTACTTTGGAGGTTTCATTAAAATTAGACAATTTTCCTCAGCTACTGAAAATGGAAACGGAGAGAGAGAGAAAACCAGTAAATTCTGTTTGAAATCAGAGTTTTGCCAGTGACTTTAACAGAAGCAACCGAAAGAGAGAGAGAGAGTATGGAAAATAATTACATCTGAAATGAAATCTGAGTAGTATGAAATTTATTATAAAAATATTTGCTGTAATGTCGTTTTGGAAAGTATCTTTTTTTCTTAGTATTCAGAGATATGAAAATTGTGTTCTATTATATTGTTGGGTTCTAAACAAACAGACAAACAATAAGCAATGAACAGCTCATGTTTTAAAAAATCAAATAACGATAAGGGGTTGTATGCATTATTTGTATTGTGGTTATATTGTAGCCTGGGGGCCCTAATCAAGATTTGGGTTTCATTGTGCTAGGAACTATTAAAATCCAGAGCTAGATTGGACTGGATAATCATGATGGTCCCTTCTAGCCTTAAAATCTATGATATAATAGACCCTCTAGCTTTGTTTCTACCTCCTACAATATGGAGATTTGAGATTTTAAAATCCATTAATATACCTGTGCACATTGTCTCAGCCACTAAAACTACATTAGTTTCCATATGAGAGCATGGTCACAGGTGGTGAAAGCTGACTGTAAAGCTAAAAAGAAAGGTGATGTCTCCATTAGGGCACTACAGTGATCTGTGTTAAACCTGGGTTTACGTATCATTTGCATGAATCATAAATAAGTATAATCCGAGTGGGAAGCCCACTGGACTGGAACTCAGGCAACCTGGAGTCTGTTCTCAGCTCTGTCACCTCTCTTTCCTCTTGGGTTGTGGAGAGCCAGGCCAGATGGGACAAGTATCTTCCACACCTACTCTCCATTCTATGGGGAATAAGGTGAAAAGTTGATGTAGCTCAAAGCTGCAGCACAGAGCAGTGGCATCAGAGACTATATCAGGGGACAAACCCACCATCCCACAATGAAACAAATTCAGGGGGAAACTGAGGGAAAACTTGTGAAACTTTCTTCTCATCCCATAGCAGGAGCTTTTATCTGGCACAAAATAATTATGCTCTAGATTAGTCAACACTTCTTTCTTTAACAATAATAAATACATAAATAATAGTAATACAATAAAATAATAATAATCATAATAATAATAGTAAGTTTTACTGTTATATAGTGTCTTTTATCTATAGTTCTCAAAAGGAGCTAAATATAATTACACAGATGATGAAACAGAGGCAAAATGACTTGCCCAATGATGCCTAGATAAGCAGTGACAGAGCTGAGAACAGACCCCAGGTTGCCTAACACCTAAAAGTACTCACTGATCTTAGGGCCTCGTTGTTCTAGGAGCTGTATAAAACAGTGAAAGAGAGACCCTGCACCTAAAAGCTTACTAGACCAATCAACACAGAAAGGGAGGTGAAGTCATACAGCAAGTTAGTGGCATGGCTGAGATTAGCACCAATGTCTCCTGAATCCCAATCTAGTGCTCCACCCACCAGTGCACAGTATCTCACCTTTGAGATACCTTCTCAACTATCAGCTGTCATAAATCATGTTTAAGAAAATGGCGGTTAAAATTATATCAACCAATCCAGAAGTTTCCACTAAGAGTACAATTTAGAGACTGCTTGTGTAACCCACACACCTAGTATGGTTCACTGTCCCATGTAGTGGCACTTAGACCATTTACAGCAGGAAATAAGAACAAGGAAGCTCTACAGCCTAAGCTGAGAGCCAGCTGGCTTTATAGCTCAAGCTATAGACACTCCTCTGCTGAGGTCCCAGGTTCAAACCTGCCCAGTGGCGGTAACAAGTGCCTATGTTAAAAGCTGTAATCAATGACACAGCACACTGTCCATGTAGTTCTTTCATCCAGCCTGCGGCAGCTTCTGGCCCCACCTCCTAACGTGTCGCTTGAGAGCCACCAGAGAAGATGCAAGACCTTTAAATAGCAGGAGTTGAAAGGTCTTGCACCTCCCTGGTGGCTCCCAGGCAATGTGTTTGCAGCAGGCCAGGAGCTGCAAGCCCTTTTAAACTGCTTCTATTTAAAGGGTTCATGCCTTCGCAGCCACAGGGAAGGTGCGAGCCCTTTAAATAGAAGCAGTTGAAAGGGCTCCCAGTCCCACTCCAACTCATTGCCAGGGAGGTGTGAGCCCATTCAGCTGCTGCTATTTAAAGGCACCAGCCCTTATGCGTGAGGCCCTGCCCCTTCCGTGGTGGCCTGCAACCACTTCCAAAACTTATGAAGCGGCCCCCCCTTCAAAAATTATTGCCCACCCCGGTCTAGGATGGTGAGAGAGAAAGGAAGAAGTTTGTTTCTTCATTGGCATCCACTTAGGGTTGCCAGGTGGTTTACCAAAAATACCGAACACCCCCCATCTCCTCCCCCCCAAAAAAACCAGGGAAAAATTCTGTTGAGGGGGGGAAAAAAGAGGGGAGACCAAAGTTGTTGAGCAAAAAAAAAAAAGGACCTGAGAGTTAAGCAAAAAAAAAAACAAAAAACAAAAATTAAAATAGCAGGGCCCCTTTAAGAAAAGGCTTTTTGCCATTGGCCATCTTGTTTTCTTGATTGGAGCCAGAAGGCAGCTTCCCTGCGGAACCAGGTAAGCGGGAGGGGATTTAGGGGAGGCTCAGGGGCCCGAGGGGGGGCAGAGACTGGGCCCAGTTGCTGAGTGTGTGTAGGATTGCCTGGTGTCCAGTATTTTCGCCTCCTGGCAGGGAAAAAAATTAGAAAATACCGGACATTTTAGATGCCCAGTATTTTCTGAATTTTTTTACCGGACATGAGGAGAAAATACTGGACTGTCCAAGTCAATACCGGACACCTGGCAATCCTACAGCCATCTGCCCCCTTCTTCACTCCAACCCTTACTAATACATGGGCCCAGGGCCCGTGGTAATGCGCCCCAAAGGATCAGTTCTCAAATAAAGAATGAGGAGGGTGGTCTCTGAATGAATCTAGTTTCAAATTTTCTAGGATGAAACCAACACTTTTAAAAGTAGTAACAAGGCCTCGCACTAACAGCAGGCAGCAGATTGGGTACACATTGACAATGACACGGAAGCAAAAAGAGCAGTAGTTATGACCTACATGGGTATGAAACTCTTCTGCTGAAATCGATAAGAGGGATTTTTCTGTTGACTTAAGTGGGGAGCAGGAAAGGATTATAGACAAGAATTTATATGATTCCAGGTATAAGTATAAATCCACTACAAGACTTCTCTCTTTTGGGTGTATTATGGGGAAGGAGAAGTTCTGGATAGCATGCAAGATGAGTGTGCTGAAAATCTCACCAGTCTGTTTTCAGCAGTGTTTTTGTGTCAGTCTTCATAAACTGACCAGCACAGAGAAAGTAGTCAATAGGGGAGACTCAATGAACAGTAAGATCTTGAATTTGGATTTTTTAATTTTACAGGTAATGCAATTGCTCTTAATATGCAAAATACTTTAGTACTGTTCTCCACAGAAAACCATTGTAAATATGTTTAAAGTTCTCTGTATCTCATTTTCTTCTCTTCCTCCTTTTGTCCTCTTTTCTCATATGAAGAAGTATTTCTAATTCAATATTTTATTAATAATAATAATTAATAATAAAATTTAATAAAATGTTAGGTTCCCAGAGGGCTAGCTCAGATCTCTGAATTCCTTTCTGCTTTTTTCATATGATTGCCTCCTGCCTGGAAATCCAGTGTCCTCTGTGGGCAAGGGGAGTGGACTTGCACACCCTCCCTTGCAGTAAAGGCAGAGTGCTGTGATCGGGACTGTCTGTAGAGAAGAATGGATTCTTGGGTTCACAGAGCAGGAGAGGAATGGAGATCCCCAGAATAAACTGAAGGAATATCCTTTGGACCATGGCTGGACAATATTTTGGTACAAAACAGCTGTGGTGAAGGAGAATCCAAGCCTGAATTCCTGACAGGGAGAAGGGAGAGAACACAAACATTGAAGGGATGTAAGATCTACCCATATAGATAGAAATATGTATGGGTGGTGGGGCTGGAGGGAGGGGTCGCTTGTCTGTTTGTTTGGATTGGGAGAATTTAAGAAAAATATATTTCTCTAATATGTAAAAATTGGAAAATAGAAAAATGAAGCAACCTATTATAAAATATTAAGCCTTGTAAATGTCTAAAATATACTATGAACTTTTGCCTTTTAATAAGAAGCCAAGTAGAGAAATTGTGGATGAATGATTATTATTGTAAAGATCTTTTAATTACATTCAGTATAAAACTAAGAGAACAGTCTGCTGGCATCTGATTAAGGGAAATGTAAGACAGTGTTTCATTATGTAAAGCAATCAAGTTGTACTTTAATCAGCATCATTGTTGCAGTAAAAGAAATGTACCTTTCTCTTAAAATAACATAATTGTAAAGTTGTCAATCTAGGGTTCCTATTTGAACTGATTACACTTGATAAAAATAACAAGCCATGACAAATAGAGGAGCTAGGTTTCAGTAATTCACTAAAGAATGTCTCTACCAAGCCTTTGTGGCAAAATGTCTTGTTTGCAGGACAAATGCAGAGTTGAAATAACAACCCATGAATACTACTGGTGAAATGGCTATGTACACAAGGTGAATGCTAAAGCTTTCCCTTCTGAATGGACCTTTTTAATCCAGGCATTATCTAAGCTCTGAAAAAGTCTTCAGTGGCCTTACGTACAGATTAATGGGAAAAGCTGAGACTCAGAGTTGGGCTATTTGCAGAAACAGTTTTAAAGATTTACTGATGGTTGACAAATGCCATTTAAGCTTTCAAAGCCATCAATATGCTATTGAAAAGAATTTAAAGGGAAATCCTCCCACTATTGAAGAAGACGACTTTGAAGGATCTCCATGGTAGCTTCTGTTGTTGGCTTTTTTTTTCTTTCTTTCTTTCTTTTTTTTTACCCCCTTCAAATCTTTCATTGGCTTTCTTCAGCACATAGGACCCTGAAACGCGTGGCTATGGAAAAGGAGAGGGTATGGCCCCTTTAAAAGACATTTTGTGTATAACTGAATGTGCCAATCTGCTTTTGTTCAACCATGAGAACTGAATAGAACTGTTTCCAGCAAAAGCCCTTTTGCTCATGGACAGTCTTTCAATAGCCTTTCTGCTAATAGATTTTTAATATGAAAGCTGGAAATGGCAAAATAAAAGTTTGTTGAAGATTTTATTGAATTTGAAAAATTGACCAGAAAATATTCCCTAACTTATTTACCATTCGCTTGTACTGCAGACATCCATCTTCTTTGGTATCTCTGATAAAGTTGCTTATCTGACATGTTATGTTATGTGACAAATACCTGAACATTGATTTGTTGTTAAAATAATTCATTGTCTCCTTCTTTCCACACTCCATTTTAAAGCACTTTACTTGGCCCTGCTTCTCTTTAAGATTTTTTGAATTTCAGCATCAAACTCTAGACCCTTCTTTCAAAAATGTCTGTATCATCAGATGAAGTTAGAAAACATTTCAGACAAAATTTGCTAGGCAAAATATCATTCTGTGGTTTGGTTAAAGGCATTTAGGTTGGGCAACTTTGAGGTCAGTGACATTTGTGGAACTATAACTATGTGTGGAAGATATCCTGACATTTCCAGTTTCCTCAGTATGAGGAGGCAAGATGAAGCAGGTGATCTATAGTTACTAAAGTTGTGTAGGAATCAGGCATTAGTGCACCCATGTGTGCTACCTGCATTTCTGCAGGACAAGAAGCATTTTATTGTTACCACTGTGGCACACATTATGGCAGAATTTAGCCATCGGTTTCAAATAGGTGATGTTGTCAGCTCCAACTGACTTCCATTCTGTAATGGACCAAAAGGAAACTGAACTCCTTCTTTAACTCAGTGATTTTTTAAAAACAACAAGAGCAGCTATTATGTGTTAAAATATGATTCCACAAAGTTCTACAATGCTACATTAAGTCATCCACACAGTGTTATTTGCAGATGCACATAAGTATGAGGACACAAATTCTCAGATTATAAATTGAGTTTTAGCATGAGGAAATATAGACCAGCAGGTACAGCATCGCACAGAGAATTAAGACTCCTAAAATCTAGATAAAATATAATCCCTAATGGTGTCAATAGGAGTTTTACAATTCACTTCAGAGGAGCCAGGATTTCACCCTCCATTCAGTTCCTAGTTCTAACACTGACTTATTGTGTGAAAAGTGACAAGTTTCTGTGCCTCAGTTTCCTCATCACAAGAATGGGGCTATTGATATTAACTTGCATTTTAAAGCACTTTGAACAGCTAAAGACAAGAAGAGGTGCCTTAGAAATTTCATTTTACTAATTAATCAAGAAAATGGAATGGACAACTGAAGCGGGGAAGAGAAGTGTATGCATAGAGATGATGCAGTAAATGTATAAAGAAAATTTGGCAGTGACAGCTGTAAATTGTGAAATATTTTTGTTTGCTTTAAATACCAAACTATTGATGTTTATAATATTACAACACTGTTATGTAAGACCTGAAGCTAAGACATAGTGGTGGATTTGGCTAAACAGCTGCATTTAATTACCTGTCTGGAAAGATTTTCCTCTGGATCCTTTTAAGAACCACGCAAAAAGTGGTGGCTTACCATTTACAGGAATGAGGTTGATAAAAAGTGGGTTAAATAAACTATATACGTAAGAGAAGACAAACACAGACTATTGACACAGCGGGTATGTCTATACAGCTAAGAAAAATATTCATGGTTGGCCAGTGCCAGATGACTTGAGTTCATGGGACTCAGCCACTGGGCTATTTCATTGCTGTGTAGATTTTTGGGCTGGCATCCAGAAATCCTTCCACTCCACATGGTCCAAGAGTCTGGGCTCCAATCTAAACCCAGAAGTCTACATAGCAAAGAAACAGCCCTGCAGTCAGAACTTTGCAAGCCCAAGTCAGTTGGCACAGGCCAGACACTGGTTTTTGTTTGCTGTGTAGACATACTCTTAGATGAACATAAGAATGGCCGTACCGGGTCAGACCAAAGGTCCATCTAGCCCA
>CM057845.1:59081376-59105459 GCA_030068395.1 Apalone spinifera
TTTTACCTGGAGAACTCCCTCTCCAAACTCCCTGTTAGCAGTGCCTGTTCAGATTCTACCACCTCACTCTCAATGAATAGTAGCTTGCTCCACAACACTGCTGATCTCAATAGAAAAACTTACGGCGTACACACATAAAAGTTGTACCACTAAAACTATACCTGTATAGCTTTTTGCCATATAAGTAGGGAATAACCTACTCCAATATGACATCTCTGTGTCAACATAACTGCATCCATACTAGGATCTGGTATCATTATGTTGGTTAAAAGAAATTCACCTCCCTAACTGATATAGTTATACTTAGAAAAAAACTGTGCTGAAAAGGCCTAATATGTTTCAGTGTAAGATTAAGAATCTGGTTCTGATGTATATTAAAACCTCTGATTCATCTGAACAGTAGATAAGGTAGTCAAATAGGCTCTTGGGCACCATGAGACTAGAAGATCTTAAGAACCTACCATATTTTAGCAGAACAACCATCCTCTGACATCAGCAGAAATTATGCAGGCAGCGTGACGGCAAGACTCAGCCTCTGTAAGTCTCAAGGCAAGTTTAAAATGCTCAGTTCAATTGACCACAAAATAAAGAGAAGAATGTGTAAAGAATTATTCCAACGAAGCCCGTATGCAAAGATGGCCAACTGACTAATCCTGACTTTAAGGATAATATTTGCCATAGAAAGCACCCTATTCTCTGTTGAAGCTCACAGAGCACTGCACAATAGAATCAATATGATAAAATACAATAAACACATAAGAAACCTCTTAAAAATTAAACCAAACCCATCATGAAGTTTCATATAAGAGAAAGGGTGGTGAAAGGACAGCTATAAATAACACTAGCCAAGATCCTAGCGTAAAGAGTGAAATCTTGATCTTCATGGAGTCAATGACCCCTAGTCTACACTAACACGTTATTTCAAAATACTGTAATCCCCTTAGGTCAAATATATAAGCAGAACGTCCCACACTACAAAGCCTATTATGGGCCGATTATTTTGAAATCTGTACTAGGGATGTAAACAAGTAGTTGACTAGACGGTTAACTGATAAGCCTAGGTTTATCAGTTAATCTAGTCGACTAGTCACTAGTTGATAAATGTAATGCACATTGGAAAAAATAATCCCAACTATACATATAATATGATGGGGACTAATTTAGCTACAACTACACAAGAGAGAGATATTTGAGTCATTGTGGATAGTTCTCTGAAAACATTCACTCAGTGTGCAGCGGTAGTGAAAAAAAGCAAATAGAACGTTAGGAGTCATTAAAAAAGGGATAGAGAATAAGACAGAAAATACCTTATTGCTTCTGTATAAAACCCATGGTATGCCTATATCTTGAATACTGCGTACAGATGTGGTCGCCTCATCTCAAAAAAGATAGTTTAGCATTGGAAAAGGTTCAGAAAAGGGCAGCAAAAATGATTAGGGGTTTGGAACAGGTCCCACATGAAGAGAGAATAAAAGGACTGGGACTTTTCAGTTTAGAAAAGAGGAGACTTGGGGGGATATGATAGATTTCTATAAAATCATGACTGGTATCTAAAGAATGAATAAGGAAAAGTTATTTACTTATTCCCACAATATAAGAACTAGGGGTCACCAAATGAAATTAATATGCAGCAGGTTTAAAACAAACAAAAGGAAGTTTTTCTTCACTCAGTGCACAGTCAGCCTCTGGAACTCCTTGCCAGAAGATGTTGTGAGACTAGGACTTTAACAGGGTTCAAAAAAGAACTAGATAGATTCATGGAGGTTAGGTCCATCAATGACTATTAACCAGTATGGGTAGGAATGGTGTCCCTGGTCTCTGTTTGTCTAGAAATGAATGACAGGGGAGGGATCACATAAGGATTACCTGTTGTGTTCCCTCCCTCTGGGGCATCTGGTATTGGCCACTGTCGGCAGACAGGATACTGGGCTAGATGGATCTTTGGTCTGATCCAGTATGGCCGTTCTTATGTTCTCACAACTCTCTGCCCCGCATCTGCCTCTGTATCAGAGGCAGCAAAGGGGAGGGAACTAGGAGCCAGTGCTGGGGGGAGCCCCAGCTTAAAAGCTGGTTCCCTCTGGCACTGGCTCTGTGGTGCCGCCTGCCTCCCCTTCCCCATGCTGCTGCCTCTATCGCAGGCAGTAGCATGGGAGAGGAGAAGGGGAGGCTGCTGTGAGGCAGGCTCTGCCTGCGGCAGGCCCTGGCTCACTGCAGACAGATGAAGAGCAACCTCTGTCCACAGGGAGCTTCAGCCCACCACAGACAGAGGCTGGTCCACAGCAGCCCCAGCTTGGAACCCCTGCTCAATCCCCAGCTCGGATCCCCCACAGACAGAGGCTGCTGCCAGTGCAGCTTCAGTCCATAGCAAGCCTGGGCCAGACCCCCTGCGGGCAGGGGCTGCTGCCACCCACATGGATGTCTTTGTATCAGAGGCAGCAGTGCGGGTGGCAGGCAGCCAGTCCACAAGGGGAGTTGGTTTTTAAACTGTCTCTCCTCACGGATCAGCTCCCGCCTGGCACCCCGCGCTGCTGCCTCTGATATGGAGGCAGCAATGCGGGGTGGCAGGGGGCTTCCCGGAAGTGGAGCCGGAGTGCACTGGCTGCCAGCCCTGCCCCAGGGACTGTAGAATAGTTGACTAACCACTAAGAATTCATGCAGTTAGTCGACTATTGTATTACCTGCTATCTAACATCCTTAATCTGTACTCCTGCTTTCCTTCGGGAATAACACTAATTTTGAAATAGTGCTACTGTGGACACTCTGGTGCTGCTGTTTCAAAATAACTGCTCCCCAGAATAATTTGAACTAATTATTCCCCAATGCTTCCTGGGGCTCTAAGTTGAGGTAGTGCATCCACATTAACAGAGCTAGCCTTAGATTAATTTTGAGGCTTCCCCACAGTGGGGACACGCTATTTCAATTTGTAAAACTGGGAGTTATTAAGTCGAATTTAGTTATTTTGAAATAATTTCCTAGTGTAGACATGTCCTGAGAGTTTTGCCATTGCCTTCAAAAGGACCAGGATTTCATGCAGCTTAGAATTCCTGCTCTAAAGTGGGGACAAGTTGTAAATACCCTTTCAGCATTTTGGAAATGTGATAGTGTCACTTTTATGAGGTTTCTCTGTAGTAAATGTCATCCCAATTATTTTCCTTTGTAGTTTTCAAATTTGTGCTTCAATAGCAACATGAAAGCTGGATAGGTAGAATAAAGGTGCACAGGTTTAATTTGTTTGAATTTAAGACAGCTTGCACAAATTCCACCGTCAGTTACACCCAGGCAACCACAATGAAATCATTGGGGATGGGTGGGTGTATGTAACTGAAGCCAAAGTCTGCCTCATACTATGTAGTTGTGTTGTGCATAATTTGTATATGGTAGTTGGCCCAGTCACCAGTGTAACTGAGGACAGAGTTAATTTGGCCAATAATGTGCAATTTAGGAAACATGCCTTTTGCAACTTTGTTTTGATTCTTTCAGTATTTGCAGACAAACTTGGATTCTCTTCTGGATAGCTCACAGCATTTGTATTCTGTGAGATATTTTGTCCTTATTGGATTCTCTCCACACAGAAAGCAACAGAAACAATGAGTAGCTCTGATTTAACTCAGTGGAATCAACCTGCTGTAAACCCAATGTGAGACAAGAGTTAGGCCCACAGATTCTAAAGTGGACAAAGGTATTGGTTCTTTCACAAGATTTTTTTCCTAAATCTTTACCAGGTGCTTGAGTGAAATGGATGTGACAAAAACAAACAAAACACAAAGACTTTTAAACTTTTGAAACCTGAGAAATTGAGCGGGGGGAAGGAATTTTAGCTTACTGAAGTAGCAGTAGGGAAGGGAGTATCATCTCTGTATTTGGCACTGGAACAAGTGCTTCTGGAGCACTGTCTCCAATTCTGACTCTCAAAATTCTGGAATATATGGACAAATTAGAGAGGGCTCAGAAAAGAGCTATGAGAATGATGAAAAGAATGGAAAAGATGTAATACAGCAAGAGACACTAGGAGCTCAGCTTATTTAGCTTAATAAAGAGAAGATTAAGAGGTGACTTGGTCAAAGTTTATAAGTATATATGTGGTGAACAAATATTTGATAATGGGCTCTTCAGTCTAGCAGACAAAGGTAGAATAAAATCCAATGGCTAGACGTTCAAGCTGGACAAATTCAGATGGGAAATAATGCATACTTTTTTTAATAGTGAGGGTAACAATTTACCTTCAAACAATTTACAGAGTGCAGTAGTTGGTTTCTCCATCACTGGCAATTTGTAAATCAAGATTTGATTAAAAAAAACCCCTATGTTTCAGTTCAAACAGGAATTACAGTGAGAAAGTTCTATGTCCTGTATCATGCAGGAAGTCACCCTAGATGATCACATTGATCCTTCTGGCCTTAAAATCTATAGTGGGTTTTTTTCTCTGTTTCATCACTTATCAATGCTTGGTATTTCTCCAGTCCTTTGTCAGAAATATAGTATATTAAACCTGATATTTCTAATGTCAAAAACAGCCACAAAACAGAAACAAACTAAAAATCCGAGCCTTCTTTTTTCATCATAATATAGGGCACTTATTTTTCCCTTAGAGATCACTTTATACATTTGAAAAAAAGAAATAGGGACCTTTTGCTACTTGAGAAGTATATTTTAATTAGAAGGGCAGAAACAGAAATGATATACATATTGTTTTAAAAATAATACTAAATATTTTCATTATACTTGGGGGATACATCTTATTCTTTTTCTTACTTAATCAGCTCTGCCTGCTACTGTGTGTTACAATATTCCACTATTTGTTTAAGTCCTGTAATATATTAGCTAAATACAATACATGATTGACACCCTAGGATATTTTTGTAACATTCCCCGATAATAATTGCTTATCAACTTCAAATGAACAGCCCTGTACCAGATCTGAAAGAAAATGGATGATTTAATGACAATAAGCATCATGCATTCAGTACTTAGAAATAGCAGGGTGCTACAATCTTGGCACCTAAAATAAAATGTCAGGTACTTGTCAGATTAATTCAGCACTCCGTGTATTTTATCTGATCTTTGATCTTTACTTTCTTTTTAACTCTAATTATTTGTTCTGCTCTGCTCCCTCTGCTGGAGTCTTGGCTAAACTGAATGGCAAAATTGTTTTCTGAAAAGATTAATCATGCATGTAGTGTTTGCTTTACAAATGTTCCACAGTCCAGATTTAAGTAAGTCTTTGACACCCATTTATATGAGAAAAATACCTACAGTATATAAGAATATGTACTCTTTAAAATGACAATATTGCAAAGCTCCTGCAATAAGAGTTCACTCTTGAATGCACCTGAGGAACTCTGTTGATAGATAACATGAAAAGCAGAATTTGGATTAAAGTGGTTTATAGTATCTCTGGTTTTGTTTGTGTTCAATTCAGTCCTGATTTGATAGGAGTGGTTTGTCTGGATCAGTTATGTGGTAATCATGTGATGGGCTCAAATGAACCTCCCCCTTCCCGCCCCATGTGTTCAAGGGAAAAGGTGTAAAGAGCCTTTCTCATGAAGTTTGCCCTGCCTGCCACACCCCCCCCCCCACACACACACACACACCACAGGAGGCCAGATTTAGTGGAGCTACAATGATTTACACCACCTGAAGATGTGGTCCACAGTCTACTCCAGGCAAGTGATGCTGCTGGAACTAACATCTCTGGAAGGAATTGGGACAAAGGGGGGAAATACATATTGCTTCCCAAGGATGATGTTAAATAGCAGCTACTAAAGTTAGACATTTATAAATCAGTAGGTCCAGACAACGTGCACTCAAGAGTTTTAAGAGAGCTGGCTGATGAACTTGCAGGAGGATCATTAATGCTGATTTTCAGTAAGTTTTGAACACTGTAAATGGAATAATCCAGGTAATTACAGACTAATAATGGAGTAGCTGATGTGGACCATGATTAATGAAGAATGAAAGGATGTTAATATAATTAATGCAAATCAAAGGGTTATGGAAAATAGATCCTGTCAAATTAACTTGATCTCTTATCCAGATAAGACTGTTTTGTAGATAATGGTAATAATATTGATGTAATATTATGCATCCAAGGATCACACTAGTACTTCTGGTCATACTGTTGCACACTGGGAGCTCACGTTTACCTGATTATCTGCCATGATCCCTACATTTTTTTTCAGAATCACTGCTTCCCATTCTGTTAATATGGCCCATGATCTTCGGTAAGAAATTTCATTTGGTACCACACAAGATTTTGATTAAAAATTAGAATATAAAATTAACCCAACACTCATTACCTGGATTAAAAACTGGCAAACTGACAGATTTCAAAAGAAAATAGTAAATGGAGAAACATCGTAGAGCATATATGTTTCTAATGGGGTCCTTCAAGGATCAGTTCTTGGCCTTATGCTGTTTAACATTTTTTTAATAATCTGGAAGAAACCAACAAATTATCACTAATTAAGTTTGCAGATGACACAGAAATTGGGGTGTGGGAACAGGACAAGATTCTGATACATAGTCATCGGGATCACCTAGCAAGCAAGGCCCATGCAAACATTGTTCATTTTAATATGGTTAAATGCAACAGTATACAGGTAGGAACAAAGTTTGTGGGCCATATTAACAGAATAGGAAGCAGTGATTCTGAAAAAAATGTAGGAATCATGGCAGATAATTAGGTAAACCTGAGCTCCCAGTGTGCAAAAGTATGACTAGAAGTGCTTGTGTGATCCTTGGATGCATAAACAGGTCAGTCTTGAGTAGGAGCAAAGATGTTATTTTACCTTTGTATTTGGCACTGCCGTGATTGCTGTTGGAATACTAATGTGTAGTTCTGGTGTCCACAATTCAAGAAGGATGTTGATAAATTGATAATGATTAAAGGAAAGTAAAACAGGGAGTGGATTGATAACAGCTTATAAGTACCTATATAAGAAATAAAAAATTGATAATAAGATCTTCAGTCTAGCAGAGAAAATTATAAAATGATCCAAAAGCTGGACATTGAACCTAGGCAAATTCAGATTAGAAAGGAGGCATCATTTTTTTAACAGTGGGGTATTAACCATTGTAACAGTTTACCAAAAATTGTGGTCAGTGGCAATTTTTAAGTCAACATTGGATGTTTTTCTAACAGAGATGCTCTAGGAATTATTTTGGGGATGTTCTGTAGCCTGTGTTATACAGGAGGTCAGACTTTGTGATCACAATGGTCCTTTCTGGCCTTGAAATCTATAAATCTATTAAAGGCTGAGATTCCCCCTTCATCTCTTAGAGCACACACCTATCATTCACTATGAAACCTGATCTAAAGCAAAAACGGAGTCTCATTTACCTTTTTTAGTATACATTTTAATGCAAGGGTGTTGGACACTTTGAGCAAACTCTACATTTTAAATAGTTGAATAAAAACAGTGTTCTGCAAAAAATCAACTTCTTATGCTACACGCTGCTGTTCATTTAAAAAAATCCTACATAATGGGCCCAGTTGTTACTCTTTGATTATTGTAAAGTCCTGTTACTGCAAGTCTGGCTGAATTTTTAATTATTTAGCTTTTTGTTTAGATTATTTCTATTACTAAAGAAGAGAAAGACAGAAGTAGTCATGCTATTTCCATTTATTTTTCTAAAACTCTTGGTAGAGAAGGTATTCAAAATGTGTATTCTGTCTTAAATGTTTTTCCTTGCTAAACTGCTAAATTCTAGAACAAGATTTTTCCAAATATTAAAGTTAGGTGCTTTAAATCCGAATCCTTTGTTGGAAATACACATCTTGACCATAGATTTTAATGTACTCCCAGGAAAAATTGCAGATGCAGTGTGAAGTCAGATGTGAGAATAAATACTATAATTTAATTGTCAGGAAGTTCTCACAGCATTTGTTTATATGATCAGACTTGCTTCTGTGGTGTAATGTACTTAAATATATGGCAATGCAGTATCACTGCTTATTTGCATAGTTATTTTTGAAGATGCTGTAATGAGGTCATTAAAATAAAAGTTATGCTAGCTTTTCTTGTCTTTTCTTGTTTTTTACTCTGCCTTTATGTGCTAAATGATCTTGAGCATGTCACGTCACCACAGTGCCTCAGTTTCCCCTTCTGCAAAATGAAGATAATGATACTTACCCTGTGTTGTAAAGCACTTTGAGATGTATGGTTGAAAGGTGCTGTGTAAGAGATAAGTAGTATCACCATAGTGTTGGCAAACCAAATATATCCACTTTGGACAACAGTGCTATTTAAAATTATTTTTTATATCTGTGATGATAGATTTGCATTAAAGATAGCATATTTTGAGAAGTTAAAGTACTCCATCATAGTATTAAATAGCTTTAAAATAATATGTCAATAGTAAAAGTACAGCAATACTGTGTTCAAAAGGTGGGAATATCTTGAAAACGTCATTTCTATCTATAAGACAATATCCAATTTATTTGAGAGTGGACTGCCTGGGTAGTTGTTCCTAGTCACTGAAAATGGACATGTAGCTTGTTTGTATTCAGTCTGTTATTGTCAGTGTTTTGGCCTGAGGCTATTTTATCTTTCAAAGACTTCCATAAAAATAATAATTAGTACATCATCTTAGGTCCATGAAAACCCAAGGAAAACATTAACAGCAAAAAATTCTTGATTATTTGTATAAATTATGCTTCATCTTAAATTGTTAAAAAGTTTATCAGCAAATAAATATAAACATTGGTAAGTTGCAAAATTATTTTCTATGTAATACTGAATTGCAAAATGGTGATGGTTAAATTTGTTTGTGATGTTTTGTATTTGAAAATATATTCTAATTGCAGATGAACTGCTTTCCAAAACTCAGTGAAAACCCTGCATATAAGCCAGGATAGATTTTTCCCTCATTTAAAAGAATGCAGTTTAGAAAATCAACTTTCAGAAATGAATTGTCTTCAATAATATCAGCTAATAATAAATTAGTAGCTTGGCCTCCAAATAAAGACTTCTCCAGCATATGTTGAAAGTGAGTTAAACTACCAGAGTCCAGAAACACAAGTTTAAATATCGTGTACTACTTTTTAAAATATGGTAACTGGAAATGAAATTCTTCGGTATGCCTAAATGGGCGACAATAAATAAAGAAATCTGGAAAAGAAAATATTTTATTTTTATGAGTGCTTCTGAATCATACCTGTTCTTGAAGTGTTTCCAGGTTTGGTACCATTTGATGAACACTCAAGAGCTGCATGAATCTTTAAACAGACAAGTTGATCATTTCTCTAGTGCATTTTGAAATAGCTATTGTCTGTTTGTTCATTTTTTTAAAAACTTCCACAAAAATGTCTCCTACTTCTCACAAATGAAATTCCTCTCCCCTTAGCCCTAATTACTAGCCAGAAATGGAGTATGGATAATATTCAGTGTTGGAACAATGAAAGGCCTAATATATGACAACTTTGGACCATTCACAACTAGAAACAGGAACTTTATAGAAGTGAAATATGGTGGTTCTCAACTTCCTAATACGGTACATGGCACTTGTTCTGTCTTTGAAAGTAGCAGCAATACATTTGGGATATTTTTATGTCTAGAAAAATTATGGTTCGAGATATTAACAAAATTTTACATTTATAGTAGATTTTTCTCAGCTTCTGAACTATTTAAGTGAATTTAACTTTTACAGTGCCTCGCACAACAAGACTGTTGTCAACTGGACCCTCTGGACTCTGTTGTAATTAGAAATACCTAATAATAATGGCTAAACACTTGGATTTAAGAGGACACAATAACTAGTCCTTTAATATCTTTGCTATAAAAGATGTGGTTTATGTACAACGATGTGATGGTGTGGTAGATTAGAAACATTCTAATCCACATTCATTTTGAGTGGCTTTCATAACTGACTCATGGCTTCACTAATTGTGAATACTGTGGCCATCCCAAATGTATGTTACTGAAACCTTTTTATCACATCATGCATTGTGCACTCACACACACAAGGTAGGTCTACACTTGGTGCTGGAAGTTGTAGTGAGTGGATGTATTCATACTAGTTCTCATCAAGCTAGCGGGGTATAAAGAATGCAAGTGTGGCAGCAGGAGTGGTGGTATGAACTAGCTGCCTAAGGTCTTGGACAGGTACGCAGTTGGGGCAACTAGTCCTTCCCATCATTTGCATTGCTGTAGCTACACTCTAGTTCGCCAGTGTACCTCCTTGCGCTAAGGTTCACACCCCCCAGCTCAAAAATATGGTTATACCCTAGAAGGAAAACTTTTATTCTTCTTTTTCTTAAACATTTAGATAGCTATATGGAGAATGCTGGAAAGTTTTTAAAAGTGAAGGAAAATTCATAAATTTGCAAAGAAGTGACAGTGAAGGAGATTGCCATTGAATGGAATCACAGACATGTAACTAAACTTTTTAAAGGTTCTTTTATGCAAATGATCACAAAATGCAGTTACCTAGTTTGATAGCATTTAGTGACGGGAATTGCATGTGACAATTTGGTGCTCATTTTGCACGCTGATAGTCTTCAAAAAAATAGTCCTTGATGTTGTAAATCAACAAAGAGGAAAATATATTCATAGTTCAAATGTACCTGCTGGGAAAAAATGCTTGAATTTAGATTAATTAGACTGAGATGTGACTACCATTTCTGGTAAGCCTCAGCAGTCTATTTTGAACTGAGCTATGACTCAGTCTCCCGCTTTATAAGTGCAAAATGGATTTATATCTGAGCACATATGACTTCCATACAATAGGCTTTGTGTGCAAAGTAGATAGTTATATGCTCAAATACCCAAATTTGCACCACAATTCAATTTCTAGTGCTGTCCTTTTGCAAATTTAGCCCTTGATATTAAGCAGGATTTCCTATAAAAATCTTACTCAGTGTTTTTAGGGACTCCTAGTAATCAAGATGTGTTCGAAGTAATTTAATTACTACACTGGTGGCAGACTGGCACAGGATATAATTAAGATTGGTGTCACTGCAACGAGTACTGTTGCCTCTGCAATTATTCATGCAAATCTTTGTCTCTTCTGCACAGACATTGTTTCCTGACATGTCACTGTTCTTAGTCAACTCCTGGATAACTGGTTAGAGAATTTAGACTGATGACCTGCTGGTGTTTGTTTGTTTCTCACGCTCTCTCAGAATTATTGCTTGCCATTTGCAGTACTCTAGCCTAATTTAGTAGTGTTTTAATTTAAAATGTTTCTTCTGATCATGTTATAGTTATTCACATTATGGGTCATATACTGCTTTCTCATGACAGAATTCCCACTGATATCACAGGGAGCGGCACATGAGTTTTAATGATAATACATGCATTAAGTTTGCCTATTGTACAAATATGTTAAAAGGATTGTGGGATTCCAATAATTATAAGTTTAACTATGTGTTTTATGTTTTCTTTATCATTGTGGCAAGCAAACGCCTATCGAATTTGAACAGAAATGTTTTTCAACTTTAGTTATTTTGTGTGAATTTGAAAATGCTGTAGATTTTGGCCAAATCCATAATTTTGTTGAAGTCAATTGATCATTTGGTCTTTTAATTTGAAGTTTTGTTTCATAATGACATTGAAAATATTTTACAAGCATCCTCCATTCTCTCTGCTCTTCAAGCAAGAGCCAAATTCTGTGCTGGTGCTGACAATCTAGCATGGCAAATAGGGTAGTGGGACCTTAAAAATGAACACTTTGGAAAAAGAACCTTGCTGGCATAGGCCAGGGTTCCATAAATTCCAAAATTTGTATCCGGAACCACATCTGTATCTGCAAAAATGAGCCACAGATATCTGCATCTACATCTTCAGATGCGGATACCTGTGGATATAAAGTCCATAAGACAATCCAAAGAAGCACTCTTTACTACTTTTCTCAGTAGAAGTGATGCATAGGACCAATGTCCATAGGCTTTTAGTTTTGATAACTGCTTTCATGCTAGCTATCTAAAATGATAGACGTGTTCCTTGTCCTGAAGTCTATGGCTTCTGAGAACATGATCCAAAGCCCAGTAGGTTAACTGGGAGTCTCCTTTATTGATCCCTTTGGACACCATCAAGATTTTCTGTTTGGCTTCCCATACTCTACAGCTACGTCTACACTGGCATGATTTTCCGGAAATGCTTAAAACGGAACAGTTTTCCGTTATAAGTATTTCCGGAAAAAGAGCATCTACATTGGCAGGATGCTTTTCTGGAAAAGCATCCGTGGCCAATGTAGACGCGCTTTTCCGGAAAAAAGCCCCGATCGTCATTTTCGCGATCGGGGCTTTTTTGCGGAAAACACTACTGTGCTGTCTACACTGGCCCTTCTCCAGAACAGTTTTCCGGAAAAAGGACTTTTCCCGAGCGGGAGCAGCATATTTTTTCCGGAAAAGCAGCTGATTTCTTACAGTAGGTCGTCAGTGCTTTTCTGGAAATTCAAGGGGCCAGTGTAGACACCTCGAAGCTTATTCCAGAAAAGCGGCTAATTTTCCGGAATAAGTGGCCCAGTGTAGACACAGCCTACAAGTTTACTGCACTGTTTGTGTGACCTTCTGTGGCTGCCTACATTAACTCAGTAGGCTGAGTTGTGGAACTGTTACTCCTACAAGTAGTCCCATTGACTTCTCTGGGACTTCTCTCTTGCAAAAATGCTTACCAGTACGAGTAAGGACTATTCAGTCTTCCTATGCCATTACACTTAGTGGCAGGAGTTAGCCAAATGGCAGACAAGCTAATTGGACTTTAGAGGGCACATTTTGAGTGTATAGAGGCTCTGGTGCATGCACTAAATATACTCATCACAGCCTCCATGTATGGAAGTCCTTGTCAGGCGGGCTGGAGGTAAAGGGTTGTTGCCCCTTTAAGAGCCACCCCTTAGCATAGAGAGACTAGTGGGATGAGTAAAGGGATGGACAGAAAGGGCAGGAAGCAGCTGGGCCCACATCATAGGAGGGTCACTGCTCTTCCTTCTGACTAGAATACTGAGAGGACATTTATAGCCCATGCAGCTCCAGAGAAACCCTCTTTTACCAGGATCGAGCTGATAGCACCTATCCACCCATGAAATTTGCAAAAGGATTAGGTTCCCTCATGACCCATTGTGGGCATTATGCAGCTGGCCCTTTTCCTTGGAGCCTGGAAAGGAATTTTTCCCTACCTGTTGGGTTGTGTGGGGGAGATTTTTTCACCTTCCCCACAGTAAGTCTGGGACCCAGTGGGATGGGCAAGGGGGGTAGATTTTAATGTCACAACTTAATATGTAAAATAGGGTTACCATATTTGAACTTTCAAAAAAGAGGATACTCCTGAGAGGGAGAGTATCTGTATCAGTATCTACCAACTCACATTTTATAAATGTGCTGTATAGTATAACACATTAGTGTAATGTGAGTTGGTAGATACTGATACAGATACTCTCCCTCTCAGGAGTGTCCTCTTTTTTGAAAGTTCAGATATGATAACCTTAAAAAACTTTTGGTAGAAGTCCTATGTGGAAACTCAGTATGGAAGGGACGTGTTGATCTGATAAAATGGATTTGAAGAAAAGCATTCTGTAAGAGAGCTGAAAAAGAGGAGGTTGGGTTCTGACATCTTGTTCATTGGGAAGCCTCTTTTTCTTTTTAGCCTTTTTAAAGGATATAAGAAAGGTGGTCTTGGTGATCTGACATCTGGAGTAGTGGGGTGCTGAACCCCCTTGCACCTCATGCAAGGTCAGGATAGTGAACAAATTTGTGGCCTAATTAAATCACACCCATTGCCTCCTGTCTTACTTCCAGCATGGCTGGACAAGTGATACAACTGCCCCAAAGGAGTAACCAGCTTCTAAACACAACTGCCTGTGCAAGTAGGTAACTGCATGTGCAGTAGATGCCCAGATTTTTATGTGCACCGGGGCTTCCATTCTACAGAAATATGTAAGTTATGTTAGGCAAATATGTAAGTTATGAGGTTCTATGAGGTATGCATTTCTGTTCTATGTGTAAATGCATTTTGTTGATAATATTTTGTGGTGCTGTTGCAGACAAATATCTTTATCTTTCTTGGCTTCTTTATATAAACAAAGAAGCCAAGAAAAAGGGGAAGGGGCAGTTTAGTGGAGAGAGGGGTGGAGGAGGAAAAGTGAAAGAGGGAGAGGGGGAGGGGAAGCGAGAGAGAGAGAGAGAGAGAATAAAATGTATATTTAACTAATAGTTTTAAGGATATGTCTAAAAGTTGGTAAAGTTTGTGTATATTGGGAGTAACTTGTATTATTCTGGTGCATGTCTACATTTGGCAGAAGGAGCAAGGACTGAAAGCTATTTGCCCATATTCTAACCCTTTAAGGCTACAGCTACACTATGAGTTTTGCCACAAGAGCCTATGCAAATGAAGCGTGTTAGCGTTTTCTCATGTTTCATTTGCATACTCGCTTTCGTTCTCTTTTTGCGCTAGGGGTTTTTGCGCAAAAACAAGCAGTGTGGATGTTTCCTTTTTGCGCAAAACCCCCTTTTTTCCGCAAGATTGGTATATCTCCTTTTTTAAGGCAAAAGGGGGTTTTTGCGCAAAATGGATCCGTCTACGCTGCTGAGGTCCTTGGGGTTGTATAATTATCATCCCTGCTGTTCAGATTGATCCTACTATTAGGAATCAGTTAGGCAAGAGTTTGGTCTGTGTTGGGCAGAGCTCACGTTAAAACTGTTTTAGTAGTATGCTGCATGTGCCTGCCTGAGGATGCATTCCTCCTGTTTTCAGATATCATCACCATTTGGCCTTTTAAATATAAAATATGAGCAAATATATTTATTTACAAAATCCCATTGAGACATATGTAGAAAAGGCATGCATCAAACTGATTTTGCTTAACATAATGCCTGTTCGTTAACCTATAATTCACTTGACTGATAGTATTTCAGCTTCTATGTTTTTGTTCCTTTGCCAAAATAAATCTTTTATTCCTTTGCCAAAATGAAATGGTAGTCCTCCACCAATGGCATGAGAGAATTGGGTGATGAAATATTACAGTAAAAATGTGAATTCATAACTACACTGCTCTCTGATTAATCGCTTTGATTTTGAAGTGAAAGCACAGAGGATTACTTCTATGAGTGGTTTGACAATGGCTATGAAATATTAACACAGTTCTCTGGTATTTTAGATTCTGTACCCTTACTATATTTTTCAATTGCACAGGGAAACATCAATACAGTAGATCAAACATAGTAAAATCAAAAGAGTGATAGCTGAAACATTTATTCTATAATGTGAAACACAGTATCATTAATAAGAATGTTAAATGTCCACACACATAAATTCAGATAATTTGCTTATCTCCCAAATGCTGGAAAAAGTACAGTAGTCAGTCTCTAGTTTGTTATGCAATCTATTTTATTACATTTACTCTTGTGGTAAGTCAATTCTGATGATACTGTGGGAATATAGGAAAGACAGATAGAAACTATACAAATAACAATAGAATAACATTTAATTACATGGAACTTGGCCTAAAATAGAAATTGATTGAGTTCTGACCAGAGCTTAGATGGCTAGTGGTTTCCTGTGCCAGGAACTACTGTGGAACCCCACCAGGAAGTGTGCTACATAGCAGGATCACATTACATCCTTGTTTTATGGTTCATTTCACTTATTTAATGCAATTTAAGAACTTGTAAAAGGAACATGTTAAAAAGAGGAATGTAGTTTTTATTCCATTTCTTTTAATCAAAACATTTATTTTTATAAAATTCCTAAACTAATTTATGACAAAATCAACAGCACTGTAAGCCAGGTTTTACTACAAAAAGCAGTATGTTCCATATTCAGGAAATATCAATAAAAATGCACATTTCTTATTTTTGTACAGCTTATTTTTCTACTTTTAGTAACCCAAGAATATGCTACCGTCTTAAAACAACACATTTATTTCCTTTCCTTTTATTACTCCAAATGAATTGTAATATCAAATAGTGGTTTATTAAAACAACCTTGACTAAAAGGATTGTTTAGCACACCAACCTACTTAGTAAGAATTTTTGGAAAGTGGATGTGCTGCATACAGCATATATTTTGTTTGACAAAGCTGTCGTCTTAAGAAAGAAAAATGTTTAAAATGCTAACTAGATAATGATTCATCAGTCCTGACAGAGGAACTAATTTTTGTTAATGTACTACTTAAAAATGTGTGGAATGAGCAGCTGGATACCACACTTGTGGCATGCCATACTAAAGCTCTGTCTGTTTTCCCCTACAGTGATCTCAGTATGAACAACATCACTAAGCTGCCCTCGAACCCCCTGCACAATCTCCGCTTCCTGGAAGAGCTGTAAGTATCATTGTATCCTTGATGGGCACAGTCAGCACCAGACACATTCCTATGTTTGTCTCTCATACATACTGTGGGAACCAGATAAAACAGTGCAGGAAAGCTGTCAGCCCTGACACTTTTGGCACATGTGAAAACACTTAGCTGAAAAAACCAATTGATTGTGATTCTGGAAATGAACTTATAAAAAGAGTTACTATAAGGCTACAACTTCTCTAACCAGAGACAGAGCCAAACAAATTAAACATTTTAAACAAGGGTTGTGTAAAAGAGCTGGACAGGTTTTTGGAAATAGTTAAGCAGCAGGATATTAAAAGTTGAATACTGGCTCATGTTTATTAAAATAGCAAGTAAAGCTATAATCAAAACCTTCTGCCCAGTTCTGCCTGTGTCAAGGACAACTGAGTCCACATTTCATAGCATCAAGGCTTCTTGTCCTAATCACTTTTAATTACTGTTTCCTTACTCTTAAATTTAGCATCCCTCAAGGCTGACTGTAAAATACCAAATCCTACAAAGATCTTAGAGCTGTGCCATCCAGTACTTTCTGTAAAAGAAAAACGATATGCAATGCAAAAACTAGCTAATGAAACACAGCTTCACAAGAGGAATGGCACTGGAAGGGATGATGACTAAGCATAAGTGAAAGGCACTCTGTGTGCAGGAGATCTCAAGGTGGCAGTGTCTTTAGTTATTATGACCTACACTTAAAAGTCATCTTCAAGCTTTCAGTCCACAAAATGATGGAGAGTTAATGCCTAATGCACCATATACTCTGTGGGAGAGGTTAATATTTGCAATTACGTGAATTCTCTAAAAGTTGATTAAAGGAACTGTTTAGGCATCGGCCCCTAATGAAACATGGAATCATAGAAAAGTAGGAGTGGAATGGACCTTGATAGCCCCTCTAGTCTAGTTCCCTGGGCAGAGACAAGACTAAGTGTTACATCTTAAAATTCCAAAAATGGAAATTCCACAACTTGCCTAAGTAATTTGTTCCAGTGCTTAACTACCTTGTATCTTCCTTTATTAGCCCCTAATGCCAGGATTCCATCTTTTTCACTGATTTTAACTGTTAGAACACCACAAAAACCACATGGGACACTCAAGCTATGTCTACACTGCAGGCTTCTTGTGCAAGAAGCCTTTTGCGCAAGAGTTTTTGCGCAAAAATTTCTTGCACGAGAGCACGTCCACATCTCAAAGCGCATCGCAAAAGTGATGTGCTTTTGCACAAGAGAGCGTCCACACTGCATGGACACTCTTGCACAAGAAAGCTCTGATGGCCATTCACAGAATGGCCATGAAAGCACCTGTACTTTTCCCCATAGGAGCGTCCACACTTGCCTCTGGAGCGTCCACACTTGCATTTTTATTCAATAGCTGTAGCACAAAAGGGAGTTATTCCTTGTAGAAAGAGGTTTACCTACACCAGCAAAAGCCCTCTGTTTTGCTGTTATACTGCTGATTTACTTGTGCAAAAGTGCATTTGAGGTGTGGATGCTCTGCAGGTTTTTGCGTAAAAACCTTGCAGTGTGGATGTAGCCTCAGGTAAATAAAGTTATGTTGGTACCACCATACAAAAAATTACTTTAAATATAAAGGAAATGTACAGTAGAGACCCTGTTTTCAGACTTCATTAAGCTAGAATATTACTTCAGAACTATTAGTGTCTTCACTGATGGCCAGTTACATGCTAATACTTCATCCTTCAGGCTGGCATTTCAAAAAGCAAAACAGGCAATGAAATTGCCTTTTCAAAGCACAGAAAATTAGCTGATACCTCACAAATCACGTTGAAAACTACTCCATATACAAACAGAGGAGGAAAAAAGAAAATTATCTCTTTTGTTTTATTACTAGGAGCAGTTGCATGGAAACGAAGTATATCTTTTAGGCTTCATCTGCTCCTTCTACTTACTGGATGTTTTAAGTAATAATCGACTGTGTTACTATAATGTGACCACAACATGTGTGCTGTCACCAGCAAAGTATTATGCTATCAAGTCCATATGAGAGGAATTGTGCCACCCAGCCTTCTGCTTCTAGATTTTGCGAGTTAGTTATGTTTGTCCAACTTTCTCGCAACTGTCATAATCCTCCTAACAGTTCCCAGCCCCAAACTCTTTCCTTTTTCCCAGACACCTCAGAAGTAATTGCTTTAGATTTCCTTGTAAACACAGAAGCTGATTCTCTCCATGCAGCAGATTAGTGTGTTCACCAGTTTATACCATCACAGACCAAGGAATATGATTCCAATGGAAAGGTGCACGTTCTCTTTTTTTTTCTGGGACTCTGTTTTTCCCATTTTGATACACTCTCTCTCTTTCTACAAATTGTTGTTTTGGTTCTATCCCAGAGTTAGGAAGGAGGGACATACGGGGCAAGGCTGTCATTCTTTTCTCTGAGGCCAAGCACGTGGCCCCTGGGATATCTCAACTTTTCATTAGCATGGGACATCAAAATTCTTACGATCCTCGTGACTCTGCCTGCACTGCTTTCTGCAGCTCCTGTTGGCCAAGAACAGTGAACCATGGCCAATAGGAGCAGCTGTACCTGCGGACACTCAGGTATAGAAAGCATCTGGTGGCCTGCCAGCGATGAACTTTGGTGAATCGTGTCCATCCTGTGGGACCCTTATTACTGACTTCTGCCTTATAGTATTAAAAAGAAGCTGTTCTTATCTGAGTCTTGGGACAGCACATGAGATCTTTGTTTAAATGTCGTCTGTGTCTCTGTAAGGAATATTGGCTGGTTAGGAGAGTTTGTGTGTGGGATTGCAGGAGTCTGCATGGAACAGGGACACAAAACAAGAAGAATGATGGAATCTGTATGTGAATATAGGCATTGCTAGGAAAAGTTCAATATACTGCCTGAAATTGTTTTATTTATTGAATGAATGTCTCTATGAAGATTAAGGAAGAAAGCCAGTAGTGATGCCAAAGCTAGTTAGAAGACTGTTGAATAAGACATATCTAGTTTCCTTTCATATACTGAAAAAATTGTTCTTCCTAAACAAAGTAAGGTGCAGACAGGCAAAGGTCCAAGTGATTTTTTTAGTACTCTATTATTGTTCTACAACTTAAGGCAGGTGCTTTTAGCAAAATAAGAGGGGGGGGGAATAAACCCCAAGGGATGTTCTATTACTTTTTTTCTACTAAATGATTTCAGAGTAAGACAGTTTCAAATAACACCCATTTGCAAAATTACCTGACAAAGGCACCTTAAATTTAATTCTAGCCTGCCTGCAGGTGTAAAGCAATTTACTGAAGCCTGTATTACTCAAAAAAAAAAAAAAACTTGAAGAGGCTTAGCATCATCTCTGAATTTTTTCAGGCTGCCCACTTTATTATTACAGCTATTATTGAAGAATTTAGTGTGTGGCTTGTGTGCTTTGAGACATTTTGTCTTTGGGATAGTCAAAATGTACAATGAAAAGCATAAAATTTCAGGTACAATATATTTTACTATTGTAATTAAAAAAAAAGTACACAAATGCAATATAAAATCAGGAACATATGTAAACACTGATTCTCATTTATTTTAAGGTCCCTTCATACTGACAGAATGATGCAAAGGGACCTTTTTGTAAAAGAAAATTACAACTTAAGTTATTAGGACATGGCAAATTACCACTTTTTCATCTTTATTGTTTCCTTTTCCTCTCTTCTCTCATTCTGTTTGTTTTGTCTTTTTGGGGAGAGATTTTTCAAAGGTATAAATGGGATTCACATGCCCAATTCCCATTAACTTTGGCCATGTCAACACTGAGAGATAAGGACAAATTTATTAAGGTTGAATTTTAGCACCTGATTTTGTAAAGTTGAAGGTGCATGTCCTCACTGTGTGCAAGAATTTGATGTGGTTTGAAGTAGCGAATCCCAGTAGGGTGGCTACTGTCAACTTTGGAAGCGATGCATGATGGGTAGCTATTCCATAATGCGTCTGCCCCTTTGCGTTCTGGGTTATGCTCCCAGTGCACGCTGGGACCAAAGCTGTGCAGCATATTGTTCTGAGTACATGTCATCAGCATCCCATAAAGAACTCATCTCCTCCCTGTTTTTTCATGCCCTTTTTTTACACTGGTTATCCATGCAGATACCATAACAGTGTAAGCATAGAGCTATCATGGATCCCATTGAGCATGAAAGCATTACAATGATGATGTTAACCATGGTGCGCCTAATGCTAGAGTATGTCCAGAGCATATTCAGGGTCCACCAGAATGAGGAAGAATCTTGGGAGGCCATGAACATACTCTTCTGCAAAGCTCTTGAGTTGAGCAACTGACAAATGCCGCTGGAATTCAATCCTCTGGATATAGTGGGACTTCAGTTTTCTTGTAATCAGACAAGCACAGATTGGTGAGACTACATTGTGATACAGGTATGGGACGATCAGCAGTGGCTGCAAAACTTCCGTATGCATAAGACCACTTTCATGGAAGTTTGTGAATGGCTTTTGCTGCCCTGAAGTGCAAGAATATCATATGAGACCCACTCTGACAGTGGAGAAACATGTGGCAATTGCCCTCTGGAAACTTGCAATGCCAGACAGCTACGAGACAGTTGGGAATCAATTTGGAGTGGGGAAACCTACAGTGAGGACTGTTGTGATCCAAGTGGCCAAGACAATCAATGCCTTTCTGCTACAGAGGGTAGTAACTGTGGGAAACGTGGAGGACATAGAGAGGTTCCCTAACTGTGCTGGGGTAATAGATGGAACACACATCCTGGTCTTGGCATCTGATCACCTTGTCACAGAGTACATAAATTGCAAGAGGTATTTCTTGATAATGCTGCAGGCACTAGTGAATCAAAAAGGCTGTTTCACTGACATCAGCATGGGATGGTTGGGAAAGGTGCATGACATGCACATCTTTAGGAATTCCTGTCTCTTCAAAAAGTTACAAGCTGGAACTTCCCAAACTGGAAAATTAACATCAGAGGCACTGAAATGCCAACAGTGAACCTTGGAAACCCAGCTTATCTCTTGCTTCCATGGCTCATGAAGCCATATAAGGGCAGCCTGGACTGCAGTAAGGAGCCCTTGGGAGAGGAGGCTATGGAATTTGGTGAGGAGGGAATGTTGGTCTGCAAGGGCTAGAGAGAGTAGCTGTGGATATAGGCATCCTAGAAAGCATCAATTGGGTCCATCACATCCACCATGGACAACGAGACTCTCTCCTGGTTCTTCACTTCCAGTTCCCTGCTCTCTTGTCTTCATGCTCCACGCACATCTCCTCTAGCAGTGTATTCCTCCGCTTGCTTAAGTGCTCTCTGTCCACGTGGGTGGACTGCAATTGTTCCTTGAACATGTCATCCCTATTATATTTTTGCCTTCACCGTTGTTCCCGCTGTAACAAAAAGCGAAGGGCAGCCTTTACAGAGGATACATTGTGGAACGTAGAACCTAATCTATTAGAATAAAAGGAAGGTCCATCTAAAGACAATAAGGATTTATTATGTACAAGGCCACAGTTATGCTTTTAATTGGCCACTATGCAGCAGGTAACCCACAGAGTTCCTAGGAGAGCAACTGGACTCAGTATGGTAGTAGGCATGGTAAGGGATAGGGTGGCACACAAGCTGGCAGGAGAAAGAGAGTCTGGGTGTGACCGCAGGGCAGGGGCTTACGTGGCTCCTTTGTGTTCATCACCCCCCATTTGATTGGAGAGTGCAACTTTCCCTTCCTTCAGGAGCAGGCAGGTGCAGGGAGTCCAGGCAGGGCAGGGGCTCACATGGCAGCCGTGTGTTCGGCACCCCTGTTTGGCTGACTGAATGTGGCCAAAAACCTGGACTTTATGCTGCAATGACACCAGACCACTTACAGCTGACTTGGCGTGGAAAAGTATCCTACCATGGACGGAATAAGGCAGGCCTCCCCAGAAACATTGTGAGAAGGATTAAAGAGTTCCTGTATGAGAGCTTTATGGAGATGTGCAGGGAGGATTCCTGCTCCATCTCCAGACATGTTAACAAGCTCTTCCGGGGCCCTCCGGCTGTGCAGGCACAGTGGTCTCTACAGATCACACCCAGTTGCCCTCCCTGGGAGGGATTTTCTCCAAAGTTATAACAAGTTCTTGGCTCTCTGTGACATTGGCTGCCCTGCTTACCTGCTGACCATTTTCCTCATCATCATCATCCATGCTGTCCTCCACTTTGCTGCATGATGAGTGTCTCGGGAGGAATTCAACGACTGGCTAGGGAAGCTAGTCAGGTGCCCCCAAGGATCGCATGCAACTGCTTATAGAAGCAGCATGTTTGTGGTGATGATCCAGAACATGTGTTCGCTTTCTTTGTCTTTTGTTACAACTGCCTCAGCTCCTTTATTTTCACTTGGCACTGCTGGGTATCCCTGGCATATCCTTTCTTCTCAATGCTCTTTGTGATCTTGGCATAGATATCTGTATTTCTTTTGTTGGTTCGTAGTTCCAAGTACAGATTCCTCTCTTTACACAGCAATGAGATCCAGGATCTCCTGCATTCACCATGCTGTTGCTCACCTGTGACCCTGGGAACTCATAGAGATCATGGTCAGATGTACTGCCAGCTCTGAGGTCTACTCACCATGCTAGCCATACAGGAAATGAAATTCTAATTATCCTGTGGCTATTCCTGTTCATCTGTTCACTTGGAGAATTGAAATTCCTGGCCAGAGCAGTCACAGCAGGGCACTATGGAACACCTCCCTGAGGCCAAAAATGTTGATTTTCACAATGCTGTGTATGCACTCCTGTAAAGTCAACCATCCAAGGTCAAACTTAGCGTTACTCCTCATGAAAGCAGGAATATGGAAATCGACTTTAATGGCTCTTAAATTCAATGGAACAGGCATCGTGAGGCAGATTCATTGTTTGGACAGTCAACCTAATTCAGCTAAGTTCAACCTAAACTCCAGGCCTTTCAGTGGGAGTTGGGCGCCTAACTGCCTCTTATACCTTTGAAAATCTGGATTATAAACTCTTTGGGGAATGAACAGACACACTTAATTTTTCATAGATTCAATGACCAGAAGGGAGCACAGTGATCATCATTTGACATCCTGTATAATAGAGGTCATAAAATTTCCCAAAGATAATTCCTAGTTTAGATCTTTTAGGAAAACATTCAATCTTTACTTAAAAATTCTCAGTGATAGAAAATCCACTACAGCCCTTAGGAAATTGTTCCAATGGTTAATTACTCTCACCATTAACAACGTAAACCTTATTTCCAGTCTGAACTTGTATAGCTCCAATTTTCATGCTAGTGGACCATGGTATAAATTTCTCTGCTAAACTGAAAAGCCCATTATTAAATATTTGTTCTCCATGTAAGGTTTTATAAACTGTAATCAAGTGACCTCTTAGCCTTCTCTTTGTTAAACTAAATAGATTGAGTTTCTTGAAGCTGTCATTACAAGGCTAGTTTTCTAATAATTTAATCAGTCTCATGGCTTTCCAGAGAGCTCTGTCTAATTTATCAAGATCCTTCATTGAAGAAATAAAAAGAACTTACTGGCAGATCTAGAAACAGAACCCAGATGCCCTACCTGCAGAGGGTCTGATCTACCACACCATACTGCTTCCCTTCCTTGCTATCAGAGTATATAGTCCATTGTGGGCACTACTGTAAATCACTTGTATTTAAGTAACTGGAAAGCATGAAACTGCTAAGGGCCTGGTGCAAAGGCCATTGAAGCCAATGGAGAAGTCTTTTCATGTTCTTCAGTGGGTTTTGGATAAGTCCCTATGGGTACATATACACAGCAACATTATTTTGAAATAACTTAGTCTACGTCTACACAGCAGGCAGTAATTTCAAAATAATGTCAAAACACTGTCA
>CM057845.1:59105559-59121898 GCA_030068395.1 Apalone spinifera
CTATATTTTGAAAAAAGTGCTGTGTAGACGCTCCCAATTTCAAAATAAGCTATTTCGAAATTAGCTACACAACTGACATAGCTCAATTTGCATAGCTTATTTCGAGTTAAGACCTGTTATGTAGACACACCCTAAATGACAAAGACCTTTCCCATAATATGAATCTGTGAAGACTTAGAAATGCTAAAGACATATGTGTAAAAACCTGTAATCAGTATGCCAAACAAAATGAGAGAAAAGGAACAAACATAGTCTACGAGTCTCAAACCATATAGTTCTGGATCTGCTGTCCCATGTGTGTCAGTTTTACAGCACTTATTTCAATGGACTTACTTGTGCTTAACAATATCATATGTAATTTCTATCAGCTCATATGTTTCTCAGTAATTTTCATTGCAAATAACATACTGTCTCATAGACTGTTGTAGCATTGCATATATGAACATATGCCCTACTCTTTGTAGTCTGGGAATTTGATTTCACTTTTAATAACCATACATGGAAAGATGTGGACAGTTTACAATATACTGTTGTGTTTAATTTTTAATGTTTATTGATGAGACATATCTGCCACCAGGCAGGCAAACAGCCAATGACACATCATAAATTCCATAAGACAGACTTTGTTGATAACATAGGGCAATGTCTCCACAACCTTGTTTTAATACAGACAAACAAGCACTAAAAGTCTTTGCCCAGGAAAGACTTGAAATTAACCATACTTCAGTGAAAGTAATAGAGAGGTGTTGACTCAAATAATAATGTGGCAGAAATGGAGGTGATTTTTTTCTGTAGTTTTTATGGTTTCACTAAATCTGACTCACTAAAAATGAATACCCTAGTCATTATTTGCAACGAGCTATGGGTACGTCTACACTTGCTCCCTAGTTTGAACTACACTTGCTCCCTAGTTTGAACTAGTTTGAACTATAAGATTAAGATTCACACCAAGCAATCAAAGTATAATGATGAAAGTTACAAAAGTAAATATTAACTCCTATTCACATAATCCATCAAGCTGATCTGATTCTTGAACTAAGCCACTATTGTTATAATTTCCCACTGTTTACCAAATCTATGTCAGTATGACACCACCAAAATTTAACAATAAAAAAGAAATTCTATAATGTAGACATGCCAGACTGGCACCCTCCAGAACTGCTCCTTTTGGCTATTTGTTGACAATGACAAGCCAGGGAACAAAAAGAGAAACAATGGAACAAGTGCCATATCAAATTAGAGTGGCTCATACTGTTCCAGGGGTAGTCTACATTGACAGGCTTCTGTTGTTGGAATGTTAATTAAAATAGAGTTGCACAGACTTAATTCTAGTGCTATTGTGAACCTGTAGCATAACTAAAGAACAAGAATGTAAGAAAGAGAATACGAGAGATGCAAGTAAGTTGGGTGTTTAGAGTAATATCTAGGAATTCCAGATTGTTGGGTTTTTTCAACTTCAGTGTTGCAGCATTATTCTCCCTGTCAGTATTATTTCAAGAGTGTAATTTGAAATATTAGCTTATAAGCTGTTTCTAGAACTAGAATTGCCAGCTTTGTAATATTTAAAAACTGGATACCCTCCACCTCTTTCCCACAGCTTCCCCCGCCCCCAAACACACACATACTCTCCTCTCCTTCTCCATCCCCATCACTTGATGCTTATCATTTTCCTTCCACTTCCCTCTGCCCCAGTTGAGAGAGACTCATCTGCAGAGTCAGGCTGGGTACTGCAGTCACCTGACATAGGTCGAAAGCAGCTCCAACTGACTAGGGCCTGGCGCAAGTCATGACCCAGCATTTCTCCCCCCACAATAACTAGATGATGTGTGTCCGGTTATTACTACTCACCAGATGCTATCACGTCTTATTTTTTACCAGACTTTCTGACCAGAGATCTGGGCATGCTATCTAGAGCATGTAGTTTCTTTAATTCAGGGGTGGGCAATAAGCTGGAGGCAGTTCACCAGGCTTAACCCTTCATGGGCCATCAAAATTTTATCTACCTGCATGTCTGCAAGTCTGGCTCCTTGCAAATCCTGCTGGCCACAGATTGCCATTCCTAGCTGTGGAGAAAAAGCGTGGACCTGGACACTACTTCCCATAGTTCCCATAGGCCAGGAACGGCGATCCATGGCCAACAGGAGCTTCAAGCAGCAGTACTTGTGCCTCCCTCCCCAGGTGAACAGAAGAGATGGGAGACTATTTAAATCCACGCAAGTGCTGTAGAATCCCTCTTTTACCTGTACCTGGTAGAAAACCACCCACTCTTTCCCCCATGATGCTAGTTGCTCCTTTCTCAAAGCGATGGGAAGATTTTTTTTTTCGCTCAACACCTGATTGACCAGCAAATTGAAGGGGCCGGGAGTTCCTTTCCCCACACAGCAGGTTGGGACTTAGAGTGAATATGAAACTGGGGTTAGGCTATTAGGTTGCAACTCTGTATGTGAGCATGGGGTAGTGGTCCAGCAGGTACTCTGTAGGGAAGGGATATGGTAAAATGGATCGGTAAAGGATTTAAAGACGTTATACTTAAAAAAGCAGAAATAGCTGGTGTTCAGGGCTCCTATGACAGAGAGCCAATCCCACTCTCCTTTATAGTCCTTCCCCCTTTAATCCTCATTTGAGGGGAAGGCATGGCAAGGTTCCAGCATGGGGTTACAGTCCAGAATGGGTAAAGAGAGAGGACTGATAGCAGAAGGAATCAATCTGTGCCACCTTGTATCTAGTTGTCACACTGAGTACATTTCCCAGACCTGAAGAAAAGCTCTGTGTAAGCTCGAGAGCTTGTCTCTCTCAGCAACAGAAGTTGGTCCAAAATAATATCTAATAACAGATATTATCTCACCTACCTTCTCTCTCTAATATCCTGGGACCAATACAGCTACAACAACACAGCAGAAATGAGAAACATGTTAAATGAGCTATACATCTATAGACCCTGAGGCACTCTGAATCTAATTAATTAAAGTCTTGCCCATTTCAGACCCAATAGTGCAGAGTGTTCACAGACCTAACTTCTCTGTGTGTCAGTGGGAGCTTAGACAGTGCATATGCTGCAGGATTGATGCACAGTGGCAGATGAACACTTTTATACTTAGTGCAATTTTCCAATTTCTTGTCATTGTAAAACCAAACAATCATCTGCTAATTCAGTCAAAATCTTGTTTACATCTCACACGTCCATAAGCCTGGAAATCTGGCAAAAGGCAGGTAATTTTTCACAAGTATTTTTCAACTTCAGAACACAAGTGCATACACACTTACTGCTGGAGGCTGTGCCGATGGTAACATCTCTAATATACCTTCAGGCTACATCTACACTGTTGAGTAGCTTATTTCGAGCTCTGGGTACAGTGTAGACGCGCCCTCACTATGGCTTCATTTTGCCAGTCATCAGTGTGCATCAGTGTAATGGCACCTCTATAGTACCAGAAGAATCTTGGCCCTTAACAGTCTCCATGTTTAGCAGGTGGCATGGAAATGACTAAAAGAACTGCCACACTTTTCTGCCCAACTGTCTTTCTTACAGTACACCACATTTCAATGTGCACATGCTACTGTTGACATTATACATTATTCCCTCACTCAGAGGCAGACGACCATTTTGCGGGGCCCAGAGCAGCACAATTTTGCGGGGCCCCCCTTTGCAACGGCGCATGCGCGGTGGTGCCACGGTGCACGCGCGGGGCTTTTTGAAGCACGGGGCCCAGGGCGGCCACCCCGCTCGCCCTGCCCTATATCCACCCCTGCCCTCCCTGGTGATTCTGTCACCAGGGAGAAAAGCAATAGGTGCTCAGAAAACTGAAGTACACTTTGTAGGGCTAGCCCAACAAATTAGAACCAAAACTCTGGATTTGGATATCCTAACCTAGCATTTATTGTTACATGTAAGTGTAAAACTTAGAATAAAAAGTTGCAGCAAGTATGAGGTTATTGGCTTGCCTGGGAGTTTAGTAACAATACTGTCCAAATGTAAAAGTAAACTTGAATCTTTTGTTTCCTAGATCTGTGGCATCTTACGTAAGAAATGTGTTTAAAGCCTGGGGTGGAAAGAATTATGATGCTTAATTTGATAGTATTCAAGTACATCTTGCAATTGGGCTTGTTGTATGCTTTGGACGAAGCTACGTGGCTTGTGTTTTAGCCAAGTGCCATAGTTAGAGCCATCTGCAGAGAGCAAGACTCTATAGTGTTAAAAGCAAAACAGTGTTTGTCCTCAATACTGGCTTTGGTCAGCTTAGCAAAACACGAAACCATTATCTTCAGTGGTCTTATCAATGCAGGTGCAGAGAAATTCCCTCCCCTCTCTAAAAGGAGGAAGTAACAGTACATTTTGAGCCAGTTCCTTAACTGACAGACATCAATGATCAAGGCCAGATCAAGATCAAAGTTGGTATAATGTTCTGCTCATATATTCCTCCCATCCCTATTGCTTGAAGTCAATAGATCTTCTCCAGTTACACTAGCTTTGAATTTGGCACGTGTATTTTAAAAGCCACGTGGGGCAGTAAGCCACAGTGAAAGAAGCTGTATTTGAATTTTCAATAAAATATAAGTGGAGTAAATAACATAGTAACTGTAAATATGTGTGCCACACAACTAACTCTTATCCCTTTGTTTGCAAGGAAGGAGCATGTTTTAAACATTCTGTTACAGGAGCTCAATGAAAACCAGCTTCTTGAAGACATAGAATTTCAGGCCATGTTGCTCTCCTTTTTTAAATCTATCACTTCATAATAATTATGTAATTAATTCATAATGAGACAAAATCAAATAAAAAGAGATGACAAAATCATTATCTAGAATGATAAGTCCTCAAAAACATCTTAAAGAAAGCAAATTTAGAGCAAATATCAGCCATATGTTTTTAATGTCACACATTAAATATTGTTACTGAGATTTATTTAGGAATAATCATTAAATAGATATTAAATTACAGGCAGCTGTCTCAATAATAGTCTGTTGGATCAATACCATACCTGTTATCCATATTGACAGAGCTGTCTTTCTTACTTTGATTTGAGAATCAAGAAAGATTTTGCATCATCACATCTATAAAGAGAAATATAATGCTGTTGGTAATTACTTACCTTCAGGCTGGAAGGAAACAAGACAGAAGCAGAAAAAACAAGATCAGAAAATTCTGCCTTAAGCATGAAAAAAAATCACATCTAGAAACAATCATTTTAGAAAACAAATTAGAAATATCCATTTTGTTGTTATACCTAATATTTATACTTTTCCCCCTAGATCCGCTGTAACATCCACTTTGTATTACAAGAAAATATAAATGTTTCAGTGTTGATACCAATAAAAAAGATAATTGATTGATTGATTGATTGATTTAGATACTGAAGATAAAATCCTGGCCCTATTGAAGTCAATTGGAGGTTTTTTTCACTGAATTTAGTGGGGCCAGAATTTCACCCTCAACCTTTATTAAGTGTCCTAAACATTTTTGATAGACGGACAAGGGGTTCAGAAGCTTGCAAAGAACTTCGAAAGACCAACATTGAATTATCTAGACACTCTCCTTTATCTCCAGCCTCAAACAACAAAAACACAGCCCAATATGCTGATTATGAATACTTTAGTAAAGTTTTTTAGATTTTATATTTCTGTGCAGCAAGGAGTTACCATTCATTAGAATAAATCAGAAAGATACTTGGGCATGTCAGTACCTGATACCCATGAGGTAGTTAGGTCCACGTTTTAAATATCCTTCTGAACCAGAGCCCTTTATACTTTTTTGCTTACAGAACCAAGCATCTTTTTGCCATAGTCTCAAGGTTCTTCTGTACTTTTTCCTCTCAGTTAACAATCTTGGAGAATGTATTACAGTATGTAATTTATCATCAAAGGAGTCAAACCACCCTTCTCAAGAGAAAATGAATGGCTTTTAAACTGATTCAGCTGAGCTGTTAGCTCCGGTAACTTGTTCATCTTCATTTTTATACAGAAAAATATGGTCTATTCCATGATAGCACTAGCCTTGGCACGTGTTCTCCCTACTCTCTTATCCCCTGGATGATGTCAGTAAATCAGCTAGCTGATGGAATTTAAAATTCAGGGACAGAAAGAGCTAAAGGCTGCTAGTAGTTCAAGGAACACAGTTTATAGCCACAATTTATAGCATATTTGGGCAGCCAAAGAAGGATTGCAAGTTGCAAACATACTTGCATACTGCAGCATGGTATTATGCAAATACAACATGGAGTGGGGTAAATACAGTACAAAGCAACCTATTGGAAATCTTAATGACAAAAGCTGTACCGCGGTCTGTACAAAGCACATGCACTGGCATTTCTCTGAACAGACCCATCCAGTCTGACTGCTGCTGTTATATTTTAACAGCCAAATAATATATTGCTTATATTATAATGAAATCCATTTCCATTGAGATCAGTTGAAAGTCCAGAATCATTTCAGTGGACTTTCACTCCTTTAATAATGACACTTTTTACAATGTTCGATCCCGCAATGTGCTGAGCACCTTCAGCAAAATCCTGTGTGCCATTAATGCCTAGTGATTTCAGCACTTTTCAGAACCTCATAGTTTGGTCCAATACAAGAAGATTCCACTGTACTAATCTATTTAAAATGCACAGTTATCATCTACCAGATCAGTGTTGGGTAAAAGCTCCTTTACAAGAAGATTGTCACCTTCCCTTCTATTTCTGTAGCAGACGCTTGGTCCTGCATGGTGCTTAGCTTTTCCAAGAGCTGATGAACACCCTTAAATTCTCATGTCTTTAATGGGAATTGAGGATGCTCAGCTCTTTTCAGAAGGACTCAACATTGAGCAGGACTGGTCCTTGCCCGTGAAGAAAAGAAAATCCGTCACAATCCCCACAAAGGGATGGCTTGCTGTCTTAGGACCTCACTTTTACTGCTCCCCATAGGAGGTTCTGAGGAGCTGGGGTGGTCTTGTACCTGGTTTCAGAGAGGAGAGTGAAGAGGAGTTGTTGTAACTCAAGCTGCAGTCTGCTGGAAGTGGATATAAGGTTGCTCGGAATACTGCAAAGTCACCTGCCTAGCCTGGAAGAAAAGCGAAAGGGATATTGATATGGACACAGCAGCAAAATGAGGGCAGACACATGTATCGAGTTAAGTGGCAGGCCACAACATTTATGAAACTGTAACACAAGGGAGTGGCGCTACCCACCCATCAGGCATCTTCTCCCGTGTAAGGCATTTAATTGGTTCCAGTGTGGGGTCACAGGACCCCTTAACATATAAACCATAGCATGAGGTAAGTTCTCCTCAGCCTAGCCCCAAGGACACATCTGTCTCTGAACCCTAACACCCTACACTCTAGTCCTTCCTCCTCTCCTCCGCTCCCCCACCTCATTCCCAGCCTATGAGGGAGACAGAGGGTGCAGCACTTCTTGTTCTATCTACTGTTCCTTGGTTAGTGTCTCCCTCCCTTCCCTCGAGACTGTCCCCATCACCAACCCACTTGATTTCCCTTACCCATGGATGCAAGTGGATGCTGATTTTGCCAGGCATACCTTGTGCCACATTATTGGAAATAGCAGCATAACTACACCAGTGTTCCCTCTAAGATTTTCCATCCATGAGCGGAGTGAATTTTGTCTTGTGCACCAATATTGAGGTCACGTGCACTTGTTTGGATGTGTGCTACGGTGACACCCAAACTATGAACTTCTCCCTTTTCCCCTCTATCGACATGTCTCCCATCCTCCCCACACCCCAGTTGCTCCCCTGGTGCCTGATACAGTCCCCCCTTACCATCCTCTGCTATCTTAGTTCTTGCCCTTCTCACTCCCCTTAGCCCTCCTGGGACTTGCCCACCTCCCCATCCTCTCTGTCCCCTGCCTGCCCTTCCCTACCCCCCTGTGCCCACCTCTTCTCTAGCCCACCTCCTCATCCCCTCTCCTAACATGTCCCTCTACCCACCTGCCCTACCTCTCTTTGCCATCCTCTGGTGCCCGTCCCTCCCCTTGACTCCCCCTTTGCGCCGTCACACATGACTTCCTCCAACTCCCGCCTTCCTCGTGCCCACTCCTACTTTCAACCCCTTTTCTCGTGGCACCCACTTCTCCACTCTCCTCGTCTTCCCTCTTGCCCCCATTGCGTCTTCCCTCTCCTCTCCCAGCATCACCCTGTCCCCTCCCTTCTACCACCCCCACTGACATCTTCCCATCTCCCCTGCTCCTCCTGCCCTTTCCCCTCATTGTCTCCAGTTGGCCTGGGAGCATCTGGGGCCACAGTTATGTGGCTCTGCTGAGGGGAGGGGCAGGAATAAAATTATTGGTATGCATCCGCACAGATGCACACCTTACAATGAACCCTGAATTACACTGAATTTTGTTTGCTCTACATAAAGGTGTATCATCAACCTTCCCTGACAGAATAGAGGTTCTGTTTGTTTACGGAAGTTTTCACAAGTGTTTTATCAATTAACCTAAAGCAAAACACTCACCTTTCAGAATCTGGAATGTTCTTACTCCAGCATTAGTAACCACCACCTCCCGTAGCTGTGTCTCTGCAGAAAGAATAAAGTGCGCAAAAGGATAAATGTACAAGGAATAATGCAAGCAGATACCAGGCAAATCTTTTTATGTAGCTCTGACAATGGACCTTAAACCTCACTTGCAATTATCTCACCTATTCCACTATACCTCCTTTCCTGAGCAGAGATTGATAGTTCTGCAGGACTGTACTGAAACAGTAGAGAACTGCAGGGGCATCTATTTCTATCAGCATAGCATTTATCACAGAATTTTTACTTAAAAAAAAAAGACTAGGGGGCTATGCCTCCTGCTTGCTGCACTCCCCCTTGCAGGGGGGTGGGGGATAGGCAACCCTGGTTCTCCCCACCCCAGCCATGGGGGAGGGCCAGGCTGCAGCTGCGCCAGCTTGGGTCCCTTCTTCCCCCCCAACCTTAAACCCTTCCTACCAGCCACGGTGCCTGCCAGACCTGGCTCTAACCCTGGCAGCTGGGGAGTTCCAGGGGTGCCTGCCACCACGCGTGGGACGCAGTAGGGCACAGGTACTGCTGTATGCATGCAGCGCTCTGCGGTGTTGTAGCCTGCTGAGGTGGGGAAAGTGGCAGTGCAGGGGGCCACTGCCCTGGCCTCTCGCCTGTGCAGTCCTGCCTGTGCTGTTCACCACCCCAGCCCTGTCTGCAGAACCCAGGACCACCCGTCCACCTGCTGGGAGCACAAGGAAAGGAGCAGACAGGTCTCAGGGGTGCTCTGGCAGCTGCAGTAAGTGCAGCCGCTGGGAAGGGGGTGAATCTCTGTGGGAGCAGCTGAACTCCAGGCGATCAGGTACTGTATTCTGGCTCCCCAAGAGCCTGGCAGCAGGGGAGCCCCTAAGAGCCTGCTGCTGGCACATAAGCCCAGCTGGGAGCCCCGGTCCTAGTGCCTGTCCCAGGACTTCTGCCCCAAGCACCACACCCTTCCCCACCTGCCCCGGGCTGTCATGGCTGCGATGTGGGGTCTGCCAGCTACTATGCCACGTTTCTTGGCATTGAAAGCCCTGTGGGGTGGAGAACAGGGAGTAGAGGCTTGGTTTAAAAGAGCAATTCCAAGTGGCGAGGGGAAGCAGTGAGGTTGGGCTCAAGAGGGGGGAAGGGGAAGGGAGGGAGAAGGAGGAGGGAAGCAAGATGCAGAGTGACATGATGACATCACTCTGTCACCCCGCAGGAAAAACTTTCTTTAATATATATAGAGAGACAAGCATTTTAGGGTATATCTGTACTGCAGTGTGAGGTGTGACTGGAGCTTGGGCAGACAAACCTGAACTAGCATATCTAAAAATAGCAGTGCCCAGTCAATGTATAACTCTGGCGGTGGAACTGAACCTGGGATCTCTGGGGCTTAATGCATGAGCCTCTACCACTTGAACTAAAAGTTGTGGCTGTATAGCACACTCAGTTCTTTCCCTCTGTAGGTGGACTAAGTGTCACTAGATTTGACAGTACACCCCACTCAGTACGTATGTGGGTTACAGACACACACAGGTTCCAGCAATAGAAGTAGGTCTCCAGTAAGCTTGTACAACCTGCAGTTAAGCCTTTGCCATGACATATACACGGTTATATTTAGCCATGCTAGTGTAGGCATTTCTGCTCTAGCCTGCAGTGTAGCCATATCTTAATTGTACAGATATTAACCCAGGCTTCTATAAAAATGTAAACAAGTGCCTAAGGTTACTTATGTGAGTAGCCCCATTGAGATATATGAGATTATTCATGCGAGTAAAATTATGCCACAGAGGTGTAAATTATTTCAGTACTAGTTCTTTATTTGTACGATTCTGAAATGGGATTCTAAACCAATAGCTTCCAAAAATAAATAAATGTAGTAACTCTCTTTCCTTCTAATTGCCTTTTTATTATGGAGAAATCATACATTTCAGTCTTCTTTTTGTTTACTGTAATATTTGTGAAACAACAAATCAAGTAACTCTGGGAACAAAAAAAATCAACTTTTCTGAAATTTAAATTTAAAACATATACTAACAACAGAGGCCAGATGTTTGGTTATGTAAGGACTATAAACAAACTCATTCATTCCCCCTTTCAGAAATCATTAACTAAATGCACCACCATGGAGGCAGACAATCCATCCATCCTCAGCTCTGTAGGGGAGGGAGGTATTTACCCATCCAACTTCAGATCATTAATCAAAGTCCATCCAAATTCCAACTGAAATCAAGCGTCCCTTGAATGACTTTGTGTAATGGGAAACAAAACCCCCAAAACAATGCATTCACTGGCTTCAGTACTGAAGCATACAAAAAATTCTAATTACACATGGAAATTGATTCTAGACTGCCTGAGAAAACATATCATAAGTGTGCAAATGCAGTCAATATGCTATTTATAAAGTGACAATTGTCAAGTATTCATGCACCATTCAAAAAACTTAATTCAAATTTAAACATAGACATCATGAACGACATTTAAGAGAAAAATAAACCTAAAAGCTACCTGTGATATCAACAAAAGGATAGATTTCCTTTTAATGCCCAGATTGGGATAGGATGGGAATAGCAGGTAAAAAAACACATAAAGGCATTTTAAAAAGCTTTAAGAATATAGCAACCAAATGTGTAGCATGCCCTACAGAATTGACCAGTTAACTTGAACCTAAGAGTGGTAAAAGAATTAGCCAAGGATCTCACTGAACTAATATCGTTGATTTTAAACAAATCTTGGAACACAGGGAAAATTCCAGAGGACTGGAAAAAAGCTAATGTTTTGCCAGTATTTAAAGAAGATAAATGTGATAACTTGGGAAACTGTAGATTGGTTAGCCTGCCATCAACTCCAACAAAATCCTGGAAAGTCTGATATAGGACAGAATCAGTAAAAAATTAGATGATGTTAATATAATTAATTCCAATAAACTTGATACAGTGTTTTTTATATGATTGCAGGTTTGCTTCATAAAAGTAACTGTTTCATTTCATGTATTTAAAACTTTTGTTAGTCCCACATTATATTCTGATAAAAAATCAGTACTATACATAATCAATGCATTCCATATCAAATGGATTAAGAACTGCTTAAACGATAAATCTCAAAAAGTAATTCTAAATGGGGAATCCTCATGCAATGGAGGATCTAAAGGATTCTCTTCTTGGCCCAATGCCTTTCTATCTAACAATAATCTGGAAGAAAATATAAAATAATTGCTAGTAAAGATTATAAAGGACATAAAAATTGGTGGAATGGTAAATAACAAAGGGGACAATTACTTAACTTAATCACCTTGATTGCTTGGAAAGGTATACTGATTTGAACAACACGTATTTTAACCCAGCCAAATGCAAGGACACACATTTAGGAACAAAGACTGCAGATCACGTAAGAGGAAGGACTGTACCTCCTCTGTAAAGCAGTGACTAAAAAATATTTAGGGGTCATGGCAGATAACCAGTTAAGTATGAGTTCCCCATATGATGTTGTAGCAACTAGGGTAAATGTGATCTGCAGCTAAAGAAGCAGGAGTAGAGTAGGGAAGTGGTATTACCTCTGTATTCAGTATTAGCAAGATCATTAATATAATACTGAGTTTACCTCTGTTTTAGGGTTAGAAAGGAAGTTGACAAACGAAATGATTCAGAAAAGAGCTACAAAATTAACTTTATGTTTGGAATAGAGCTTTACAGTGAGAATCTGAAGAAGACCGATCTATTTAATTTATCAAGAGAAGGTTAAGAGGTTACTTGATCAGGATCTACAAATATCCATATAAGGAAGATATTTCTCACAGAGGGTGCTCTTTAGTCTAGAACAGTGGTGGGCAACCTGCAGCCTGTAGGCCCCGTGAGATTCATTGAGGTAAGCCGCTGGTGACCACCAGACAGATTGTTTACCTTGCATCCATAGATATGGCTGCTCGCTGCTCCCAATGGCTGTGGTTCACCGTTCCCAGCCAATGGGAGCTGTAGGAAGCCTCAGCTATAAATCCCAATGGCTCATGCTACTTCCTGAACCTCCCATTGGCCGGGAACAGGGAACTGCAGCCAGTGAAAGCTGTGCATGGCTAAACCTGTAGACAAAAGGTAAACAACCTGTTTGGAGGCCTGCCAACAGGTTGCCTTGATGAACCACATGTGGCCTGCAAGCCACAGGTTGCCCACCACAGCTTACTCACCACTGATCCAGAATAACAAAAATATAATGGGAACTAGTGGCTGGAGCTGAAAGTAGACAAATTCAACCTGGGAATAGGTAGAAATTTTAAAAATTAGGATAAATTACCATTAAAAAATTTCCTAGGGATGTTATAGATTCTTTTTCCCTTGCTGTTTTTAAGTCAGTGCTGAATGTTTTTCTTAAAGGCGTGGTCCTAAAGCAGAAATTAGTAGGTGAGATTCTTTAGCCTAAGAAGTCAGATTAGACTTGAATCTCCATCCTGCTGGTTGTGAAATTTTTGCTTGTATGAAAAATGACAAATTGCTCTCATATATTTTCTCTCAGAGAGAATTCTGCAAAAAAGAACTTTGAGAAATCTTAGGCCAATTAAAATCAACTCAAATATAGTTCAAAAAGCCACTAAACTTGCCCTTACTTTCCTCTAAATAGGCACAGAATATAATATTAGATAGAATTAAAATCTTTGTTTGTTTGTTTGTTTGTTTGTTTGTTTGTTTGTTTGTTTGTTTGTTTGTTTGTTTGTTTGTTTTTTAAAAACGATAGTAAGCTACATCACTTCAGAATAGTGCAAGACACTAAGGCTACGTCTAGACTGGCATGATTTTCCACAAATGCTTTTAACGGAAAAGTTTTCTAGAAATCTTATTCAGGAGATGTTACTGAGGTGTGGGTTTCCAGTTAAAGCTTTCTGAGAGAGAATATCCCACTTCACACACAAAGCATGAAACTCAGTAGAGACTATTCAGATGGGAGCCTTTGGTATGGAGTTTTATTGTAACTTTGACAAATTGCTCTCATACAATTGATGAGAAGCATTAGTGAAAGGCCTTGTTACAGTGCTCTCTTTTACCTAGCCTATTGAGAGGAAGACTGGCCCAGTAGGTTAGGGTCTTTGAAGAGTCTTTGAAGAGCTGTGTTCAAATTCCTGCACTCCCACAAACTTGAAGGCTTGTCTTCAGTAACCAGGAGATCGACACTGTGGAGATCAATCTCCTGGGGTTCGATTTAGTTGGTCTAGTAAGAACCAGCTAAATCAGCCGCGGATTGCTTCCCTGTTGACCCCATTACTCCACCGGGTTGTGAAGAATAAGGGAATGTCTACAGAAGAGTTTATCTTAGCGACCCCCACAGTGGGAATGCCGCAGCATTTTGACCTAAGGTACATTGACTCCAGCTACATTATTGTTGTAACTGGAGTTATGTGTCTTAGGTAGACTTTCTCCCGTAGAGTAGACTTGGCTTCAGTGATAATGGACAAGATACTTAGCCTACCTTAAAGCTCAGTTGCCCATCTGTACTTTTTACATCTGAGGGATGTTGTGGAGGTAAATACATTAAAAAATATGAAATATTCAGGCCACGTCTATACTTACCAGGCCAGAGATCGATCTTCTGGCATTCAATTAAGCAATTCTAGTAATTACCTGTTAAATTGAACATTGAGGATGCCCCCAGACAACACCGGTACTCCTCAATTCACAAGGAATAAGGGAGGTTGATGAGAGCATTTGCTCCCATCAACCTCACACTGTGGAGACAGCGCCAAGGTCAGCTTAAGGTATGTCAACTCCAGCTACGTTATTTACGTAAGCTGACCTTAGAATCATAGGATCCTAGGGCTGGAAGAGACCTGAGGAGGTCATCGAATCCAACCCCTTGCCCAAAGCAGGACCTTCCAGGTGTAGTAAAGACCTGGCCTCAAATACTATTTTGCATGGGATCATATATGATTCATTATTTTACATCAAATATGGGATATCTTTCTTCTACACACTTCCTGTGGAATGTCTCCCCTTTGGAAAAATAGCTGCTCTCACAAATATTTATGTGATGTTTATTTATTTAAGTTTGCAAGACATTGCCCTGCCCCAACTCCCCAAAAGGAAGGTGATATAGAAATTGAAATTATTGTAAGAAAATTTAGCAGCGTTACTGAGAGCCAGATTTTTATAAATGTGTGCCCGGAGAAAAGATGCATGACCCATTACTTCATGTTCCGTCATGGTAAATGAGTGATGGTCATTAATGTGTGACTATACTGTGTGTGCACAATTGCGTTAAAATGAACACACAAATTACGCATTCACCATTCTAAAAATATGTTCTATAATGACACTGGTAGTCAGTCTATTTATATTTCAGTATTAGACATTGTTTACTCATTAAAAAAGAACAGTATGAACAATTAGATGTGCACTGTAAACCATAAGCTTGATTTATAGTGAAAGTGCATTTGTCTCTGCAGCCCAGCTGCCAGTAAATTGACTACATAGTTACAGGACTTTTTAACAGTATATTAATGATGACAAAACAAGGCTCCTAAACAACTGCCTTTGGCATCAGAGGTTCAAACATACTCATGTTGCTTTTTAACAACCAAATTAATTCCATATGAAGAGAAATGTATTTATTCTTTTTTTTTTTTTAAACCCTGCAGACGACTTGCAGGAAATGGCTTGACATACATTCCCAAGGGAGCATTTGCCGGCCTTTTCAGTCTTAAAGTGCTGTAAGTAAACTATGTGTTGTTTGATATATTTCTGATTTCCTAAATGCCCTAGGGAACTAATTAACATGTAAAGATTTGATCAAGTAAATTGCATATTTTGATCAGTTCATTGTAAACTATTCAGATGGAATTAAGATACATATTAACATTTGTATATCTTTGTTTTATTATATGGAAAATGTCCTACACACAAACTTGCTCATCAACTAAATGTCACTATACAAGATCAAAGACAAAAATTATTCCAGTTAATAATTTCTTTAACTGTCCAAAAAAGTTCTGAATTCAAGTCAAAAAGCTTTATAGGTGTTTTTAACAGTTTCATGACATTGAGACAGTTAACAGTTAACTTTTCTTTTTGCCTTTTGAGGGGAAAGAAGGATAAATTAATAACAGTAAACAAGGCATAATTTAAATACAGCTCTCAATTCATATCTCAATTCATATCTAAATTTTGTATCTTCATGGATATAATTGGAATGGGATAAGCTTGGGTCTATAAAAGCAGTTAATGGATATCCTCTGCCTTTCTTATGCTTGCTTTTGATTAAAAACTTGTGCACTTGAGAAGTATAATACAGTACATAATAAAAGTTGTAAAAATAGGATTATGGGCCAAATCCCCACTATTTACTTGACTTGACTTCAGGGAAGGTTTTCCTAGGTGAGGATGACAAACATTTGCCCCTTGTTGAATAAAATGCCAGCCTTCTATTCATTATCAGCCATATCCAGAGATCCCTTCAAGATTATGCCCTTCAAGATTATGCCCAGCCATTGCAAGATGTGTAAATGGGAGAAGATAACAAGGACTCTCTCTCTCTCCTGTCCACCCGGATGTTGGCACAATAGCAGTGTTTGGCTCAGGGAGCTCTGGGGCTGCTACCTTATGGAGTTAATGTCAGAAATATTTCCTCTAATTGGGACTAAGATAGAGCAAGGCCAAAACCCGAGTACCCTTTCTGCAATGACCAGCTTAACTTCTGGCTGGACATAGATGAGAGCTGGTAGCTGCACCCTCTTCAAGTGGTCACAATCCCCTCCATGCTGTCCATTAGTGGTTGGCAGATCCAATTTTACTCAAACAAAGCCCTTTTGCACAGTGGGGCTGTGTCTAGATTGCATCCCTCTTTCGACAAAGGGATGTAAATTAGACACGTTGAAATTGCAAATGAAGCAAGGATTTAAATATC
>CM057845.1:59134995-59170189 GCA_030068395.1 Apalone spinifera
CCGGAAAAGCGGCTGATTTTCCGGAATAAGTGGCCCAGTGTAGACACAGCCAGCGGGTGCAGGATTCTAGCCTGGCTCTAGGAGGAAGGCTCTAGGAGGAGGTGTAAAGTCTGAGCAGGGATTGTGACCTGGGAGAAAGAGAAAAGGGGTACAGACTGCAGAGGGTTTGGATGGTAACCTGAGGCAGCAGATTGGGGTGCAGGGTCTGGGAGAGTGTTTGGGTGCAGGAGAAGATTCTGGCCTGGGGGAGGCATGTAGGAAAGGGTATAGGATCTGGGAGGGAGTTGTGATCTGGGCTGGGGGGTGCAGAGAGTTTGGATGGTGACCTGGGGCAGGGAGTTGAGACAGGATGGGCAGGGGTGCCAGAGGCTCTGACTGGGAGGCACTTATTTAAGCCAGCAGCCTTGCAGCACCCCCATGGCAGGCTGGGCTGCCTGCCTGCTGCAGCCCCAGATCATGGCTCTCTGCTCCGGGAAGGGAAAGAGGCTTATGCTGCCCCCATCCCACAGGCCAATCACACAGCTCCTATTGGCTTGTTGTTTCCAGCCAAAACAGAAGCAGAGGATTGGGCTGGTGGACGAGAGATTGCATGAAGCCTGTGCCTACTTGCAGAGCTGAGAGCCGCACGGACTGTGTTTTAAACTGCGGCAGTCGGGTGCCTGAGGTTCCTGGCAGCATAGTACGTGATCCGGATCTGGTGGCTTGGCGGGCCAGATCAGGCTGTGGGCCATATCTTGCCAAGCCCTGACTTAGGGCACATCTATACTAGGAAATAATTTCAAAATAACTTTTTTCAAAATAACAACTCCTGAAATAACTATTTTGAAATAAGCTTATTCCCCAAGGAAAGCAGGGGTTATTATTTCAAAATAACCAGCCCCTTATTTCTAAATAACACGCCTGGTAGTGTGGACGCTCTGCTTGTTATTTTGAAATAACTCCCTAGTGTAGACCAGGGCTTAGTGTCATCCTTTAAACAAGAAAGAGAGAGGTACCTTGGAGGGAAACAGCTGCTCAGCAGAGTAGGAGACGTGAAAAAGTCTGAAGTAGCCCACTCATCCCAATGTGATGTTCACATCTGAATGGGGATACCCCGCTGAGATGACTGCAGCCTGAAACAGTAGTTCTGTGACCTGTGAATCATGCCATTCATTTCAGTGAGTGTTCCCTTCCCTGCTCTGACTGATTTTAGAGCCTGAGGTATGCATAGTGCCCTACAAAATTCACAGCCACCAAAAATATATCATGGATCATGAAATTTGGTCTCCCCTTGTGAAATCTGGTCTTTTGTGTGTTTTACCCTATGTTATACAGATTTCACAGGGGAGACCAGCATTTCTCAAATTGGGGGTCCTGACCCAAAAGGGAGTTGCAAGGAGGTTGCAAAGTTATTTTAGGGAGTTGCAGAATTGCCTCCCTTTACTTCTGTGCTGTCTTCAGAGCTGGGCAGCCAGAGAGCAGCAGTGTTCCAGGCGCCAACAGCAGCGCAAAAATAAGGGTGGCAATATCGTACCATCGCACCTGGCAGCTCTCAGCCAGCAGCCACTGCTCCCCAGCTGCCCAGCTCTGAAGCTATTGCTGCTGCCTGCAGCAGTGCAGAAGTAAGGATAACCGTACTGCAACCCCCCCTTCCATAACAACCTAGTGCCCTCCCCCCCCCAACTCCTATTTGGGTCAGGATCCCTACAATTACAACATCATGGAATTTCCAATTTAAATAGATGAAATCATTAAATTTATGATTTTTAAAATCCTATAACTGTGAAATTGACCAAAATGGGCCATGAATTTGCTAGGCCCTAGATACACATGAAATACATCGGTTCTCAGCTCCTCACCCAATGTGCAGGAATTCCCCCGATCCCCGCTCTCATGAGGGGCAGGGAAAGGGCCTCAGCCCATCCAAAAGGACAAGGCCCCCTGAACACAGGTCATACGAGGAGAGTGGGGGGGGCACCCCATCACTCAGCCCCAAATGCCTTTTGTCTTAGATGGGGGCTTGTGATTCATTTATCCTTATTTGTGTTAATTGAAGGGTGAACTCACAATCATCAATCTTACTAAGCTCTTTGATTTCTCCTGTCATTAGTAGCTCTCAGTTTAACAATACAAGGCAGCAGAAGGAAACTCTTTTGGGGTAGGGGACTGTACCTCAGGAACACCTTGATCAAATGACTCTAAATTTGGAACATTAATGATATGCTATAACCTATGAGTCACACCAAATTTCAAAGCAGTTCAAGTACCCATTCAGATTTTAGAGTACTTACAAGAGTTGAAGTTTAAAGCATATAGACTATTAGGAATAGGAACCCTCTCTAGCCATTTGTCTGTACTGACACATGTGCATTGAAAAATGGTACATTTTCTTGAATACTGTTCTGATTTTAGGTCTCCCAAAGATTTATGAGTTCCATGCATTACCTTGGATAACTTTTTATAGAATTAAACCATTTTGACCCACATCACATCCATAATTTAATCTCTAGCTCTCTGCAAAGCAAAAACAGAACAAAAAACTACCTTAAAGCCTTTTTGAAAATGGCTACTTTTGACGGATTTTGTAACTCCACCAACCCTATCTCAAATTATCTAAAATTTGGGTCATTACCCCTAAATTCCACTTTTCTGGAGCATGCCAATTTTCAAAGGAATCCAAGCACGTTTATCTTACTTAGAGGACTTAGAAAGGCCAACCTTTAAACGGATGTGGAGATACAACATTAACCATAGTGATAGAGCAGTGCATCTCTGATTTTGTCCCAGATCCATGGGCATAGTGTGGGGGAACAAAGGGCATTGCCCCAGCAACAACAATTCTTGGACAAGCATGGAATTTGCCTCCCTTACCCCCCAAATATGACCACATTGGTCTGACTGGAGCTGCCTCCCCCAAAAATAGCAGTGAAACTATGCCTATGCCCACACCCTGTATATGCTGACTGTTGTCCAGAATACTAGTAGTATTTATGGAAGAAATTAGTGTTTTATTTCTAAACATAAGAGTCATCCCATTTATTTTATCCACTTTTACAATTTTGCATGTATAGTATCTTTTCATGAGCTGCAAAACATATGATCAGAGCATACACACTACGTTACAAACAACTGTATTGGACTACAACCTGCATAATTTAAGCATTCACAGAGTCATGATAAATATGCTGAATGTCATTTTATAGGTTGCCTATTAGAGGAGATCAAATAATGTTTGTATCCCTAAATTGTTTTTTTAAATATAATAGAACTTTTAAACTGCCTAATATTAACTTTTAGATTATAAGTAAAATCATGTTTGTGAGTTAATGGGTTTAATTCTGAAAGTACCAAAACTTTGATCCACACAAGTAAAAAATTGGCTGAAATGATTTTTTTTGTTTTATATCTCAGCATAGAATATTTATATTAATCCAGGAAACATAACTACTAATAAAATGTTTTATTATCTGCAATTAGGAAAATGATACTCAGGATTTTTTTTAAAAGTAGATAACAAAGAAGAAATTGTGGTCATACATTTCAAGAACACTAGGAACTGCAACTACATTACATACTGTATAGTACAAGCCAGAGTAGTTTCTTGCTTTGCCTTAAAGTTATATTGAAACAATAATTCTCCTAGCCTCTGGCCACCATTACTTATGACTGCATACAGACACATTCAGAGGACAATAACATTTAAATTTGGGAATTTATTATTTCAACTAACTCAATTTCTAAATTTTCTAGAAAATATGAGGAGGATGAAATCCTGATCCCACTGAAATCATTGAAAATACTCGATTAATTTCAGTGCAGCCAGGATTTCACCCATAGTTTCTGTATCATCTAAAACTCCCTATACCTAACAACTATACCTAAATACCCTATACCTAAAACAAATTGCCCTATCCTTCAATCCTTGTGTGTGTAACCCTTTTGGAGTCAACACATGAGTTGGAGCTGCAATCAAAGACCCCACATGAGGCAAGATGTTAATTGCAATACTGTAACACATTCGAATTGAATAAAGCCTCCATTCTTTAATCAGTGTAACTGTCAAACTATTGCAACTACAACTCCTTAGTTTACATACAGACATCATGCAGACAAGAAATTTACTTCTAACCAAACACAAAGAAACATAATCTATTCACTCCAATTATACCTTATTTGAAAACACAGACAAAGTATGTTGTTGCTCAGAGAGTCGGGGAGGCACAGCATAAACATTTCCAACCTTACCCATTGTTGACAGACCCTTGCCATGTCAGTTATTATAGTGAAAATGTAACTGAACAAGAGCTTTGACACTGAACTTTATAAATTTGTTCCAACTGACCTTGTCTCAGTTATTTGCCAATCTGGCGCCTTAGAATTCATTATTGGTTCTAATGCATTGGTAGATGTAGAATGGCGTAGGAGACAGAATGGACCGAATATTTTACATGACTACATGTGGAAACAGCTCTGAATAAAGAAATTAGTATGCCTGCCAAAAATAATATTCATTCTTCTTCTCTCAAATGGACCCAATTCAGATTTTGAAGGATTATCTCCTTACACTCAGGGTGCATCTGTTTGTTGTGTAATGTTTTCAAACATGTTTTTGAAAATTCACTTCCACATCCTTTTAATAACATCCTGTAAACTGTGCTAAATAATCATTTTTGTAGTGCAAACAAGTGTACAAAGTCACTAAAATAGATTTGAATTAAGTAGAAACGCAGAAGAGTTATGATATGCATATAGATCACATATATGTTTTCTGAAATTTCAGAAAATGGATGTGTTCTTTCAATTGTGCTGTGTCAGGAAAAAAAAATTTAAAACCATTGATTATAAAGGGCCTGATTCTATCTCTGATGTGTTTACACCCTTGAAACTGCATTAATTATTCCTGACTTACACCAGCGTAAGATCACAATGAGGCCATTAGAGTCCAAAGAAAAACATGTAGTCTATTGTACAGTTGTTCTCCTCATGTCAGTGCTGCTGCAACCAAACTACTTTAGCTTTTTTCTGCAGATGAAACCAGCTCATCGGTACAACTTCCCCAAAATGACACATTGACTTGAGCCTTCAATAGAACTGCAGGAACAACCAATATTTCACAAAGTGTAATAGATACAATTAGTCAGAAGTAAATTTACTTTTCAGGATTTTAAGGTGATGCTGAAACTATGGACAACCAAACGCTTCTTTCAGTTGCATGAAAACAATCCCATGACCTAGAGACATAAAAATAAGGGACTTCTTACCTACTTTTAAGCCCTTAAAGAGACTCAGAGCTAAGGGAAAATTGCTCAGCCCATGGAGGAGTGTTGTGCACCATTCAAAAATGACCCCTTCGATCCATAAAAGGGTCACACTGAAGGCTTCAAAGTGAATCTGGTTTAGATATTGACTAGAATAATATTGACCATGGAGTGGGGCCTCAAGGACCAGAATGTAAAATAGAAGGAAGTGTGGTTATCTCCAGATCACCAACAAGGGATGCAATGACCCTTCCCCTTAGTTTCCCCTTTGAAGTACAGTGTACTTGACAATATCCTGTTAGGTCTATTGTGTCAATTCCTTACATTTTTCTTAAAATCAGTATTCTACATTTCTGGGTTTTTAGACGCCTGGATGCCAACCACATCAACTACGTGTCACCCAACTGCTTCAGTGGCTTGGTCTCGCTTAGACACTTGTGGCTGGATGACAACTCTTTGACAGAAATTCCTGTGCAAGCCTTTCAGAGTTTACCAGCACTTCAAGCAATGACATTGGCATTGAACAAAATACATCACATACCAGACTATGCTTTTGGAAACCTCTCCAGTCTGGTAGTTCTGTAAGTTTTATTGATTTAAAAAAAATTGTTTTGAAAGATCTTGGCCTCTTTGTACTAAATTATTTCAAGATGCAGTGTCCAAATTAAGCTTTGTACGAGATATTTAATGACTAGACTGCCCAAAAATGTGAAATGATCTGTAAACCTTCAGGCTGGGTTATAAACCTGAAATTTGCCCTTTATTATTGCACTGTGTTTAAAGCTATAACTTTTGCAACTTTTTACTAAATGATTTTTCTACTCCACATAATGTAAAGATTTGGTTTTCATATAGGTTTATTTATAATGATGCAGAGAATTAATGACAAATAAACTTCTCTTCAAAATGTCAGTGAAGAGATAAGTTGAAAAAACTTGAATTTTGTATCTTTTGGTGCGTCTATACTGCACCATTTTTCCAAAATAACAGATGTTATTCCGGAAAAACCATACTAGCGTCCACACAGCAATTGAGTTATTTTGAAAGAAAATCAGAATAACGGCGGGATTTTTCTGATGTTGGTAAACCTCATCCAATGAGGAATAACACTTCTTCCGAAAAAGCTCTTTCGGAAGAGGGGGGGTGAGAACGCTTCACTGCTGCTATGTCGAAATAGCTCCTCACCACGGCGATTCTAAAGTTATTCCTCCCCAGTGCTTCCTGGGGCTGTAAATTGAGGTAGTGCGTCCACATTAGGGGAGGCTGCCTTGAACTAATTTTGAGGCTTTCCTGTAGTATAGACGTTCTATTTTGAAATAAGCTGTTCCAGAAGATATCTTCCAGAATAGCTTTTTCTGTAATAAGAGTGCACTGTAGACGTACCTTTAGATATTGTTTATAAAATCATAGTTCTGGGAAGCTGTTGAAATGTGTATACATTTTTACTTAAGACTATAAAGCCATATTGACAACATGACGCTGTGGGTGGAAAAGGAAAATAACTAAAATCTGCTAAACAAAGGACTGGAAGGCTAAAATGCTAGTAAGTATGAGATGTAAAAGTTCCCTTCACAGACAGTATATGCAGAGTTATCAGTAGATATGTTCTTCTACCTATATTACTAAACAAAACAGATGCAAAATTCACTGAAAATCCTGGAAGGAATTCCAGTGTCCGAAGAACCATCTTCGGATCTCCTGGAACTATCTCAAACTGAAAAAAACTTCTATACTATTATTAGAAAAATTATTCAGGAATTATTTCAGGATATACTGAAACATGGTCAATATTAAAGACATTCCTGGTTTGTAGACAGCATGAAACCATTGCATGTAAGATGTCAAATATATTTTAACATACTCAGGCATGTTATGAGGCATACTGGAGCAGTCGACAAAGGCTTCCCTTATCAACCGCGTTGCGTCTAGACTGCCGCGCTGTGCCGGATCAGCTGATCATCGGCACAGCGTGGCGGCCATTGTTATTTTAATGAAGCAGGGATATTTAAATCCCCGCTTCTTTGACTATGCCAAATAAACTATTTTACATGGCTCCGTCGATGGAGCCATGTAATCTAGACACAGCCTATGATCAGATTACTTCAGCGCTGTTTATTATAGGCGACCAGTCTGCCAGTTTCAGGGTACAGCCTGGAACTGGGTATTACTTGGCCCTCTATCTCACCAGTCTGGGCTCTCTCTCATCCTATGATGCTGTGACAAGCTACAGTTGTCTCCAGGCGATGTACTCACACAGACACTCATGGGAAGGGACACACCCAGCTGCAGTTACATGAAAACTTCTCCTCCTCTACTCATGAAATGACAATGGAGTGCCTCCAATGAGATGCCTCCATCTCCAACTCCTTGGCCTAGGACACCAGAGCTGTACTGCCTTTCCCCAGTCAAATGTCTGACCAATATACATTTATTACCCAGTCTGCCCCTATCCTGATGTGGAGAAGACAATGCCTCAGCCCCTCTTCCTGAGTGGATTCTCCATGCACTTCAAGCAAACCACACTGTTTTAGGTAAAAAATATAAAGCAGATTTATTACTACAGAATACTACAGAAAGATAGATTTTAAATGATTGTAAGTAGTGACTGTACCGATCAAAGCAGATTACCTAGGAAGCTAAACAAAAATGAAATCTAAGTCATATACACTAGTTAGGAATTATATTGAGCAATGTCTTACTCTACTAGATAGTATAAACAGTTCACCAAGTTTCCATACACAGAGAGGATTCCTTTTTTCCCACCTGAGACCAGCACCTCCCCCCATTCCGTCTGTGTTACCAGGCATTCTGTCGTGTGGGGAGTGAGATTCCTGGGTGATGTCATTTCCCTCTTTTATAGCTTATTCTGTATGGCGGGAAACCCTTTCTTCCAAGCCAAGTTCCCTGCCCAGTTTGTGGGAAAATGCACATACCAAAAGGTAGTTCAGTATCATGTGATCTAGTCATGCCCCTATGTGCACCAATGAGTCATGGCAGCCATTATCCATAGGCTGAATGAAGCTTCACCAAGACAGGTTAAGCCATTTCCATGGCCCACTGCTTTTTTTGATGGGCCATTCAACTTTAATAGACCATTTATGAAGTGCGGGCCTGACTAACATTTTGTGGGTGCTACCCAGATGCAAGCACTTTACATAGTTAATATTCAGAAACTCCAGATACAAAAATGATATATACATATAAATCAAATAATCATACTGAGTAAACTTTTATTTTTCCATTGCTACCTCACTTGACACATATACAAAATGCATCATTATTATGTCACAATCATATAATAATCATGCCATTGTAATACGGGGTGTTGGAGTGTCACAACCATATAAGATGATCCTTCATCTCTAGCAAGTTCAGAACATGAGCCATACACTTGTACAAGATAGTAGGGTAAGCAGAAGGAATTCCATTTACCAGTGTTTCTGAAAGTGTTCCGCGGAATCAGTCTCAGAAACACATTAATTGGCTGCCCCAGTTTGTTTATTTACCGGTGCTGCAGCCACAGAGCGTTGTGGCTCCCATTGGCTCCGTTTTGTCCTTTGCAGCCAAGGGGAGCCCAGACCCACGCCGCTTCCCGTGGCTCCCCTTGGCTGCAAAGGACGAAATGGAGCCAATGGGAGCCACAAGGCTCTGTGGCTGCAGCACCAGTAAATAAACAAACGGGGGCAGCCAATGAATGTGTTTCTGAGAGTGATTCCGTGGAACATTTTCAGAAACACTGCCATTTACTGCCTCATGGGCAGTCTGTGTGCTTTACCTGTGTGGGTACAGATTGAGTTTCAGTATGAGATTTTAACCTTTAAAAGAATGGGTACTTGTTATTTGGCCTAACTTCCATATCCCTCAATTATTTTCATCATGTTGTCAATCACTTGTTAAGGTAGAGATTCTCTCATGCTCCAGTTCTCCAAAGTAATTTCTCCACTTCCCAGCTGAAATTTTAGGACAGTTGGAAGACAACATGAAAATAAGTTTCACTTGCTGCAATAAGTGCTGCTGCTTGACTAGGTCCCCTCATTTTGCATCTGCTGATTATCCCTATTTCTGGTTATAAGTCTTTGGAGTTATTAGTATTCAATCATCCCTAACTATCAGCCACAGCTACTGTTCCAGGCTCTCCAAACCACTTAGTATGATTCTGTCCACATGTTTTGATACCCTGTCTCCAGTTCTGCAAATCATAAGTCAGTAGGAAAACTCACATTGGCTTCAGTGGGAGCAGGATTGGACCTGTAGTCATTAAAGATGTAAAGCTAATTGGGAGTTTGGGGACAAATTCTTCATACTGTCTACATCCTAAAAGGTCAATCTAGCATTTGAGAGACAAATGATTAAAATTTTTTCCTAAAGAGGTACAAAAAATGTTTTTGTACAACACAAAAAATCTCTATCTTTTAGTTAGTCCATAAATAGCTGAATACAGTTTTTATAAGTTCTGAAACATTTATTGAGAGCTTGTCATAACTAAAATACTTTTGGGTAAAGCAACAACATAGATGAGAATAGTGTCTGTCTCTCATATTCATAGACATTGTCTTCTTTTTTGTGCAACTCCCACAATTTATCTTATCCCGTAAGGGACGAGTGAGACATATAAAATTGGAAAGAGAAGTCAGATGGAAGTGCATTCTTTTCTAAAAAATACACCAGGTTAATCCATACACATTAATAAATGTTGCAGAGCAATTTATCTATTAAGATCTAAAAATTTAGAAATAGTCGTAAGAAGCAAAATACTAAGCCAAATTTTGAATGTCCCAAACTTTCAGATCTGCGGTTTTGTTTCAAGGCAGACACTACAAAAAGAACGAGTAAGTCCTTTGGCACCTTAGAGGCAACACTCTTTTCCACAGATGAGCTTGATAATACTGTATATGTATTTTTATTAGTCTCTAAGGCCATGTCCACTCTAGGAAAGTATTTCAAAATTACTAAATTCGACTTAATAACTCCCTATTTAACAAATTCGAACGACCATGTTCACACCACAGAAGCCTCAAAATGAATCCGAGGCAGGCTTCATTAACATGGACGCACTACCTTGGCCTTAGAGCCCCAGGAAGCACTGGGGAGTAATTAGTTCAAATTACTCTGGGGAGTAATTATTTTGAAATAATGGCCCCGGAGCATCCACATTATTTCAAAATAATTATTTTGGAATTAGCATTACTCCTAATGAAAAGCAGGAGTACAGATTTCAAATTCTGTGGCCTGTTATTTCAAAATAGCAGGTTGGTAGTGAGGACACTCTGCTTATAAATTCAACCTTGGGGGGTAATTTTGAAATAAAGTCCTAGTGTAGACCGGGACCTAAGTTGCCACAGGACTATTCGTTTTTAAAGTTACAGACTAACACGGCTACCCCTCTGAGACTACCAAAACAGTCAAACTGAAAATCCTACAAATTACATAACATACCACTGGAAATTAATTATTGATTATTCTAATTTAATTAAAAGGAAATCAAGCTAGAGCATCAGTGAAGTCAGTTAGATTGCTAACTCACACTGAAATTCTGATTTTTGATCATGTGAATTTATCTATTTCCTACTATTCTTTCTCAGGCCTCTTGTACATTTTGTTATTTCCCTAATTCCCATCCTGCTCACTCCCCATCTCCAACAAACACACACACACCCCACTTTATAAGACCTTTAATCTAATTTATATATATATATAAAATTACCTGTAATCCTATTTTTAAAGTTTTAGAACACTTAATGTGAAATCCTCATGTATTTAAAATTAGAACTTCAGGATAGGCACTTTTAAAAGAAATATGAAGAAAGAAAACAAATACATCAAATGAAAGGTATCACTGCAGTTTAAACACAAAATCCTTGTGTGGAACCAAATCAAAGGCTTGAAGTGTGGGAGATTGGAGGGGGAGGGGGAGTGAGGTGAGGGAAATGCCTCCTATACATGCTCTTGCAAAAAGCATGACTTGCATATAATCAGTGCATTCCTGAAAATACGTTTCTTTTGATTTAACCATCAAAATGTTTTGCTTAACTCCACTGTGTGCAGTGTGCTTTCCTGACTGTGCTCTTAATGTTCCCCTGCAGGCATCTCCATAACAATAGAATCTACTCCCTGGGAAAGAAATGCTTTGATGGGCTCCACAGCCTAGAGACTTTGTGAGTTGACCTCTTATTTGTTTCCCTTTTTTTTTCCAGTGTTTTCATTAATATTCTAAAAGAATAAAAATACCCTAAAAATCGAACATGCTTTTTGGCTTGCTTAATTGCTACAGGCCCTGGGTGATTGTTTACAGTGACTGTATTACTCCATGATTGTGTACAGTGACTCTGTTTTTCAGTTATGAAACTACACTGCTTTTTAAGTAAGCAGCATATATTAATAAATTATATAATGATGTTTTTAAACTGTACCAGCACAGAACAACAAGTGACCATTCAGGTATGGTTATTCCTACCTGGGTAGTACTATTTGTTCATTTATCTTTAGTCTGCAAAGCTAATTACAATAGAAGTTAAGGAAAATCATTGTAACCCAATAGCTTTTAAGTTTGCAGAATGCATTTTGACATTTTGCATTTTGTGGTTGCAGAAGCATTCAAATCCTTTGACCTCTTGAACAAAGGAAAAGGCCCAGGTAGCATCATTTACAAATATGTTCTTCTTTTAAAAATTGATCCAATTGCTTTAAAAGATTCACTTGAAAAGTTTCTCTGACAAGGATAACATTATCTCAGCTCTCACAATAGTTCAGTAAAGTGCAGGAGGTGAACGGAATAAAACTAAGGCTTCCCTGAATAGCATGTGAAAACAATTTTGGGGAAACAACAGGAAAACAACTCTGAAGATTAAAGGAAAGTAATTTGCCCCAGACATACACAAATAACACCACCTGTATTTGGTATTGGAACTGTTACATGAGGGACAATAATGCTTAAATATCTATTCCCCTTCCTTTCCTGTACTACAACCAAGTGAATCCTCTTCATGGATCATAATCAACCAAGACACTTCAAGAAACCCACATGTTTTGTTGCTAGGGTTGCCAGGTGTCCAGTTTTGAACCGGACGGTCCAGTATTTGAGCTTTCAGTTCGGGAAACAAATTGAGAAAATATAAATGAGGAAATATAAATATCTGGTATTTTCTAAATAAGATGTAAAGCAGATTGTGAGGTAGTGTCAAGTGTGTCCGGTATTTTTGTTGAAACCATCTGGCAACCCTATAATTGTTGCTGATGCACATGTCATAGTTTCATGCCACATGGACCAATAGATCATCTAATCCAAGGGTTCTCTGTCTTCATTGCACCACAATCCCCTTCTGACAAAAAAAAATTACATGAACCAGGAGGGGGGACTGAAGCCATTAAAAAAGGGATCACAGCCAACTATGGGATCCTGACCCACAGTTGGAGAGATCCGACCTCATGTATATCACAGGCCGCCACCACCATTAAGTGTCATACAAGCATAAGCCCTCATCAGAACCTATTGGTGGTTTGCTTTTTAACCCATAAAAACATGCAGTGCTCACTTTTTTTCCAGTTGCACTAGCATTAGGGATTTTAATGTTGATTACATAAACTAGTCTCTACTAGAACTTGCGTATTCTGTTGTCAGGAGTCCTGACAATAAGATTCTGAACCTGGAAGGGAAGGGAGTAGAAACTGGTTGGCAGGACCGTCAATAAAAAAGCTGTTTTGGTATGCATCAAGGTATGTTGGGCTGCATTGGGCATCAGAGGGTTATCCTCCTCTTCCCAGTGTCAGCAGCTCCAGCTCAACTAGTGGGCCAAACCAAATTACAAATGCTCATTATCTATGTAATCAAAGCACAGGGCCTGAAGGGATTTACAAACAGGAAGAAAAGCCTTATTGACTACAGACAGCAGTTTCCTGCCCATGTTACTAAGGATGATGATATTTTGTTCAAAAGTAAAATGTGAATAATTGTTTCTATTTAATTTAGTCAAATTATTTTTTATTTACATGGTTAAAACATATATTCTTTACAAAGCAGGGGTTGAGGTGTGGGAGAGGATATGGGCTCTGGGGTAGAGCCAGAGATCAGGGGTTGGAGTGCAGGGGCAGGGGGATTCAGGACTGGTCTGGGAGTTGGCACGCAGAGGAGGTTTGTGGGGTGCATGCTCTGTGATGGAGTTAGGGTGCAGGAAAGGGTTCCAACCTAGGGCAGGGAGTTGGGCTGCAGGAGGGAGTTCAGCATGTTGGCTCCTGGTAGGCGACATTTATCTCAGGCAGCTCCCAGTCAGTGGCACAGCAGGGCTAAGGCAGGCTTCTTCCCTGGCCTGGCTCCACGTGGCTCCCAGAAGTGGCAACATGCTAGAGGGGCCAGGCATTGCCCCCGCAGTTCCCATTGGCCACAGTTCCCATCAATGGGAGTGTGAAACTGGAGCTCGGGGAGTGGGCAGCACATGAAGCCCCAGTGGCCACTCCTGTATACAAGAGCTGGCCAGGCTGGCCACTTCTGAGAGCCACACAAAGCCAGAGGGCAGGCAGGGAGCCCACCTTAGCACCACTGCATCGCTGACAGGACTTTTAGCAGCTGGTCGGCAGTGCTCACTGGAGCCTCTAGGGCAGTGATCCCCAACGCGGTGCCCATGGGCGCCATGGTGCCCACCGGGGCATTTATGTGCGCCCACCGAGTGACCAGGTCTGGCCCAAGCCATTCTTACGCCCTGGGCGTCCGGTGCATGCACGGCCCCTGCCCCAGATGCATGGCACATGTGTGGTGCTGCCCCAGGGCGCACAGCGCATGAGCGGCCCTGCCCCAGGCGCCCAGCAGCCCCAAAAGGTTGGGGACCACTGCTCTAGGGTTCCTTTTCAACCAGGCATTCTGATTGAAAACCAGATGCCTGGCAACCCTACTCTAGTCTCAGATGATGTGCATGCTTGCCAAGTGGCTAGTGAACTTGCTGGAATGAGGAAATGTCTCACTAACTAGCAGTTCCTATAATGGAATCCTAGATTGCTAACCTAAACACAAAATATTTGGGCTTCTGTTTAGTGAGGAGTTGTTCTACTTTCTCCTTTATTCCATATTGTAGTATCAACCTTACTGCAATCTTAAAACCTCAGAACAGGTGAAATTCTTGCCCCATTGAAATCACTGGAAGTTTTGCCATTGACTTCATTGAGGGCAGGTTTTCACCGAACTACTATTTTTTCCATTGACATTTCTCCTTTGCTGTTCCTGAATATCTATCTATCTTTTTCTCCAATACTGTGCCAAGAAACAGGTCAGAAAAGAAAATTAAAAGATGATAGATATGGGAGTTGGAAAAGAGGTAAACTGAACCTCAATAATGACACATGTAAGTTTCGATTCACTGTACAAAGTACAGGCATTTATTTCACAAATCAGTTTGAAGATGAAAAATTCCCAGAATATTTCTATTTATAAGTTGTAAAATTGTCTGTAAGTAAGGATAGATTTTTCCTTTCATGCTTACAAACCGATAGCAAAGAAGGGATTTCAGAAAATAGGGGGTGGCTTATATTAACATTTATAAATGTCCATAATTTCTCATTTCCAAATCAATAACATAGAATTTAAAATATCACAGTGATCAGAAATAAAAATGATGATCTGCACTGGTTGAAGTTTATTAGAAAGCATCAGGTTTTGAGGATTCACCTAGCCTTTGGACCTATTTAGTTAATGTATGGAAGATGATACTTCCTTAGAAATCCCAGCAAATTCTGTGTTATCTCTTAAAAAGGATATAACCTAAAAAATACAATCTATATTTTTATGCAGAGATTTAAATTACAACCGTCTGGATGAGTTCCCCATTGCTATTAGGACACTCACAAACTTAAAAGAACTGTAAGTATTGAACCCTACCTTACAGAGAGGATGCTTTGGACAATGTTTTTATTTATTTAGAAAATGCATATGGTTTTAATCAATGCACTTTTAAACTTCTTATATCCTGGAAAAGTTAGGATACGTGACATGTATGTAAAAAGAAATTTTCACCATTTCATTTAGAACATTTAACTTTGATAACTTTTACCTGTTACAAGTGCGCTTTCATATTGAAACGCATTTTTGAAAGAATATTGTTTTCTGGAACTTTATCCTTAAAATCAGTGTGTCATAAGAGAAAAGGGACACTATCAATTTTATTTCAGCTCTAAATGTGAGACTTGTTTGAAAAGCTGCAATGCCTGGGCTAGGAAAAAGAAGCAGGATTCCTATTTATTCATAGGCATTTTGTGGAGCAGGGATGGGTTATTTTAACCCTATTTTAAACAATGTCTTTTCAGTGTAAACTGGAAAAATTCTGAAAATGTAGACATGGTTTGTAAAACAGACTAAAATCAAAGGTGAAACTTACCAGCCTAGATTAATTATGGAAGCCAGTTAAATTACAAAACAAACAAATAGATAGAAAGTTACCAGTAAATTGTATTTCTTACATTCTTTCTGTTTGAATTTTCTGAGGTGGTAAGTAGCACCAGTAGGAATTTTTTGAAAAAATAGATGATCACAGATTCACTAGGCCATTAAGGGTATGTCTATACTGAAGGTAAAACCCCTTGGTTTGCCCATACCAGCTGACTCCAGCTCATGAAGCTTGGGGTAAGGGACTGTTTAACTGCTTTGTAAACGTCCCATCTTTCAGAGAACCAGATTCAAGCCTGAGCCCTTAACATGTATTGCATAATTAAACAGCCTCTGAGCCCAAACTCCTTAGCCTAAATTGGCTGCCACAGGCCTGCCACAGGCCTACACCAAAATTGCGGAGTAGACATACTTTTAAGAGTGCTTAATGCTGCTGTTGCACACAAAGCAGAAATAAAGCCCATTTAGCAAGATGCTTGGAAGATCCTTCAGTGTCAGGGAATCCCCCTAGCAATGTAGGGTTACCATTGCAGCTCCTATGACAACTCTCCAGTGCTGACATAGGGAGCATATCCAGGGAGAAGGCAGTGGAGCCATGAGCTACTAATCAACCTTATTACCAGCTGCCATAATGGCCCCTTGGCACCAAGTACAATAGCTCTAAAAGGGATCTCATCTGCTGACCTCTGGATGGGATAGACAGAAAGATGTCTGATATCCAGATGTGCACTAAACATACCTCGTCCTGTGAATCTGAGGCACAGTTTTCATGATCAAGGTGTCCCTTTAATGTTTGATTCTCTGGGCCTAAAATGTTAATGGAAAAGTTGAAATTGTCCGGTTTTTAGAAAGCATTTCGAAAAAACTATAGTAAAACCTCCTTTGGTGACCACATGTTAGGAGAGGCCTACCTGTCACAAGCAATTGCTTACAGAGACCAAAGAACACAACTACTCTGTAGTGAGCAAACCTTAAAAGAAGAAACCATCTTTTATAAGAGACCACTTTTGCTAACTCTCATGCATGGTCATTCTTGTCTGGTTTTACTGTATAATGTTGTGTGTAACGTCTTTTTCCTTCAGATTTTTGGCCAAGGTGTTACTGAGTTCCCTCAACTCCCATTGATTTAAATGGGAGCTGAAGGTACTCAGTACTTCAGAGAAGGTGCTCAGTACCTAACCAGATCAAAAATTGAGGTCTCAGTTCTACAACATTTATGCACAAGCTTAATTTTAGGCACATAAATAGTTCTATTAGCATCAAAGGAACCACTCACAGGAGTAAAGTATACACATGAGTGCAGGACTGAGGCTTCAAAAGTAGCCTTGTAGTTTCTCCCTGCATATTAAGGTAACAACATAAGTATATATTGATGAGGGACTAGTATTTTCCCTGGGAGCTAGTCATGCCATTTTCTTAGCTACTTTTGTCATGCAGGTAGAACAGGATTGAGCTAGGGAATCCTGCTTGGTAGAGTCTGTATGGCTGTGTCTAGATTGGCCAGTTTTCGCGGAAAATCAGCCGCTTCTCCACAAAAACTGGACAGCTGTCTACACTGGCTGCTTGAATTTCTGCAAGAACACTGACTTCCTACTGTAGGAAATCAGTGCTTCTTGCGGAAATACTTTGCCCTTCTCGTTCGGGCAAAAGTCCCTTTTGCGCAAATCATTTGCACAAAAGGGCCAGTGTAGACAGGACGGCATTGTTTTGTGCAAAAAAGCCCCGATTGCGAAAATGGCGATCGGGGCTTTTTTGCGCAAAAGCGCGTCTAGATTGGCACGGATGCTTTCCGCAAAAAGTGCTTTTGTGGAAAAGTGTCCGTGCCAATCTAGACGCTCTTTTTCCAAAAATGCTTTTAACAGAAAACTTTTTCGTTAAAAGCATTTCCGGAAAATCATGCCAGTGTAGATGTAGCCTAAATGTATATATTGGTTTAGCATTAAAAGGGGGGTTGTTTTTGTTTTGTTGCATACAACCCAACTGTTATAAACACATATTTTTGAGTATTAGAGGGGTAGCCGTGTTAGTCTGAATCTGCATAAACAATGAGAAGTCCTGTGGCTTTCGTCTTTGCCCACAAAAGCTTATACTCCAATAAATCTGTTAGTCTATAAGGTGCCACAGGACTTCTCAATATATTTGAGGTTATTGATATACAGAAAGGAGCATATACATAAAACCTTGATTTTTCTAGCTCAATTATACAAGCAAAACAATTAGTTCACTTGAATTTATAATCTGATATTGGTACAAGTAATGACTGGGGTGCTTGCATCCATGAATAATTCAAGGCCTTCTAAATGTTTTAATTTAATTTGAGAAGCCCTTTTCATAGTTCATGATTGAACTAATGAAAGTTTCAAGTTTCCCACACAATCATCATTATTCATTTTGAAACCTTAGTTTCTTTTGTTTTTAACAATGGCAAAATTACTCATATGAGTACAATGTAGTAATTAATTATGAGACAAAGCATTTATCTCCTTCCTAGAAGGCAGTAAATACATTGTACAGCTTGTTCTTCTAATACCTGAGACACTTCAATAAAAAGGTAGTGTGGGAGGTTTAATGCTTGGGATGTCATGACACAGCATATACATTTATATAAATCTAAATTATCTCAGAAACACGGATGGTGTGGGACACGTATTGGAAAGAAATGCTTTCCACTGTCAGTCCTAATCCAACTAGTTTTGATGTCCACATAGACTACAAAGATAAAAACTCTAATGTGTGCAGCTATAGAGGTTTTTGCTGAATTGTATTATCTCTGTGTTACTGTGGAAAACAGCCCAAAAATAATAAGTGTTCTTTAATGTCTCACTGGTCTTAACACTCACACCTTTTTTGTTATGGGCATAAAATACTGTTTGCTTTCCAGGGGATTTCACAGTAATAACATCAAATCAATACCTGAGCAAGCCTTTGTGGGCAATCCATCACTTATTACAATGTAAGTGGCAGAAATTTACTTTTTGTGTGTGTGTGTGTGTGTGTATTATATATATATATTAAATGTGGAACTAAATACAATATTTCTGTGTGTTTTTCTAACACACTGTCATTCTTATTTTACATGTACAATGTATCAGAGAATAGTGTAAGTGGACTAGGTCTCTACCTTCCAGGTCATTCAGCCCTCTCAGTACTCACACACTATTTGGAGAGAGAGAATAACTTCCCATAGCCCTTGACCTTTGAGTCAGGCCGCAATCTATTACATATTTTGAAGAGTTTGTTTGTTTGTGCAAAATGAAGTCATACTTTGCGATCACCTACAGATACCAAATTTTGCATAAACAACCCTTCCACTTAAATTAGCTGAATGCACTACTTTTTATACCAGAATATGCTGGCTGAAAGGTTTAAATATTTAGTTTTGTTTTCTATTGGAAAATAGTCATGACTATTATGATTAGAGTTCTTAAAAATATTTGCTAACAAAATTAAAATCATGTTGCCTATTTAACTGTAATTTTAGTGCAAAAAAATTTGTATTGTTACAAAATCACAAAATAATTCAAATTAGTTATGGAATGAGTTATGGAAAAAGTAATGGAATCTTTACGAGTTTCTGATTTAAATTTACTATGTATGGTAATTATTCAGTAAAATGAATAATGTTTGAAGTTGAAATCCTACAAATTTAAAACTGTTCTTTTACTTCCCTTTTGCAAGCACATTAATACAAAAAATTCTATTACACAGATTTAATTTCTTGAACTTTCCTGTAAGTGTAATCCACGCAAAATGACTTTGCTTGGTCACTGACGAGCTTCACCTGCTAGTTTCTTAAAAAAGGGTAGCTGTCCCATTAAATGAAACTGAGATTGGGTATCCTGTTCCCAGCTGGGCTAATTCAGAGGGTGAGGCACCAGCTGGGGACAATAAGAGTCTTGGAGAGGATGAGACCTAAAGTGTCAGTTAGGAGAAGGAAATGAGAATTGCCTGAGACAGAAGGTGCGTCCTGGAAAAAGCTGAAGGCAGGAGAGAAGCAAGAGAACTTTGTAGGCTAGCATCTCCAAATAGCAGAAGGCAGGAGAGACAGAAGAAGAGGATAATGTCTGCTAGCTCTAAGCTGGAGCCATGTGCCAGAGAAGGCTGAAGAATGGTTGAGCAACAGAAGAGCTTACCTGCTGATGTCTCATTGCTGGAGCACTGAATGTGAATGAAATGTGAGAGGGCCCAGGGGAGTGAGGGATACTCCTCTGGCAAAGGTATTCACAGCATAGAGGTGATGGGAATTCCTTCTGGGAAGAGCAGGGGTACTTCCCTGAAAGAAAGACTGGGATAGCTCTCCTGGAAAATGGGTGGAAGAAAATAGAGCAGGAGCTTAGGTGTACTGGAAGATATTGGGATATGGTAAGAACAAAGACACTGGTGTGATATGGTCTATGCCTGGAGACTCTGATTAAGGATTATTTGTACTACATTTTATAAACTGCTGGGCTACAGGACACACTTTTGTGGAGTTACTGGTGACCCAAGATAAATACATTTTTAAAAGGTTCTTTATTGGCAACTATAAAAATAGTGAGAAGGTGAAATAAAAGAAGTAAAAGAGCTACTTGCCTTGATAGATACTAACAAAAGCTCTGCTACTAAGGACCAGAAGAATACTGATCTGTTACATCACAGAAAGAGTTCTCTGTTCTCTGAGCTGTCAGAATGAGAGTACCAGAAAAGTGTCACAAAGCCTGGTAATCTGATTTTAAGACCGCAGATCTCTGTGCTCACCCATACCTTTATATTACATCACTTCTAAATCCACAAATAACCTATCTACATTTGTTCCAAATCCCATTTAAAGTCACTTGTTTCTGGAAACACTTCCTTTGTTAGCTAGTTATTTGATAGAGCCTTTAAAATCATTTGTAAATTTTTAAAGACAATTTTGCTAATCTCATGACAATAAAATGGTGCTTTGAAAAGAAGATATACAGACTAAAGATATCTAGAATAGCTGAAGGTTATACTGCCTCATAGCTTAACCTGCAAGCATATTTCAAACTAAGCTATTTTGCTAATAAGCTAAGGAAATACTCTAAAATAGCTTATTTTGAAATAGTGCGTCTACACAGCAAATACCCATCTAAAGAGCACTGAGCTATTTCGAAATAGAGCATCCGCACTCACTGGACACTGAATTGCATTTAAGGCCACCCAGAAGCACTTCAGGCAGGGCATCAGGATAGCACTCCCTTCCTGGAGCTGCTGCCTAAGGCTATCTGAGGCTCAAGCTTAAAGGGATCCCCTTGTATGGCCATGTCTCAGGCTCCTCTCCTGTGCCTACCTCATTGAGGGACAGCAAAGCCTGTTCTCTGCCTGCTGTGGTTGCCCTTGCAGACACCTCAGCTCTCCTGCCATGGAGCCAGACCTGCCTCCAAGCAGTTGACAGCTCTTATATGTCTTAGTGCACCTCCTGCTGTAATTTCTGCCGTCTGCCTTCCTGACCCTGCAGGAACACAACCCCCAGCTCATTGTGGGGCAATTCCTCACCTCTCTCTGGGCACTGCTCTTGCAGCTTGACTCCACCCACCCTCCCCTGCACATCATGCACTGCCGCTTCTGGCAACAGGACACCAGCTTTGACTGGTGCTACCAGATCATCCTGGAGTAGTGGGACAACCAGCAGTGACTCCAGAATTTCCATATGTGGAGAGACACCTTTCTGGAGCTGTGTGAGTGTCTCTGACAACAGGTCACCCATATGAGACCTACCATCTCCCTCCAGAAGTGGGTGGCCATTGCCATCTGGAAGCTTGCCATGCCAGACAATTACCGATCCATCAGGAACCAGTTCGGTGTGGGAAGATCAACCGTCAGGGCTGTGGTCATGCAGGCATGGTGGTCTCGTGCTATCGCCTTAGGAGGTTGGTGAACTGAACTGCTGGAGTGGGGTTCCCTAGGGAAGAGGAAGGTAGTGGGAGAGGGCGTGGAAGCCCCCTCCCTGGGAGATTTTTCTGATCCACCTTCACAAAGCCCTGAGAGTGGATGGGGCAAGTCAGGGTTGCTCCTGCTATGTGGGGAGGAAGAGGAGAGGGCTGGGCTCGGGGGCCTCCCAAGGGCCCTGGCAAACCCTGTGTTTCTCTGTTTGTCTCCTTCTACAGGCTGGACCTTGGCAAGCAAAATGTCCCCCAGGTGGTGGTGGTGTGTTGTGTCCTTCATAATATTTGTGAAAGCAAGGGGGAGATGTTCCTTCTAGGGTGGGGGGCAGAGGCCAACCGGATCAGCAGGGCCTGTGAGCAGCCACACAGGGCTGCTATCCAGTAAGCCCATCAGGGGGCTGTGTGTATCCATGAGGCCCTGAGGGAAAGTTTCACACAAGGACCCCAATGACACTGCATCCTGGGCCTCCCCACAAGGGGTCTGTGCATTGCCCCTCTTTGCCTTTCCTCCCGTCCCCTACACTCCCCTTCCCCCACTTCCCTCTTCTGCAAAGACAATAAACTACACTTTTTGTTTTGGAACAAGAAACTCTGTTTTCTGTTTATTGGGGTGAATGTAACTGGGGAGGGACTGGGGAAAGAACCTGGGAGGGGATAGGAGGGAGGTAGAAGAGGGAAGAGGAGAGGCTCAGAGCCAGCGCTGGGAGTGGTGCCTGCCTCAGGTGGTCGCGCGCACGTGTGTGTGTGTGTGTGTCCGTCCATCCATCCGTCCAGCCTCCTTCTTGTGGTGAGAGGCTGTCCCACTCCGGTGTCGGGAGTAAGACAGGCCTCTCCAGACACCCTGTGAGCCAGAGCACAGGGGTCCTCTGTTGCTGCCTCCTGGGTCTGTGTGCCCCAGACTGGTGCTCCACATGCACAGGCTGCTGCATGATTCCCAGGCCAAAAAGGCCGAGTGAGGAGCACGCAGCAGCCCCTCACTACCCACCACCTCCACCAGTGTATGTCTAAGGAAAGTAATGGCACTCACCTGAGGGGCCTTCCCTGGCCTCAGACATTGCCTGGGAGACATCTTGGACCGGGGTACCACGCCTCCAGGGCAAGCATGACCTCCTGGCTCTGGGCATGGATACAATGCTGGCCACATCCAGCTCCTTCTCCTCCTCCTCACCAGCTGTGCCTCCCAAGAGGACGATGACGGGCATCTCCAGCCCTGACTCCACAGCGAGGGGGGGGAAGTGACTGACCCGCCCCCTAGGATATGGTGGAGCTGTGTGTAGTACAGGCAGGCCTGCGGCACCGCCTCGGAGTGGGAGCTGTGCTATCTGGCCTTGGCATAAGCCTGCCTTAGCTCCTTTACCTTCATGTGCACCTGCTCCTGGGTGTGCATGTGGACCTTGGTGGCCAGGCTGTCATCCATCCAGCTATAGACATCAACATTCCTGTACCTGATGAAAAGATACTGGAGGTTTTCCTCCTCACCCCAGTCTTTAAAGATTAACAGATTTATTTGGATGTTTGTCGAAGTGCTAGGATCTCCGCCCCAGACCAGGAAGATGCACGCCTCTTCCGTCCTGGGAGCTGGCTCCATAGGAGCAGAGGAGGTTCAGTGGGAGAAACAAGGTCGCTCATGGTGGCTGAACACGCTGGTCTGGCAACTGCTGTGTGGCTCAGGGCTGTCAGAGCCTGCCATGAGCCACACGCCCTTTCCCCTGTGGCTGCAGTTTTAAGGGCTGCAGGGGAAGAGGGACTACAGTGTTTTGATGATTGTGGACAGAGTGACCAGCAAAGCACTTGTGGGAAGTGCTGGAGGCCTCTTATTTCGAAATAATTCCATCTGCCCTGTTTATACGTGCCCTGTTCCGAAATAGTTATTATTCTAATAGGCATTTTTCCTCCTACAATGAGGGTTACAGAATCTGGAATAAGACACCCGTTATTTCAAAATAACGGGCTTGCTGTGAAGATGCTCACAAAGTTATTTTGGAATAACGTCCATTATTCCGGAATAACGCTGCTGTGTAGACATGCCCTTAAATACAGCTGTCAATCACAGATCAAATACAAGAAGAGGGTGAATGTTTTCAAAACCAGGTTAGACAATCACCTGTTAAAGATGGTCTAGGTATACTTGGTCCTGCTTCAGCATGGGGAGGAGGACTAGATGTCCCTTCTAGCCCTACATTTCTATGATTCTGTCATAGGAGGTAGATTTGTTAGTCTATATTTGTGAAAATAATGAGGAGTCTTGTAGCACGTTAAAGACTAACAGATTTATGTTAATATTAGCTTTGATGAAATGGTTATTATATCCACGAAAGTTTATGCCCAAATAGTGCTCATCTTGTGCCTCATGCCCGTCTAAATTTGTGAGGCAAATTCTACATTTGGGATAAAGACAGAAGCACTTTTGTAGCAGGTTAATTTAAAAAACAAAGAAATAGTGGCTGCTAACCTAGCCATTTGGAATACAGCCTTACTGAAGATGGATTAGTGGGGCAGAGTTAAAATTAAATGTTCAAAGCTGAGTGAAATATACAGTGTATCAGAAGGATCTCACAATCACATGTGTAGTGTGCTTTGCCTATTTATAATTATTTGGAGTATTATCCTGTATATTAAATGCCTATTTTTCTCTCTTTGCAGTCATTTCTATGATAACCCAATTCAGCTTGTGGGACAGTCTGCTTTTCAACACTTACCAGAACTCAGAACCCTGTATGTTTTTTACTTCTTTTAAAGCTTTTTGTCTTTGAATGACCATTGCATGTCTAAGATGGTCCTGTACTTTCCTCTCAATTATGATATTGTGTTTTTAATTCTAGGACTTTAAATGGTGCTTCACAGATTACTAAATTTCCTGATCTGACTGGAACTACAAGTCTAGAAAGTTTGTAAGTACTAGACACATACCTCCACTCAATCTAGTTAATCTAGTAAATCTAGTTGTTTAGAGCTTGACTTGCTTTAAGTATCTATCCTTATATTGAGCATTTATTTTATAAACATTAAACAAAAGAAAATAATCTCTGTACTGTGTACTTTTACAGGACACTAACAGGAGCACGGATCACATCTCTTCCCAAAGTAGCTTGTGATCAGCTACCTAATCTCCAAGTGCTGTACGTGTCAGTAAGAGTGCTAACATCAGGTTAACACAGGATTGTAAAGGTTGAATTAAATGATTTGTGATACTGAAACAATCCACTTATGTTTAACTACCAATTACATGGTTCCAAAGTTAGCACTATGCTAGCTAATGTACAGACATGTAAGAAAGATGGGATTCACAGTTCCTTCCCTAGAGAACCCACAATCCACATGTCAATCAGGATTTACCTTACAGGAAGGAAAGAGACAAACATTTTTTATATCATATATTTTTAGGAAAACATAAAACAACTCATGACATTCCTTAATAACACCCATAGTGGGGACATCAAGGACAGATCTGAGATTTGATTTGTATTTATTAGCCCTTCTGTGATCATTTCCTTAATGGTCCAATCTTGGCTTCATTACTGAAGTCAAAGAGTGATAAATATGAGTAAGGACTGCAGATCTGGGTCTATATTATGTGCACCTCTTCAGTTTATTTTTCTATTGGGCATATATGTTGGTCTGAAATTTAAAGCAGTCTGTTCCTGGGCTATGTGGGGGCATAATTTGATACCAATAAATCAGTATTTTATTTTATCATGCAAGTATACCACAGAGTAAGTTTAATCTCTACCAAAGTAATTATTCTGGCTATTTCTTTGTGAATCAGCCAATAGCACTTTACTTTCAACTAAGGATGTAAGCGACTAGTCAACTAGTCGCTTCCAGCCCCCTTGCTGACTCTATCAGAGAGAGGCAGCAAGGATAGGAGCTGGAGCTGTGGGGAAGGGACATTTCAAAGGGAGAGGCACAGCGGGGAACCCATGCGAGCAGGGACCTAAATAGTCCTGCTGCACCTCTTCCTTTGAAATGTACAAGAGCTGCGGGTGGCTCTTGTACATTTCAAAGGAAAAGGCGCAGAGGGATAGGACATGCCCCCTAATCAACTAATTGAGGAGTCAATGGAAATTTCATCCAGTTCTCAATTAGTTGATTCATCAAAATTTAACATCTCTACCTTTAACTATAATGTCACTATGAATGTATTTGGTATTAGTTCTCTTGGCCAACCGTTGAAATAGCACCAATAGCACATTATTTGAGTACCAAAGTGGATACCATGAACATTTCCAGAAAAAGCTTTAAAATTCAGTTAGTGGACTATAAAATTCATTTCCACAACATTAAAGCTGACATACAGAGTTTGCACTGATGACAATGAGGGTATGTCTAGACTACATGCCTTTGCGGACAGAGGCATGTAAATTAGACTACCCGACATAGTCAATGAAGCAGGGATTTAAATATCCCCCCTTCATTAAAATAAAAATGGCCACCACGCTGTGCCGGCTCAGCTGATCATCGGCACAGCATGGCAGTCAAGACTCAGATCGGTTAACAGGGAACGCCTTTGTCAACCGCTCCTATAAACCTCGTTTCACGAGGCATAAGGGAGCGGTCAACAAAGGCATTCCCTGTTGACCGATCCGCGTCTTGACTGCCACACTGTGCTGACGATCAGCGGAGCCGGCACAGCGTGGCAGACATTTTTATTTTAATGAAGCAGGGGATATTTAAATCCCTGCCTCATTGACTATGTCGGGCAGTCTAATTTACATGCTTCTGTCCGCAGAGGCATGTAGTCTAGACATACCCTGAGAATTTTACACATAGATTGCAGTCAACCTATGGCTCATGCTAGTTTATAAATAAGTTTGGAAGGATTCCAGTTTTATCTGTAAATATCAGATGCATCAATTTCGCCATGCAACCAAAAAAATATTTCTATAGATAATAATCAATATTTACAGATAGACAAAGTAAGAAAAATGCTGCTTGAAAACTTAATAGAAGATGTCATTGAATAATTCTCATATTCCCATAATTTCCAGTAACTATGAACATTTAGATAAAAATAAAACTCAAAATTTGTGCAACTGTGATATTTCAATTCATAAAAATTGAAAAAATATTTTTAAAATTGTCTGAAAAGTGTGATTTTTAGAAGTATCACCTAAGATGACTATACCTGAAAGGTGTTAGAAGGGGGAAATCTCTCTTTTTCTGTATTATTCTGCATTCAGCAGCAGTTTGTGTGTGGTCAATATTGTTGTTTTGGCTGTATAATAAGTTAGGCCCTGATCCTGCAAAGGCATATGTACATCTTTAATTTACCACACTGAGGCTATGTCTAGACTGCAGGCTTCTTTCGAAAGAACCTTTTTTCAGAAGAGATCTTCCAAAAAAAGCCTTCTGAAAGAGAGTGTTGACACACAAAAGCTCATCGAAAAAGCGATCTGTTTTTTCAAAAGATAGTGTCCACGCTGAATGGACGCTATCTTGCATTTAAGCTGTGATTACTATGTCCCTCTTCCCCATTCACACATACCTTTTTCCGAAAGAGCTCTTTTGCAAAAAGGCTTCTTCCTTGTACAAAGAGGTTTACCAATGTCGAAAAACCACCTCTGTTCTTTCTATTTACTTTTGAAGAATGTGATTGCAGTGTGGAAATAACTCAGATTTTGATGGAAAAACATCCGTTTTTCTGACAAAACTCTGAGGTGTAGACATACCCTGAGAGGATTGGCCTCAATAAGACTAATCACAGTGCAGAAAATTAAACATACACCTAACCCTGTGCAGGATCATGACCCTGTTCAGTTGCTCCCAAGCCTGCCGACAGGAAAGGGCAAAGAGAGCAATTGCCGTGCGGCCTGGAAATTTAAAGGGGCCAACAGCAGCAGCTGGAGCTCCCGAGCCCCTTCGCCGCAGTAGTGCGGCTGTGAGGGCTGGGGAAGGGAGTGTGCTGTGGCCTCAGCAGTGCTAAGGCCTAACTGTCCTTGGCTCTGCCCCTTCTGCACTCAACCCCGCCCCTTCCAGGACATGGAGCTAGGTTCCCCCTTACCCCAGGGCCCAGCTATGCCATTGGACCCGCTGGTTGCTCTCTTGCTGGAAAGACCCTTATAAATATCAGCAAAGGTACAGAAAAATCCTCATAAAAGGACTTTTAAGAAACAATTTTGTGGTGCTCAATCTGAAACAAGAATGTTTCAATTTTTTTTAAATTCAAGTTGACAAATGTTCTTTTAAGAGGACATGTGTCCTTTTAAGAGGAGAAAACTGAAGTTAATATATGGGAGCACAGGCATAATGGTTACATACATCAGCACAGAATATTTTTTCCATATCCACACTTCTTCTTCACATTAGTTTATAAGCTTCATCCCACCTGAATCCTCTTCTGACATGTGTGACTGGCACAATAAAAGTACCTGTCAACAGGGCATGTTCAGGCTGTCTTCCCTGAAAGAACAGAATGCACACATACTCTTACAGTAGCCTCTGCACAAAGGAGAAAAGTAAAATACTAAAGCAAAAGAATGCTGTCATATACTTAGCTTGTTTTTACAAAGCAAGCATAGAATGAATAGTTGAAATACTATCGTCAAAACAAGTACAAACAATTAAAATGTCTTTTAAGAAAGTAAAACTGATTTGCAATTGCATAGAGATGAGCCAATGTTAAAAAATTAGATTCAGACATAACTTAACTCCATTAATTGTTAAGTTTAGAAAACAGAGATGAAGGATACATTTTGTATCTACTTATAGATCCAGGCTATACTTTTTGCACAGGCAAAACGGCTACTGAGGTTGTTGTGTGTTTCCCCAGAGCAAAGAAGTATAGGATGGGACTGGATGGCTCTGTTTCTTTCTTCTTTTTACAATTTCTGCAAATTACCATGGCTTGTTTTTGATTAGTTATATTATACTATAAATCAGTCCAGATGTTTCACTTATTCTGTAATTTGTTGAGTTTTGGCTCAAGTCTTTTTAGGTTTTTTTTCCCCTTTGTAGTGATTGATTTCAAAGTTAGTTCTTTTTTTTAAAAAAACCCACTTCCCTCAGCTAAAGATATAGCAACTCTAAGGGTCACAGGCAAGATTATTTAATTTAAAGTGTAGTCTGGAAAGCTGATTAAATTTCAGTATAACTAGAAAGTTTAGGGTTTTCTTTGTCAAAATCTGAATAGTCTCATTTAGTAGATTATTGTAAGTAATTAAAATAAGTATAACAGTTAAATTTTGGTGAACATTTAAATCTGTGATCTAGCTCCAGTAACACAAATTGACGTATTTTCAGTATCTCTACTCTGAAAGATTCAGAAGTCTATGTTTGGAGCAGGGAATCCTCAAATATAGCAAACAGAAAAAAATGCTAATTTTTATTACTGCACCATAGAGCTTTGCCCTCTCTATTTTCAGGGATCTGTCTTACAATCTTCTAGAAGATTTACCCTGTTTTACTGCTTGCCAAAAACTTCAAAAAATGTAAGTATGTGAACAACTGTAAAGTTCCTATAAAGGTAAATCTAGATAGAGACACTAAGTTGCTTAGAGGTTATTAATTTGGTTACTGCAGACACATTTGGTGGTGATTGACGTAGCCTCAACATGTGTGTCTTCTAATTTAAAATCTGGATGCATAACACACACAAACACTGTCTAAAATTCTCCAAATGTTATGCTCTTTGAAGACAATGAGAGTCTTATTTCCTTTGCAGTGACTTACATCATAATGAAATCTATGAAATCAAGGCCGACACATTTCAGCAGCTGGTCGCACTACGTTCTCTGTGAGTACAGCCATAATAACTATTTGCCTTGATTGTCAGAAACATGGGAGCTTGCACTCTCTCACACTACCTGCCCCTGAACATTTGTTTCCATTGTTCCACTTTGATCATTCAGCTCACTAAGTTATATTTGCCAAAGCAAAATAAACATTTTGAAGTTGAGCATTTCCAGGAATGAGTTCGCAGCTGTAATAGTTGCTACTCTTAAACATTTCGTAAAATGTAGGAAAGTACTGAGTCAGCACTAGTATCTATCGGTGTGTATACAGAATAGTCAAAGAAAGTCGTGTGATTTTTTTTTTCTACAGAAGACAGCATTAAAAAATAGATCCCAATCCTGCAAATTCTGACTCGCATGAGTAGTCCTTCTTCACACGGGCATTCCCACTTAAGTCAGTAGGCATGGTGTTCTCAGCACAGATCACTCATGTAAATGTTTGCAGGACCAACCCCATTGATAGTTTAGAATATATATGGCAAGCAGCCCATTTTCATATCGAATTGACTAACACATTTAAAACTGGGTGAAAGACATTTTACTCTAAAATATACATGATCCCAATAAAGATAGCAGCCTATTGAAAGTATTTGGAATGTAACTAATACCTTTTTGTTATTTAAGCATCCTAAACAGGCACCTGAAATCTTCCAAATGCGTTCAGCGAGCATGTAACTCTACTCACTTTTTTTGTAGGGATTTAGCTTGGAACAAAATTGCAGTTATTTACCCTAATGCATTCTCTTCTTTACCATCCCTGATCAAACTGTGAGTATTTACTCAGTTATTTTTTTTTCATATTTTGTTGCAAAAACATGCACTGTTTAATAACTTGGGGGCCCAATCAGAAGAAATTCTGTGTTTACAGATATTGACTGTGACTCCATGCCTAATTATTTCTGGGTAATAAGCACTCTCTCTGGATTTTGCTTCTTCACTTCTTTCCATTCCTATAACTATTATGGGAAATAACTTCCACTTATGACTGTATATGAAAATTATCTAAACCTGGTGATGCTGGGTGTTTGGAGCATGTCGACATACCATATTTTTCTTTTTGCCAGAGTGCTAGTAGTTTTATCGCTTGTAGCTGAGACCAGCAGTGTTTCCAGTTATTTTTGGAATATTTACAGCATCAGGAATAAGGAATTTGAATCATAATTAAACAGCAGGATACTTTCTTATTAACTGTTTTTGTTTCAGCAATATTAATAAGTATGCTTTATTAATAACTGTCACTACTAATAGTTTGATTATCTAAGCATCAGATGCCCAGTTCTCCAGTTCTCTCTCACAGTTAAATCCACATCTTCATTAATTTTCACCTGCCTCCCACTGCAACTGGAAAACCTTTTTAAGGGGACTCCCCACAGCAAAGAGTAGCTGGGAAGATGCTGATATCATAGCCACATTGCAGCCACACTGCCCAGGAGCCAAGGTGATGGGTACCACTGGGAGCAGAGGGCTTGCACCTCTATACGGCTGCCTCATTTGGTTTTCCCAGGATCCAATGCTTTTACAGGCAATCTCCCCATCTTTTTCTATGGTTGCTTTCTCTATGGAAACTTGCTTTCTCTATGGAATGACCCAAAGACAAGTCTCTGGAATGAGAATCCCACATGTGTCTCTTTCACCAGCAATTAAGGAGTTACCTGCAGGAGAGGCCTCCGAAGTGGATCAGGGATCCCACTGAGTAATTTTAGCCAATATATTGCCAATCAGAGAGGGTTACACAAAAATATCCTTTAACGCAGTCAGGTAGAGTCCAGTCATAGCAGAAGACTTGGACCAAAATCCTGACCCTATGATAGTCAATGAAAGCTTTACCATTGACTTGACTAGTACCAGGATTTCACCCTTGATATTTAATTATGTTGCTGTTGGCATGTCCCGTACTACTAAACATTTACCTAGTACTTCCTTATGAGCCACATGGACAGTAACAATTCTATACAACCTCAAAGGCGGCAGCAGAAGTTACATTTGCTTCTGCCCCACCCCTCTTCTTCCTGCCTGCTGACCAACCTTTTTTTAAAAAAAAGGAATGTTTGTGAGGGCCTGAATGAGGATTATGGAGAAATGGAAAGAAAAAGGAAAATCTGTGACAGTGCTGTAAAGGGGCATCTCAGCTCCTTCTCTGGCTCTAGCTCCCACCCTCCTCTTTCACCTCCCCCAGGCCACTAACCCTCATTTACCCACAGTACACTCTGCCAACCCCAGTCATCCCTCTTCAGTTCAGAACCTTGCTCTTCCAGGCCCCACAGTTTCCTCCTCAAACCTCACCCTCTGCTCCCTAAAGCCCCCATCCACCATCCTCTCACCTAACCCCTCAGCTGAGAATCCCCCACATTCACACACTGCCCTCCCCCAACTTTCCCACAACTCAAACCTCCCACGGCTCTCATCCAGCTTGCCCTCCCTTAGGTGTACCACTCTCAGAACTCCCCACTGTAGCTCTAAACCCATCCTCCACCCATCTGACGTGCCTCACATGCACGCTCCAGCTCCACAGAGACTGCTTTCCATCTCACTTGGCTCTGAACCTAATCCTCTCCATCCCACTCAATGTCTCTCAAAACCCATCCCTACCTATGGCTAGAACTCAAGAAGGAAGGGCAGAGGTAGCAGGGACAGACGGGGGGTGGCACAGATGCAGAAAGCCACAGAATTTCACTCTCTGAGAACAACCTGAATTAACTGTTGAAATCCAGGCTGATGGGTTCCTTTCTGCAGCTTTGCTGACAGCCACCATCCCCCGGGCCTGCAATGGCTACAACCACTTAGTCTTCCAGCCACACCAAGAGTTCCCTATGGCACCAGCCAACAATGCTCCTTGCAGTAGCACTATTGCATGGCTGTACTACACGGTGTCTATAGTATAGCTTCAAGACAGCTTCTTTCAGGTGACGATAGTCAATAATCACAGGTCTACTTTCTAAAACAGAACAAAGTACTTTTTTTCAAAGAAGGCTAGCGTTCTTGCTAAAGCTCATACTCTCTTCTTCATGTGACACTTCTGCTTAGAATCTTCTATGGCTTGGCTTGCCACTGTAGTTTTAAAGATAAAGTACATGTGTTCTCACACTCCCTAATAACCATCCGGTCCTGCACAAGGAGTTAAAAAAAGTTTGCTTTTGTTCTAGTTGGGAATTTGCTCTCAGTTGGCAATGTACAGTTTCAGAGAACAGTCAATTCATTTTTAATTGATTACCTGTTCTCTAAAACCAGTGCCATGAGTGTACAGAGTCGGGTTTTGGTAATAATTAACCCACAGGGGTACTGCTGAGCAAAATGCTGCCATGGTCCAGCCGCACATTCCTCTGGGAAAATGGGTGTTTGTTAGTGAAGAATGCTGCAGATCTTCACTGCTGATGAGGAGAGGGGGGGTGGCTCTTTAGTTTAAATAATCTTTGAGAAGATGAAATACATTTATTAAAAAAACATTGCTAGTGCTGGAAAAAATACCATATAACCTGATTTTTATTTGCTGTTATGCAGGGATCTGTCATCCAACCTTTTGTCCTCTTTTCCTGTGACTGGGCTACATGGTTTAACTCATTTAAAATTAACAGGAAATCATGACCTACAAAGTTTGATATCATCTGAAAATTTTCCAGAACTCAAGTGAGTATGTCATTAAGACTAATGAGCTACATTTGTGTTCCTGTGCAATAGAAGGTGTGTCACTGTGTAATGTACATTGCTTCATACTAGAAGGCTTTGATCTGCAGTATTAAAACTAAAACAAATATGATAAAAATATGATAAACTACTTTTATTGCACTCTTGTTTAACTGAAGAAACTACAGTGGGCTTTGAAATATTAACCCCAGTAGCTGCTTAGCATGATCCACATCTGCTTCCTGGCAATATATTCCAAAAGCTGTTAAAATGATATTGCTAGCAGTTTAATGCTCATCTTCAACTGACTATAGTTACATAACTTCCATTAAATGTAATGGGAATTAAGTAGATACCAAGGTGAAATATAACCTGATCCTGTACTTTTGAAGTGAATGGGAATTTTGCTGCTTACTTCATTTTGATTAAGATTGTGCCCTAATTGACTCGGTGCCTCAGTTTACCCACTTGTAATAATTATTATTTACCCCTACAAGTACAGTAGGGGGTATATAATAATATGGGCCCAATCCTACAAAAACTTGTACACATGCTTAACTTTACTAACATGAAAAACTTAAAAAACAACTAATAGTCTAGTAGCACCTTAAAGACTAACAAAACACACAGGTGGCATCATGAGCTTTCGTGGGCGCAACCTACTTCTTCAGATTACAGAAGTATTAGAAGCTCAGATCCAGGAATAAATAAGGGAAGGGAAAGGAGGGGAAGAGGAAAAAAAAGAGAAAAAAAAGGAGGGGGAAAGGAGAAAAAAATAAAAAGAGAGAGAGAGTGAGTAGATGGTTCAAATAGTTACAACAGGCTGATAAGAACAATTAGGACCTCCATTGTTTGGATGGTTGGTTAAGTCATTAGAATGTGGAAGATGACTGAAGTCTCCTGAAGTCCTCAAATCAAGACTGGATGTGTTTCTGGAAGATATGCTTTAGTCAAACACAAGTTTTAGGCTTAACGTGGGGTAACTGGGTGAGATTCTATGCCCCATGTTACATAAAGATCAGACTAAATGATCTAATGGTCCCTTCTGGCTGTAAAATCTGTGAAGCTATAAAAAAAGATGCTGAGTGCTTTCAACACCCATTATAGAGGGTCTGCACCTTGCAGGAGTATTCTCAATTCAGCACTGGCGCTCAGCATCTTGGAGGGGCGTGCCCACAGTCAAGCTCCTCTGGGTGCTATGTATGCACATCTCTCCTTGTGTTTATTCTCTCTCTGTCTTTTTCCACCTGGAGGCAGGTAAAATCTCTAAAATGGCCAGATAGATTTCTGAAAAATATTTAACATGTAATAAATGCCTCAGTTCAAAATTACTTTAACTGTGATTATTATGAAAATGTAGCATATGCCATGACATGCTGGCCTAAGAAAGAGAATAAGGAATATGCATAATGTGGCTGATTGCTGGACTGGTGGAATTAAGTGCAATTATGTTTTCATTTTTCATATGGATTTGTGTGTTAGAAATTATATGTTCCTCATAAAGGAAAATCATAGTTTTGATGAAAATACAATTATGTATGAAAATTGAACTCATGAGGCAGTACCGAGTAATCCCTCACGCTTTTATGCAAAAAAGGTTTCAAAAGTGTCTATTCCTCCTTCAAGTGAATATATCTCACTCTGACTGGCATTAATAGGAGTTAGGTGCATGCAGCTAGCAAAAAACAGAGGTGAAATCCTGGCCCCATTCAAGTCCGTTGGAGTTCTGCCATTTACTTTGGTGAGGTCAGGATTTCACCCAAGAACTTTAAAGTGACTCTTCAAAGCACTAAACTTGAACAGAGAACTAGAACCATTTTATCCTTCGTGAATGGCATTGTTAGTCATCATTTGCACGTCCAAGGACCAAATCCTGGGAAAGAGCCTGCAGTTTAGCTAATAAACCATTTGCTTGGGAATACAAAGAAATATCTGGGGGTGACAGGTAGAATCCATAGCCCTGCTCCTAGACATGGCATAACAGTTATCACCTGAATTCATTCACTATATCAAAGAGAAAGAATAAATGTTGCCTTCTTCCCCTTCCCTCTGTCCTCATGGGCTTTGGTTCAGTGGTTTGGTGTCACAACTCACTAGCCATCCTCTATGGCAGGGCTGGGCAAAATACGGCCCAGGGGCCAGACCCGGCCCGCCAAGCCACAGGATCCAGCCCATGGACCACCCTGCCAGGACCCTCAGGCACATACAGCTGCCGTGGTTTAAAACACAGTCCCTGCACCTCTCTACTCTGCAGGGAGGGGGAGGTTTCATGCAATCTCCCCGCCTCCTGCCCAATCTTCAGCTCCTATTGGCCAGAAACAACCGGCCAATAAGAACTGACCTCAGCCAATC
>CM057845.1:59170289-59183169 GCA_030068395.1 Apalone spinifera
CTTACCAAAATCTTGGAGTGGCCTCCCACCAAAAATTATTGCCCACCCCTGCTCCATGGACTACTCACAATTTACCATTCCCTTTCACTGACCATGACCATCTCCCACCTTAAAATATGTAAAGCTAGAGTTCTCTCTGTGAAGGCTTTCTGCTCTTTAAACCACTTAGACTGAGAAAAAGAGGTGCACCATTGGACATGGTCCCTGTAAGCAAAATAGGTCTTGTATACAAATTCTACCTAAAATTGTGAATTTTTAAGACCAAAATATCTTATTTTGACAGGTAAAATCTAATCTTCACACAGCTTTTTTTGTCTATGTAAACTGCAAGCAGCAGCTAAAGCTCAAAGATGTAAAAGAGCACTATGTTCTTCTTTAAGTAGCAGTCAGTCATTCTGCCTTTAAGGTAAAAGGAAATGGGTCCAGTGTTTGCTGTGAAGTATAAAGTTGACTCTCTGGTGTGATGTGGTTCAGTTCTAACTTTCATGTCAGGTTTGCATTTTTGAGTTATCCTTGAATTTTTTTAGACAGTTTTTGCAAGAAGTTTCATTAGAATGTGATGAGAAAAAGATTCCTTTGTGAGCAGGATAAACTGATGTCTGGTAGGTCTGGAGAAATATGACCATGGCTAGGTCACACAATATTTTTGGATCTACTAAATGAATGTCTGGCCATATATTTTTTAAGTTGATCAATGGAGAAGATTTTCCAGTTCAATGAAAGAGGATGATCTTCATTTCTATGAAGCTGGTTAATCTAAACCCATTGTAACTCTGGAAAATAGGGCCTTGTTTAGGTTTGTCAAAGGAATTCTGGAAGAAACTATAAAGGGGATGCGAAATAGACACCATGTCATTTAAAAAGTGGTGACTGAGAAGGCTTAGGCACCTGGCCACATTATCTAGAAGCCATGGAACATTGAAGAGTTTGAGGCTTACATGTCGGCCCCCGACTAGCCATAAGAGGGGCAGGAATCCAGAAATAGCTTAAGATTTATCATCAGCAGGCATATAAAGGAAGTGTCCTGCTCAGTTAATGAGCCCATTACCATTAATCCATGGAGCTGAACAACCTGCCTGATCTTTTCTGAAACATGCTCAACTTCTTCCAAAGCTGCACAAAGCCACAAGAGTCACAACAGCCATCTTCCAAAAGGCTGGACATTTATTTTACATATCTGGTTTTTGTCAACTTCCTGGCTGACTCCATAGTCTTGCACCTTTTTTTAATCGCGCATGTGTGTGTGTGTATGCGCGTGCGCGCACATACATAAGCCAACACAGAGGCATGTGTGGTTAAAACCCAGAGTTTAGTTCGGGACAGCACTTAAAGAAGTCATTTCTCAAACATGTAATGACAGCCTTAACTCGATAATCTCACTTTTTAAATGATCACGTACTTGGAAAGTTCATGGGCTTGAGATTTTATGTTTAAGTCCTAGGAAATCATTCTCTTCACATAAAGTTGTCAATTAAAACTTTATTGTCCTGAACTTTATTGGAGTATTTTATATGGGGGACAGGCTTAAACATTGCTATTGCTTCCACCCAACCATGGAAATCTGAACAAGTAGCTCATTAGTTGGCATTTAAATTGTAATTTAAACATTAGCTTTAGCTTGAGGTTTGGTTTGTTCCCCTTTTGCCAAGCCTTCAGCTAGAATGCAAGCTTAGCTCTGCTTGGCAAGAGGCCCTATTATTTAGGCTGATTGCTTTATAAATGGCCACTACCCCTAGAGTTTATATAAGAATTGTTTCCACTATTGAGCGTTGTTTGATTATCTGATAAATTTGACATGAACCCATTTTATTTCCATTTATATTACATTAAATTAGAGTAATTTTCAGTAATACACTTTTGTTATTTATAGTTATTAATTGTTAGGAGTTAATTAACAGTTGCAACTAGAAAACAATAGTAAATGAAATATTTATCAGAGGTAACTGTAATTAGCAAAGATAATTCATCTACTTTGGGATTTGCCTTATAATGTCCAAATAAAATAGAATTCAAAATGTATAAGACCTGGAATTTGTATACAAGTAAAAAGAATGGGAACCAATTGACTAAAACCAGGTGTAGTTTCAGGAATACCAGTGTAATGAAAGTCATTATGGATGGCAGTGCCCCTGGATAGTGTGCAGATGTACTCATGATAATTAATGTAGCAAAACAGTTTCCATTTTAACAACCTATTTTCAGATATCCTTAACTTTCCAAATCATTAACAATTCAGTTTAGAGTTTTCCATTTTTGGTCTTTGCCCTAAGATGAACCCAGCTTCAGGTATTTTATATTGGATATAGGAGAAGTTTGAATCTGGATTCAAAACTCAGTCTGTTATGGTGCGTCTACACTGCAACGTTATTTCGAGATAACTAGTATTATTTTGAAATAACAATGAGAGCTTCTACACAGACATTCCATTATTTCAAAATAATTTCAAAATCATAGATGGCTTATTAAAAAATCTGTATACTTCATTCTATGAGGAATAACCCCTATTCCAAAATAGCTATTTCAAAATAAGGTGTGTGTAGATGCTCCACTGCTGCTATTTTGAAAGAACCCCTCACCAGGGTCATTCTAAGTTATTCCTCTCCAGTGCCTCCTGAGGATCTAAATCAAAATAGCATATCTACATTAGGGAAGCCTGCCTCAGACTAATTTTAAGGCTTCCCTGCAGTGTAGACATGCTATTTCGAAATAAGCTATTTCGGAATAACTATTCAGAATAACTTATTTCAAAATCGCCATGCACGTTTTCCCCAGATGTGTAGGGACTGTGCACTGAAACATGAGTTTTGCTAGTAATGCAGGTAGGAATCAGCTAGAGAATATTTGAATCTCTCCTCTAAGAGAAAAAGAAACTAAGAGTGCGTCTTCACTGCAGGGCTTAACTTGAAATAAGCTACGCAAATTGAGCTACGTCAATTACGTAGCTTATTTCGAAATAGGGAGCATCTACACAGCACTTATTTTTAAACAGAGCACTCTTCCTCTGACTTCTGTTATTCCTTGACAATGAAGATTACAGGAGTCGGAGTAAGAAGTCCTCCAGCTTGACAGTATTTTGACACTATTTCAAAATAACTGCCTGCTGTGTGGACGTGGACTAAGTTATTTCGGAATAACGCTAGTTATTTCGACATAATGTTGCAGTGAAGCCGTACCCTAAGAAAATTACTCTGAGGAAACTCAGTGAGTAAAACACTTAAAATCATTAAAAGTCAGGATATTAAAATATGATTCTGATAAAATCATTCACTCAATTGCATTGCATTCCTCCTTTATTAAATGTACATCTTAATATATTATATTAAATATGTTGTAAAATCTCCATAACAAAATATATAGGATGTATGCAAGTGTCTGAATTAAAAATAGTCTTGGAACCATTTGCATTTTCTTATTTTTTGTAATTGTAACTATGCATTCCAAACTCTGCATTAACAAGGTTTTTTTACATATATGACTTTTCACTTTCAATTATAGTTATCTAATCTAGTTCATTTTCCTCTGTATTAGCATTAGTGATGAGGTATACTGCTTTTAAGTACTGTAATGAGCATAATGGCATATTTTTTTGTTCATGTTCAGGGTCATAGAAATGCCTTATGCTTACCAGTGCTGTGCATTTGGAGCTTGTGAAAGCCACTACAAAATCTCCAGTCAATGGAGCAAAGATGAGAACAGTAGTGCTGATGATTTTCACAAGAAAGATTCTGGAATGTTGCACATTCAAGGTAATGTCAATCTTTGTCTCTGGAGCCTACTTTAAGGCCCAGGCTACCTCCTTAAATCAATGAGAATTTTGCCATTGAAGTTCATGGCACTGAGATATAGCTCTCAAAAGGTAAACAAGCATTTATTTACAATTTCCTTGTAAAGGAAAGATGGATCCTCACACTAGATGCTTGGAAGTGGGACAGGGTTGCAGCTTTCTAATCACACAAAACCAAACGCCCTTGCCCCTTCCCTTTGGCCCTGCCTCTTCTCCAAAACCCTGCGCCCACTCCCTCCATTCCCCTTCCTTCTGTTCCTTGCTCTCTCTCATCCTCACTCACTTGCTCCATTTCATTGGGTTGGAGAAGGGGTTGGTGTGTGGAAGGGGGTGAGGGCTCCAGGGTAGGATCAGAAATTAGGGGTTCAGTATGTAAGAGGTGGCTACGGGCTGGGGCAGGTTTGGGAGTAGCTATGAGCTTTGGGCTGAGGGTTGAGGCTCCAGGGTGATGCCAGAAATGAGGAGTTCAGGATGCAAGAGGGTGAGGGCTTCTACAGGGGGTGCAGGCTCTGTGATGGAACTAGGGATGAGGGGTTTGGGGGTGAAGGATGCAGGGTGTGAGTTTCAGAAGGGAGTTTGGGTGCAGGAGGGAACTCCAAGCTGGGCAGGAAGTTGGGGCATGGGCTTTAGCTGGGGATGTGGTCTCTGGAGTAGAGCCAAGGATGAGGTGTGGGAGGGGCTCAGGGCTGGGGGTTGGCATGCGGGAGGGGTACAGGCTGTGGGAGGGATTTTGAGTATGGAAGAGGGTTTAGGGGTTAGGCAGAGGGTTGGGGCATGGAAGGGAGAGTGAGCTCCAGAGGGCTCCTGGATTGGATTTCCTGGGTTGGCTCCTGGAAGTGGCAACAAGTCCCTCTGGCTCCTAGATGGAGGTGTGTCCAAGTGGCTCTGCTCAACTGCTTCTGTCCACAGCCACTATCCCCACAGCTCCCATTGGCCATGGTTCCTGGCCAGTGAGAGCTGCAGAGCCAGCACTTGATGAAGGAACAGTGTGTGGAGCCCCCCCGGCCACTCCTGCACTTAGAAGCTGGAAAGGGGACATGCTGGCCATTTCTGGAAGCTGCATGGACCTAGATAGGGACCCTGCCAGCCCTGGCAAATGCTGACCAGATCCGCCAGGGTTCCTTTTTGATCAGGTATTCTGGTAAAAAACCAGGAGCCTGGTGACCACAGAGTGTGATACAAGACCCATAGCCCATGAGGGTTGTAAGATGTGGTGAGCTGCAAGGCACGACAGCCTGTGACTTCTGCTAGTACTCCCTGGGTGCCAGGAAGAGAATCTGGCCTGCAGTGGCTGGACAGGTTAGAGAGTCATGGTACCCTCTTCCCCTGCAGCACTGGGTCTGTCTGTATTATACAGTCCTGCTGGTGTCCATCCCATCTCCATTCTAGTGAGCCAGCAAGAGGCTCAAATCTGACAAGATCTTTTTCCCTCTACGCCCCAACAATTAGGGGCAGCAAGGACTGAAACTGATAAGAATGGAGCCAGAACTGGCACCATGTGGCACATGTTGGGGTAATCACAACACAAACATAAAGCCAGGATTATTTGTCAATGAATTGGCACACCTCCGGGCAGTCCTCATAGCGCAAGTTAGGTAATCAACAAGACGTCTTTTTAACTGTAATTATTTTCAAAGAAATGGTGATTTGATCTATTCACTCCAAGTTAATTCAAAACCAAATGGGTCTACAACTGCAAGACCAGGATAAAGTAACTTATCGTAGCCTTTTCCCTATATTCACACTGAGGAACTTACCATAAAACCAGAGTCTAAAGTTTTGGGGATTTTCTCCCACAGATGAACGTGACTTTGAGGATTTTCTGCTTGACTTCGAAGAAGATTTGAAAGCTCATCATTCAGTACAATGCTCACCTTCTCCAGGTATGGAACTGCCAGACATATGGGCTACGTTTACACTGGCGCACTTTTGCGCCAAAGCTATGCAAATGAGGCTTAATGTTAGAATATCGCCGAGCCTCATTTGCATAGCTAATGATCCGCCATTTTCACAGAACAGGCTCTTGCGCAAGACGGGGCTGTCTACACTGCCCCGTCTTGCGCAAGAAAAACCCTTTTGCACAAAGCCATTATGCCCGAAAATAATCGGCATAACGGCTTTGCGCAAAAGGGTTTTTCTTGCGCAAGATGGGGCAGTGTAGACAGCCCCGTCTTGCGCAAGAGCCTGTTCCGCGAAAATGGCAGATCATTATCTATGCAAATGAGGCTCGGCGATATTCTAACGCTAAGCCTCGTTTGCATAGCTTTGGCGCAAAAGCACGCCAATGTAGACGCAGCCATGGAGACCTGATCATGTTTCCCTTGCTGTCTAAAACAAAGAATTGTTAAGGTGTCCCTAGAAATAACTTCAGATCCATTTCAGTGAAATTGCACCATATTTTACAATAATTCTGGTGGAACAGAATTGTCTTAGCCCACAACATAACCCCATGAAATTGTGTTTTAACTACAATTACATTGTAGCTCTATTATACATGGGCTCCTATGACTGTGTAACTAGTGATTGGCAACCTGCAGCCCATCAGGGTAATCTGATTGCAGGTTACAAGACATTTTGCTAATATTGACTGTTCTGCAGGCCGTGCCCCCTGCAGCTCCCAGTGACCACAGTTCACCATTTCTGGCCAATCAGAGTTACAGGGGGGGCACCTGCAGGCAAAGGGTGGTGCCTTTGGATAGCCAATGTCAGCAAAATGTCTTGTGGCCCACAGTCAGATTACCCTCATGGGCCATGCGGATTGCAGGCCAGAGTTTTCCCACCACTGGTTTAAACCAAGAGTTTCTCTCTGTGTCCTCAGATCAGTCTAATCCCTCCCTTGGGTAAAACAGATCTGTGATCTCAAGTCATTGGTTTCTGTGTCCATCAGCAAAAGATGACAATAAACTAGATTCTGTCCTTAGGTACTCCAATGTGCATTTGGAATAATTCCAGTGAAGCCAGTTGAGTTACTGCAAGTTTACACTACTGAAATAGGGCAGTTTGGTCCAATATTTGAGTCAGAGGCAAATATCACTTGCCCTGAATAAACATTCTCTACAAAATGATTTCCCAATATTAGCATTTCCTCTCTAGAACAGTTTCCCAACCTCAGGTTCTGTAGACAGGAGAAGCAGAGACTGAAAAAAACTGCATGATACCACTTCCACTGAATGCTTCCTTTGCTATAAGGAAAGCAGCAGGTATCTCCTGATCTCCAGAAAGTCTCTCTCTGCTCTGGTGCCAGCCCTCAGTGTATCTGGCCAGGGAAACAGCTTACCCCTCTAGGCTTGTCTTCTCTCAGAGCCTACCTACTCTCAGAGCACCCAGCTCCCTGGGAGAGTACAAGCAGCCCTAGTCAGCACCACAGCTCCCTCACCTGATAGCAGAAAGCCACCTCTTCATAAGGAAATGAAGAGGGGGGAAATAAAACCCTAAAAAAAACACAGAGACAGGAGAGAGGACATGTCTACACTAGGAAATTATTTCAAAATAACTTATTTCAAAATAACAACTCCCAAAATAATTTCAAAAAAATAGCGTGTCCCCCACACTATAAGGAAGCCTCAAAATTAGTCTGAGGCAGGCTTCATTAACGTGGACGCGCTACCTTGACTTAGAGCTCCAAGAAGCACTAAGGAGTAATTAGTCTGAATTACTCTGGGGAGCAGTTATTTCGAAATAACAGCAGTGGAGCATCCACACTAACACTATTTTGAAATAACTATTTCAAAATTAGAGTTTTTCCATGTGGAAAGCAAGAGTTATTATTTCAAAATAACCAGCCTGTTATTTTGAAATAACGGGCTGGGTAGTGTGGACACTCCACTTGTTATTTCGAAATAAGGGGAGTTATTTTGAAATCACTCCCTAATGTAGACCAGGAGGGGAGAGGGACATTAAAAAGGGATGGAATTGTTCCTGTTCTGGGTCATGATGGACAGAAGAGACAGTCTTTTGGGGAAGCACCAACAAAAGAAGGTTGGAAGCCACTGCATAGCAGTGTGTGCTGTAGGAGATAAATGCGCCTTCTCCCTGTGGTGAGACGAGACATGAAAATGTTGCAAATAAATCCTTCACTCTCGCCTATTTCCTTTTCCTATTTCTCTTTTTTGTCCTTGCAGGCCCCTTCAAGCCCTGTGACCATCTGTTTGGTAGCTGGCTAATCAGAATTGGAGTGTGGACCATAGTGGGTTTGGCATTTATTTGCAATGCACTGTTAATTGCAACAGTCTTCAGATCTCCACTGTATATTTCCTCTATAAAACTTTTAATAGGACTGATAGCCATTGTAAACACACTAATGGGTCTGTCCAGTGGTGTATTGGCCAGCGTGGATGCATTAACCTTTGGCAGCTTTGCTCAGTATGGTGCTTGGTGGGAAAGCGGAGTTGGTTGCCAAGTCACTGGCCTTTTGTCCATTTTTGCTTCAGAAACCTCCATTTTCCTCCTTACTCTGGCAGCACTCGAACGTGGGTTCTCTGTAAAGTATGCTACAAAGTTTGAAACAAAATCCTCTCTTGCTAGTGTGAAAATAGCCATTTTCTTTTGCTTTATGTTGGCATTGATAATTGCAGTGGTACCACTTCTCAGTGAGAGTAAATATGGGGTATCTCCACTCTGTTTACCTTTGCCATTTGGCGAACCAAGCTTTATGGGTTTCATGGTAGCACTGGTCTTACTAAACTCTCTTTGCTTTCTGGTGATGACTGTTGCCTATACAAAACTGTACTGTAGTTTGGAGAAGGGAGAGCTAGAGAGTATTTGGGACTGTTCTACAATCAAGCACATAGCATTGTTACTTTTTACTAATTGCATTCTCTACTGCCCTGTGGCCTTCCTAACTTTTTCCTCCTTATTAAACCTCACTTTTATTAGCCCAGAAGTAATTAAATCCATTCTTCTAGTGATTGTCCCACTGCCTGCATGTCTAAACCCACTTCTTTATATATTTTTTAATCCACATTTCAAGGAAGATCTGGGAAGTCTCAGAAAGCAAACTTTGTTATGGAGCAGATCAAAACATACAAGTCTGATCTCTGTTAATTCAGAAGATGTAGAGAAACAGTCCTGTGACTCAACCCAAGCCCTGGTCACATTTGCAAGTGCCAGCATATCATATGACATGCCTACTAGCAGTTCACTAATGCCATCATCTTATCAAATGACAGAAAGCTGTAATCTTTCATCAGTAGCATTTGTTCCGTGTCACTAGTTTCAGGGGCAAAAATAAATGTATGTATGTTTACAGATTTTCAATCCCAAAGTTAAGGTGAGTGTGTGTACGTGTGCTGGAGAGTAGAGTCAAAAGTGCTCTTCATTATTGTTACACACATTTAAAAAAAAAACACTTATCAACAAAGAAAACAAGCAGCAAGCTGAAATCCCAAAATATGAAGCCTGTCAGCCTGCTTAGGAAATCTCAAAACCAGTTTTGTTTGGGATGAAGAGGAAGTCTGAAAGCTGCTAGGATATATATAGTTAGCTTGGTTGTTCTCTTACATGCCCTACAGAAAAGGCATCTGTCAGTCAAGAGCAAAAATAGTATATTTTCTTGGAGGCATTGCCATTGTTTTAATTGAGCTCATTGAGTTAGAGTTTAAAATGTTAAGAACAGATTGTTACCAAGATGGGGTTGGTCAAGGTCCATCAGTGCTTTTTTTATGCTGTGATTGTTTTTTAAATGTGCCCATCTATGGCTTTGATTCAGCAACATATTTAAACATTTGCCTTGCTTGAAGCACATAACCAATCCCATTAAAGTCCAATAAAATTTATAAAAATAGGTCTCGTCAAAGCAATTTGATGCCATTTTAATGAGTTTGCAAGTTGGTTGATAAAGACAATAGTGCTGATGTAATATATTTACTCTTGTAAGGCATTTGACTTTGTACCACACCAATTTTGATTACAAAACTAGAACCATTACAAAAATCTGTATGTGCATATACAGGTTGGACCTCTCTGGCCTGGCACCCTCGGGACCTGACCGGTCCTGAACGAGGGAATTTGCTGGACCAGAGGAGGTCCTCTGCTATTGGTTCCCCAGACCACCTTCCCTCCCCGCTGCTGACCCGGCCACCACCCCCTTCCCCCGCTGAACTGCCATGCTGCTGCAGCCCCAACAACCTGGACTGCCCAGCCCCACAATCGAGGCTGCCGTATCCCTGGCCCTGCTGTCAGGGCTGCCGTGGCTGCTACATCCCCAGCCATGCCAGTGGGGCTTCCAGCCAGGACTTCCTAGTCCAAGAACACCTGTGGGTCCTGCTGGACCATGGCTGTTGCCAGATGAGGGAGTCCCGGTTTTGGGAGGTCCAACCTATATAAATAAGGGAGTATCAAGTAGGAGTAGAGATGTTTTACTGCCTTTGGATTTGGCACTGATGTGATCGCTACTGAAATACTGTGTCCATTTCAAAAAGAATGTTGCAAATTTACTAAGAGTTATGGAGAATTCTTCATCAATGGAAATCACTAAATCAAGAGTGGAAGATGTGCTACAAGAGATGGCCAAGTTCAATCCAGTTATTGTACTTAAAGCAGGAATTAATTCAGGAAGTTTTGTCACCAGTGCTATATAGGTCAGACCAGAAGGGACCATTGTGATCATCTATTCTTAAGTTCTGTGATTCTATGAATCCTTTGCTGAATCAAGGCCTATAAAATTATGTCTCTCGGAACCTTGACAATTAGTCTATGTCTACACAGCAGCATTATTTTGGAATAACTGACGTTATTCTGAAATAACAGTGTGTGTCTACACTACAAACAGTTATTTTGAAATAATGGCGAGCAGGAGGACTTCTTACTCCAACTCCTATAACCCTCATTTCACAAGGAGTAAGGGAAATCACAGGAAGAGTGTCCTTCCTTCAACTTCCTGCTGTGTAGACAGCACCAAAAGCAGAATTAAGCTATTTCAACTTCAGCTACACAACTGACATAGCTGAAGTTGCATAGCTTAATTCGAGTTTTGCCCTGCTGTGTAGACGTGCCCTTAGAAAGGAAAGCCCCCTGATACTTTGCCCTCTCTGCTTTAAAGATTCCCAGGCAATGGACTTCCATCATTTCCTTTTGAGACTAGCTCTTACCTTGATGTAACTATGTTTGGAAATTCTTTCAGTCTCATTTTCCCATAAATGTCACCTTTTCTTTCATGAGCAGATCAAATAGGACATTGTTATGCATGTTTAAATGCTCCCTGAGCAATAATGTTTAATGGTGCAGTACCTGCCTCTTAGTTTAAAGTCCACGTCACTCGCCATGTGGATGAAACTGCATTTGAACAACATTACCTAGCTTAGATGGACCCAAATAAACAAGAAGATCAATTACAGGTGGTCTTTTATTTTCATGTCTTACATATGTAACTCCCTGGCACCCAAAGAATGGATTTGCACAGTGAAAATCTGTTGCCAGCTGTTGACATGCCTAGAAATGCCAGTGTGAATGAAGAAAAAAAATCTTTAGTTTTGAAGTTACAGATGGCATCAGTTGACTTTGGCTGACATGTGCATCCTGGAAAAAAATGAACAAATGCAGAAATTATGTCTGGTATAGCCGACTGCATGGTTATCTTAATCCTCTATCTCTTGTGGCTTTTGAAGCAGCCCAGCATACAGCTGGAGAATGATCCCCAAAACCACTATGGATTAAACAGAGTATCAGTCTACCACTGCACAATACTTATTAGCATGTTTATTTAGCTTTATTTTAACTGATGTCCATCTGTGCTGCACTGTTTAATGTCAGTAAAATTTCTCCTCAGCTTGCTATATTGAAGAAGTTTTGAAAATGATTTGAGAAGCAAAATAATGTTACAATTCTAAAGACTAGTTAAAGAAAAATGTATAGAATTTGCAGATAGTCCAAACCAAAAGGCTACTATGGGTCTTTTATTTTTATAAGCAATTTTTTAAATACTTTGATCAGATATTTTAACTTGAAATTATTAAAATTCATTTTTAAATAAAATTTGTAAATATAGAACTGTATTTATTGCTACAGTAAAATACAGCCACACTAAAGGGCATGAGAATAAGCCATGTACAGTTTCATACAGATATTTGCTATATTTTCTATTTTCTGCTCATATATTTTACTAAATTCACCATCTGTATATATTATATGTAAATATGTAGCAATTGTAAATAGATTATGTACTTGCTTTTCTATCGATGTTCCAAATATATGTAATTTGTAATAAAATTTGACTAAACAGAAAAGGCATTTTATAAGGGTCTGCACTAGTTCACTCGAATAAGATCTCTGAGGGTGTGTCTGTACTACAATAAAACTCCCGAAACTTTCTCAGGCCTGTGAGGGCCGTATAAAACTGCAATGTAGACGTATCTGGGATTGCGGAAGAGCTACACAAATCTAGAACAGTGTGTTATTTCAGCACAACCCCAGCCTCTTTACCTAATATTCTTCCTTATCTGGCAGTCTGACTTCAGGAACCTTTTACCCTGTCTTATATCTAAATTCTTTTCTCTGTTTTGCATGGGAAAGCTCAAAGCTATTCTGTTCAACATACACACACATAAAGCCCCTATTTCAATAAAAAACTGTAGGTTTGAGCATCCCATGTTACAATACAGCATAACTGATAAGATGGAAGAAGAGGCAAAGACTCAGAACCCATTATAGACAGAAAGACTGACTTCATTGTCAGGCTGATTGCAGAAGGCCCCAGAAGATGTGCCAGCAGTGGGACGCACACTGGTGATTAGTAACAGTGTTGGGTGATTAATATTATTAGCAAATAGCTTAGCCAACAAAAAATTCAGATTCAGTCCACCCAAAACTTCACAAATGTATTTCAAGTTTTGCCAAGGCATTTTGACCAAACTGAAAAATCAAAACTTTTCAGCAATGTCCGCAGGAAACATTTTGTTTTGACCCAGAGGTTTTTTTATTATTACTATTTAAGACACTAGGCAAAATCCAAGGCAGATTCACAAAATAGCTGGGGAGAAAAGGAGGTGGCAGAGGCCTCCCAAACTACCTTTAATCCAATGGTTTGGACAATCACATGGGCTGTGAGACCCCTAGGGTCTGGTTGGCTCCCTCTCCTTTATCTGACACAGGAATATGAAT
>CM057845.1:59188259-59210802 GCA_030068395.1 Apalone spinifera
TCTCATCCATTGTAACCCCCAGGTCCTATTTTGCGTCCTATCAATGTGATGCTATCTTTCAAAAAAGCACATAGCTTTTTTGTTGCGCTTTTGCTGTTTAGACGCTCTTTTTCGAAAAAAGTTTTTCCAGAAGATCTTTTCTGGAAAAGCTTCTTCCAAAAGACGCTTGCATTCTAGACATAGCCCCATTTTGCAATTAGTTTTAGTTTCAGCTCAAGTTGGTCAATAAACTATTGATCAGAGTGCTCAAAGTATCCAAGTGATAATCATTCTGATATCTAGCACCTAGTCATGGAGTAAGGCCCTATTGAGTTTAGCGCTGTGCCAAAAAGATGGTCCCTGCTCCCATAGAGCTTACACTCTAAAAAAAACAGATGAATACAGGCAGGCTGATGAGGTATAAGGAAACATTAATATTTATAACTGGAGTTCAAAGAAAGGTCATTGTATAGTGTTTAGCAGAATGGGCCAAACAGTGGAAGTCCTTGCCCCAAAATACAGATAAAGCCAACAGTTCAAATCAGGGCAATGCTAAAAATCCCTGACACCAACTATCATACATTTTTTCCTTCAAACTTGCAAGAACATTCCCCATTATCTTGAGGGTAAATCTACAAAGTTTGAGGCCAAACCTATTTTCTAGCTTAAAGTTATGATGAGGCAAAAATAGGACTAGGTTAATGAAGGTCAATTGTAACTTTAATACAGAGATGCCACTGTCTTATACATGCATGCATAGATTCAAAGGCCAAATGGGAACATTTTGCTCTTTTAGTCTGACTTGTATACTCAAGTCATAGAACTTGAATATATGTTTACACACTGTAATGGCTACGTCTACACTGGCACGGTTTTGCGCCAAAGCTATGCAAATGAGGCTTAGCGTTAGAATATCGCCGAGCCTCATTTGCATAGCTAATGATCCGCCATTTTCGCGGAAGAGGCTCTTGCGCAAGACGGGGCTGTCTACACTGCCCCGTCTTGCGCAAGAAAAACCCTTTTGCGCAAAGCCGTTATGCCTGAAAATGGCGGATCATTAGCTATGCAAATGAGGCTCGGCGATATTCTACCGCTAAGCCTCATTTGCATAGCTTTGGCGCAAAACCGCGCCAGTGTAGACGTAGCCTAATGTGTTTAATTACACTGTAATTTTTACACACTGTAATAACTTTCTTGCTAGCCAAAATATAGTTTAAAGGTGCTGTTACCCCTTCTGACTTCAGCAGTTAGCCAACATTCAGGTCTTGCAGGTTGTTTCCTTTAGAAGGGGATGATGGAGTCAGGTATTTCTATGCTCTAGGCCTGCTCATTTAGGAAGAATGTACAAAGACCTAGTCCCCTGAACACAAAAGGAATCAAACAACAAGAGACAGTTTCTTTGCTCACAGATTCAGACTTCTTCTAAGCCAGCACTCAGCCCAAAAGACGGTCACATGACAAGTGCTTCCCTGGCTGTTTCTATTGCTTCCTTGTGTGTGATTCTGTGGTGTTTTTATTATTTCTCTCTCCCATGCATCGGTCCATCCAACAATACCCAGTTCTCTCCATTTGCACTCAGATTGGATGAAATCCCTCTGCCCACATCACTCAAATTCCTAACTAGACTTGGGTGAACCCTATTTTTTGGGTGATGGCTTCTATTGTTTCAGCTGTCTACTTCACAAAGGGGCTTAATTATGTTTTACACTTATCCTGAATGGAGAGCAGCTGTGACACCTGCCAGCATCAACAGGGTTTCACCATAAATAATTGAATCAATGATATCATTGATGGCTTAGCTATTAGCAGGGCCATGCCAATTTCACAGTCATGAAATCTGGTCTCCCCACGAAATCTGATCTTTATCCTTCAGAACTGGGCAGCTGGAAAGCAGTGACTGCTGGCCAGGCACCCAGCTCTGAAGGCAGCCCAGAGGATAGCATACAGGCCCACCAATGGGAGGCTGGGACAAAGCAGGCAGTTCCCCAGGAGTCCAGCAATTCAAAGGGACCTGGAACCCTGGCCTTTTAAATCACCACCAGTACACCAGCAACCCAACCCTGCCCCTTCCACTCAAGGCCCCAGCCCTTCTGGGAGTGCAGAGATAGCCTTCCACACCTTGTCCAGTGGCCCATGGAAGCTATCAGCTCCCCTGATGGCATGGTATAGTAGCAGCAGTATTACTACCCTTACTTCTGCTTTGCTGCTAGTGGTGACATTGCCTTCAGAGCTGAGTGCCTGGCCAACAGCCACATCCCTCTGGCCACCCAGCTCTAAAGGTAGTGCAGAAGTAAGGGTGGCAATACTACAGCCCTTCCCCTAATAGTTTTGGTTGGGACCCCCAGTCTGAGAAAAGCTGAGTCCTGAGGACTTTAGATGTTTATATTTTTCTGTTTTAAAAAAATATAGTTATGGTTGTTAAAACACCGTGACATTCTAGCTATGTTTTAAATGCTATGCTGGTGACTTTTACAAAAATAGACCAGAAATTGAGTAGGGCCCTAGCTATTGGGTTCCAACTTTGTAATCTATTTCATGCAGGCAGATCACTGAGCCCAAACAGAGCAATACTGCAGCCAATAGAAGTCTCCCATGCAAACCTGATTGGTGTCTTAATCACAATGCTTCAGTGTAATTCAATACAACTAATATAACATAACACTATCCATGTAAACCATTTCTTACAGAATTGTTCTGGGGGTGATTTTTTGTTTGTTTGTTTTTGTTTACACCACCAACCTGTGAGTATTAAGAATGGCTAGCTGTCCTTAATTGACTAGCTGTCCTTACTTCAACACACTAGTACTAAGGTCTCAGTGGTCCAATATTAATTTTACTAAGAATTTGAATCCCACAGGCTGTATTTGTATAATTTGATGAGAAATTAACTACCCTCATGTCCCTTTACATTGTCAGGATATCTGGTGCTGCTTCTTTTCCCCCTCATGTTGATCAGTATGTCAGCAAGAACAGAAGGCTATTCAGAGGTACAGTACACCCAAACTAGGGTCACTTCCTCTACCCAATGCACTTTATCTTAAAGGTAGCATCTGCTAACAAACAACGTTACTCCTTAAAATGAGGAGTAACGTTAGTTCAAACCAAGCACTTTGGTTCAAGCTAATGCGTCCTGGCGCACACTTCCTGGTTCGAATCAGCTGTGATTCAAACTAGCGCGCCGGCGAGATCATGTTAATGAAGCGCAGGATATTTAAATCCCAGCTTCATTAACTACTTCAGTCACCTACATTTGCATCCCTAGTCTGAACTAGGGAGCAAATGTAGACGTACCCTCAGATATTTCTCAATATAAAATAACAGTAAAGTTAAACTGTTGGTATTTTGTCGTAGAATGAAGCATTTTTCTCAAACCCAGAGCCTGATAAAATAATACTAGAGGATTAAAAAAAAAAAAGCCACAATGGACATACTGACCACAAACTAACATTTTTACACCAAGAAGCTTTCATAAAGAGAACAGAGTCATAAAAGTACTTTGTACAGGGAAGATCAAATATCATTGTTTTCTATTAACATAACTTTTTTTCCCAATGGAACACAGCAAATGCCTCATAATGCAGCTTTATTACGATAATTAGGAAAAGATTGTTCAGCTTGAGTTCACCCCATAAGCTCCCTGGCAAACTGCTGCCTTCATGTTATTCAGGTTTTCCCCTCTGAATACCTTTGTCATAAGGAAGAAATTTAAAAGTTTCACATTTATGACTCAAGAGTTTAGCCCAGCCCATGGTGATCCTAACCAGCAATCTGTGGAATTTGGAAGAAGGACTCTTTCTAAAAATTAAACCAATCACAACTTAAATGATTAATAAAGAACTTTTAACATGAGACTTTTACAAAAGTAATGTATAGTTAGACCCTTTGGTTTGGTTTTTAGGTGCTAGTTATGGGGAGGAGTCATTAAGGGAAAATCTGCCCATCTGGAATTTTTGGGGGTGTAACATGACCAGAAACAGAATTTACATGACAGATGACAGACATAAGAGGGCACTTGTGAGAGAGTATTACCAGACATCTGACTAGAAATGTGGAATTCTTACCTTGTCTTGATATTGCAGTGGACATGCTTTTGAAGTCCACAGAGGTAATTCTAAGGTCATGACCAATTAGGCAGGCTAGAAGAAGTCATTATTTGACCAGTCAGGGGCATCCACCACCACCTGGCACTCTGTACTTTAATTCTGTTATGAACCATTTTTGGTTTTCCCTTTCGGGCCCCAACTCAGCAAGCCTTCGTTCTTCAACAAAGCACTGAAGCACATCCTTATGGTCCATTCATGTAAATAAGACTTAAGCATTTGCTTAACTTTCAGTATAGGTTTCAATTCTCAGTTGACCCTGGTCTTTGGTTAGGATCTGCTGTTTCCATCAGTTTATCTTAGCCACATGGAAAAAACAGATCGTTCTCTAGGTAAACACCTGCTCCGTTCACAAAGCCACTCGTTTCATTTCCTCTTTGATCAATCCAGTTCTGAAGTGGCTGGCTTTAATTTGATATCTGACATTGTTTCTGAGCCGCTGGAGCAAAAAAGGTGACAGTTCTTTTGAACAGGAGGTAAGAGTATCTGGTCTCAGGAAAGCCAAAATACAATAAAAACACTGAGTACTTTTCACCTACAAGCCTCAATGCATTTTACTATAGTGAGTACATATGTTTAAAGTCCTGCACATATCCGCTTCTGTAGCCACAAAAATAAGTCGCAGATATCCACATCCACATCTGCAGATGCAGATACCTGTGGATATAAAGCAGATAGCTGAAATTTGCAGGATTGTAGATACAAAATTTGTATCCACATCTGCCCCCAGATCCACAAAAGTGAGCCATGGGTATCCACATCCACATCTGTGGATATAAAGTGGATATCGGCAGATTTGCAGGACTCTGCCTATGTTTCTAATGGGTTAACTCAGAGAGACTAATACCATTGATCAAGATCACATAGCAAGTCACCAGGAACATTGGGAATAGAATCTAGGTTGCTGAGCCCAAATCCCCTGTTCAGTCCACTACCAAAAAACATGTGCACAAATTCTGATGTCAATTACAGTGGTGTAAACCAAGAAACTTTACTGAATTCAGTGGAATTGCTTTGGGTTTACATCTGTGTAATTTTGATCAGAATCAGGCCCTCTCTCTCTCGGCATGCTCCACCCCTCTTTCTAATTGGTCAGACTAGACCAAACTGAAATAGATGTGTTTCACTACTCTAGTTCACATAGTAAAGCCTGTGGAAGATATAATCTACTTGGATGAAAAAAACCCAGAAAGATATACAAATACAATAATCTAACCTAAACTTTGATCTCGGTTGATCTGATAAGTCCTGGCACAAGGCCTTCAAAAACTACTGAACTCTTAGAGGAGTCTCCTGAATAAGGGATGTAAACATGCGTTTTATGTGCCTGTTTGAATTTTATAGTCATTGCCTCATTCATGTGATAAGTGCAAACAAATATGCTGGCTCTTTACATTTTGGATTAATTTCAGTGGCAATTTTCCACTCCTGTAAGGTAATTACAAATCCAAAAAGTTATGTTGTTTATAATGTAAATGTCCATTTCCCCAACCACTTTCATCAGTGAGTTTGCCCGCTTTTGCTCAGATTACAATAATGTTTTACAACTACAAAAAAAAAAGGCCAGCTCTTTCTAGTATTACTGCCAATGCCACTCTACTGATAAGATTGGGGTGAGCATGCTGCATGAGCCTTTGTGTCTTGTATCTCCTCCCTATTGCAACAGTCTGATACCCTTTGTCATCTACCAAACTGGAAAAATAGTCAAACCCTAGAAGAGCATTTCTGCTGACCAATGCAAAATGTGAAATGAACACCCTTTGCAGGACTGGGTAAGCATTTGCATACCAATTGTCAGTGTTTGGCTTTGCACCGCTTCCAAAGTTTGTCAGAAAAACCTCCATCATTTCAGAAGATTTTACATTAGCAGAAGATTTTTCTTGAGCTGAAAGTCTTCTGTGCCCTTCACAAGTGTATTAATGATTGTGAATAGGCCTTTCTATCAAGCAGAAAGGCAAATGGTTGGAAGAAAAAATCTATACCTTTCTTTTAGAGAGAATTTATTTCACTAGGGTCTATGTTGGATTTTTTAGGGTATGGCTAGATTGTGGGGGATTTTAGGGATACTGGAGGTATCCTGACAAAACTCCGCCACATCCAGGGAATGTGTTTGCTCTTCCACTTTTTTTGCAGAAAAGCAAACACGCTCTTTCGGAAGCCCTTGTATCCCTCCTTCTACAAGGAAGAAGGGAGCTTTTGAAAGAGGGGTTTTTCCAACATTTGGCCCAGTCTAGATGGGCCAAATATTGGAAAAGCTTCTTCCAACAAAAGAATCGGAAAAAAGTACGCAAAATGCACTCTGCATTTTGCGTACCTTTTTCTGACACAAACTTGTAGTCTGGCCATACCGATAGAGTCTACTGATTCCCTGTGAGCTAGACAGGTCTTCACAGGCATCCTGCCATCCAGTGGCTTGCTTAGGAGTGTCCTGAAGGAACTATATAACTCAAGGAAAGAACTTCAGCTATCATTAGACTTCCTTACTATAGAGATCTCAATAACCTACTCTTAAAACTTTCAGTTTGTTTTCCCTGATTATCTAAATCAACCACTTAAAGGCCTCATTGAGGTGGCTTTTAACCAAAGATGGAGCAAAGTTATACTCAGAACCTTAGGGATAATTAAGAGATAGAAGGGTGGCACCTTGAAGATGGGAGATGATCTTTAGTGCAATTTTGTGTTGCATGTATTGACATCATAGCATGGTGAATGGAAGGGAACTGAAATGCACTGGTGTACAAGAACTCCATTTGAGACCCTCCTTGGCAGGCTACCAAGCAAAGGGAAACAAACTGCATGGGGAAAACCACATTGGCTGGCCAATCCCAGTGCTCTGCTACACTAAAGTAATCATGAAAAGCTGTTCCCAATCTAATGTATGTGACCTAAGGTCTTAATCTATATAACAGGTGCTTAATCCTGGCTTTTTCCCTGTTCTGGGAGCTATTCTGGCATAGAATGTGCAGGCAATGTCTCTTTAGGGCTTGAGTATCTCTTTCTGTCTCCATTCCCAGCTCCCAGATCAGCTATTTGGTCTAGTCCAATGAGCGTACTCCAACCAGGCCCACAAGACTCTAGCATTATTCCTATAGTAGCACAAATTGTTGCTGCTTAGGCTTTATAAACCTGTTTCCCTGTCAAGTATAGGAATTCAGCAGCTGCTGAAGACTTCCCATTTCTTCCCAGTTGCCCTGCCTGGAGCCAATAAGCCAAGGAGCCTCTGTCTTACAGAGCTGTCCCTAGAGACATGAACAAGATGGGGGCTCATGCCTATGGCATTCCTGCTATAGTAATATCACTCAGGATGGTTTAGGTTGTGCTAACACTTTGGGGCTTTTTAGCTAGAAGAGGATGTTCACCTGGGGGCAGAGAAGCCTCATTAGCATGGGTGGTGAGAGCTCACAAGAAATGGTAGGTACTCTGTAGAGACTTCTGGTGGCTAGACCCCCTCCACAATTAACTCACTTTCTCTAAAATATCAACCTTGTACATGCTCCTAGTCTATCCTATGGGAAGAAACTGGCCATTCACTTGAAATGATTTCTAATGCCAAGTTCCCCAAGTGTCTACCACTCGACTTTCTCATTAGCCAAATGATATCAACCTGGCTGCAAGAAGGATGGCGAAAGAATGTGAAAGAATGACAAACTCACTATGCACGTCAGAGGAAGATAGTACTATCTCAAAGCCAATAGGGAACACAGTCCCAAAGTTTAGCACCTCCCCCCTCCAAATCTGAGAATCATGTTTGTGGATTAGATGAAGATATACATTTTGCATCCATGCAGGGCAGTCCTCATAGATGCAGTGGCCTTCACATGGTTTATTTTCTGCAGGACAGGGGAACAGATGTGGAATGATGCAAAATTCACTAATTTTTCTAAGTTTTGAAACCTGGAAGCGGAATTATTCACTTAAGAAACAGTGCTGCAGCATTTGCTATTCTGTTATCTGCTGCAGTAGGCACCCAATTTTACTGTCTTTACTATAAGTCCCCATTTAGCTGGTCACCTCTTAGCCAGGACCACAATGAAGTGACTTATGCCAGGCCTGCAGGTGCAGCCCTGACAATTCCATGATTAGATTTTATGCTCCCTTTATATGAAAGCAAACAGTCTCACAGATAATTCATTGCCAGCAACGTAACAAGGCTCATTTTCAGTTATAAGGCATACACCGCTTTATTACCAGGTACTCAGGTAAGATAGTTAAAATGACTTACAGCAGCAACAAATTCATTATATGAATTTATTATATGATGTAAGGAAAAAATAGCAGTTAAGTCTACAACCCCTTAGGCATAAATTTTGTTCTTGAGTTCCTTGGCATCGTTACCTTAGATAAGTCTCAGAGGGATAGACATGAAAGTCTGTGTCTGCAAAAACAACTAGGAGTCCTGTGGCACCTTAGAGACTAACAGATTTATTAGAGCATAAGCTTGCGTGAGTTTTACACATATATCCTAATAAATCTGCTAGTCTCTAAGGTGCCACAGGACTCCTTGTTCTTTTTACTTTAGACAAGATACTTTTAAAGATAAAGGAATGCCAACTGGCTTATTTAGTTACCTGGAACAACAGAAATCCTCTTGCCCAGAAAAGCTGAGTTAGAATTTTTCTTCAATGTTTCTTGTCTAGAATTTAAGTATTATGTAAAGGAAGAGATCTGACTAGTCCCCCTATAAAAGTAACAAGACTAATGTACTTTTATACATTATCATCACAAAAGTAACAAGACTAATGTACTGCTGTGCCCTATAAACTACCAAGACAAATGTATTTACATGGAAACCTAACTGGCCCTTCTGTACCTAAAAGTACCACAAGGATTTCATAAGGGAGACTTGTCAAGAGAGATGGCAGGAAAACATAGTCCACTTCATGAAAAATGTCAAGGTTTTGCCAATTGTGTTTTGTTCTACATCAGAACAAAGTTGAGACCTGTAGTCATTTTTTTGAAAAACAGAAACCCACCCTCCCCAAAATAGCCAAAAGCTCAGACTCTGGGATTGACATTCCTGCTTTGCCTGATCACGTCCTCCTAATCAATTACATAGCTCATCAGAGGCTCCTTTTATCTTAAGGAGCTATTTTTGGTATTTATTACAAACCTGTATATTTGGAGCAACTCCTATGTATTGTTGCACTATGAGCTATTTCTTTCATTGGGAGCGCCGATAAAATGTTGCAAATACTCTGGGAGCTGATAAAAGGCCAAAAAGCAGGTTTTTTGTTTTGAAGGTGGATCATGATGTATACAAATATCAGTACGTGATGATGATATGGATGTATGGGAATCCACTAGATGAGGTAATCCCAGTGAGATAGGGAGGCTATCACTGGGCAAGGGTGTCCTTCTGAAATCTTTTCTTCACCCATTTGTTGAGACATTTGAAATCCCATATGGCTCTGCCACAGACACACACACACACGCTCCTATAGCCTTCTGGACAATGGAGAACATTGAATTTAGCCCAAAGCACCTTTCTTATGAGGGAATCATTCTATTCCTTCTCTATCCTGGAGGTGTGAGATCTCATTCAGCACCAGCTTATGTTTGATAGGGTTGCTCAAGGTGGGTAACTGGATGAAGAGGGAATGGCGGAAAGAGGAGGGGAGCTCTTGGTTAAAGGGAGTAACTGAAATTCACTACTTGGGGGAAAGTCATCAAGAAACAATAGAAACATGACCAAATGAAAAAAATAAATATGCAAGGGATAAAATATATATGACAAAATCAGAAAGGCTAAGTGTAATGGGGTAGATTAGTTTGAGAGGCCCTCAGCTGGAGGCCTTGTGGCCCTGCCTCAAACCATTCAAGTAAAAAACAGAGGAGAAGCCCTCCAGGCAGTCTAAAACAGCTGTAGGGGAAGCGGCCAGTAAGGAGCCAGAAGGACACTAAACAGTAGCAAGAGTGCAGTCTGTTACTGCCTGGAGCTGAAAGAGAGAGGACTGGTTTCCTGGATGGTTGGTAGACAGCAGGACCATGGACAGCTCAGTGCAGGTAGGTCTGAGTCCAGGGAAAGCTACTAAAAACCAGAGGCCCTAAGGCCTGGGCTATAGTTTAAGTTGAATTTAGCTGCATTAGGTGACTATTCTAAACAAAGAGTCCACACCACCAAGCCCATTCTGTCAACTTTAAGGGCTATTAAAGTCAGTATTGGGACTCTTGCTTTTCATGTGGAGTAAAGCTACATTTGACCTTGCATGGTAGTAGTAGTAGTGCAGACACAGTGCTGTGAGAGTCAACATTCTTGGCCTCTTGGAGGTGTCCCATAGTGCTCTACTGTGACTGCTCTGGCCAAAACTTTCAACTCTGCTGCTCTCCAGGTGCATAGGAAAAGCACCAGGAAAATTGGAATTTCATTTCCTGTGTGATCAGGATGGCGAGCAGACCTCAGAGCAGGCAGCACATCTGAGCATCACAATCACAAACAAGCACTAGCATAGCAACTGCAGGAGATCCTGGATTTCATCGCTGTTTGGGAATAGGAATCTGTTTTCAGAGAACTTCAAACAAAAGAAGTGCAGATGTCTATGCCAACATTGCAAAAGGCATGGAGGAGAAAGGATATGCCAGGAATGCCGAGCAGTGCTGCATGAAAATAAAGGAGCTGAGGCAGTCATAACAGAAGACAAAGGAGGCAAATGGACGGTCTGGATCTGCTTCTATGAGCAGCTACATGGAAAGCTAGAGGGGGACCCGACCAGCTTCCCTAGCCAATCAATGGATTCATTCCAAGACACTGCTCTGGCAGCCTCGGGCCATAGCACAAAGGACAGCAAGGATGAAGAAGAGGAGGAGAAAGAGGATGATCAGCAAGTGAGTGGGGCAACTTATCTCACTGACAACCAAGACCCTTTTATAATTTTGGAGACAATCCCCTCCCAGGACCTCTTGCAGCAAGGCTCTGATGTTGGGGTGGGCACTTCGGGTGAGTTCACATTTTTAATCATACTAAAAGTGGGTTAAAGTAATTGGATGTGATCTGTGGTGGCCACTCTGCCTGCACAAGCAGAACAGCTTGTTAACATGTCTAGAGACAGAGCGGGAATCTTCCCTGCACATCTCCATAAAGCTCTCATAGACGAACTCTTTCATCCTTCTCACAAGGTTTCTGGGGAGGCCTGCCTTATTCTGTCCTCCATAGTAGGATGCCTTTCCATGTCAAGCCAGCAGCAAGTGATCTGGTGTCATTGCAGTACAAAGCATTGCAGCATAAGGGTGCCAAGATGGCAAAGTGCATTCCACCTATCACCCCACCACAGTTAGGGAACTCCCTGGTGGTAAAGTCCTCCACTATGTCCTGCATGTTTCCCAGAGTCACTACCCTCTGTAGCAGAAGGATGTTGATTGCCTTGGCTACCAGAGATCACAACAGCTCCCACTGTAGTTTTCTCCACTCCAAATTGATTCCCAACTGATCAATAGCTTTCTGGTTGAAAGCTTCCAGCAGGCTATTGCAACTTGCTTCTCCACTGTCAGAACAGGTCTCATTCTTGTATTCTTGTGCTTCAAAGTGAGGGAAAACAATTTGCAAACATCCATAAAGTGGCCTTACAGATGTGAAAGTATTGCAGTCACTGCTGATCATCCCATAGCTGCATCACTATGCGATCCCATCAATCTGTGCTTGTCTCATGGCACCAGAACTAGTGGTCCACTATGTCAAGAGGATTGAAAGCTGGCTGCATTTGCCAGTCACATATCTCAAGTGCTTCACAGAAGAGTATGTTCATGGCCTCCTGAGTTTCTTCCTTGTTCCAACGGACCCTGGATATGCTCTGGGTATACTCCACCATAAGGCATACTATAATGCTTTGCTGCTGAACAGGTTTCATGCTGGGTTCCAGGCTTACTCAGCTATGATTTCTGCCTGGATAACCGAGGGAGGGAGGGCGTGAAAAGACTGTTTGCCATTGTTTTCAAGCAAGGGGGTGGGGTAGGAGAAGATGAGTGCATTATGAAATGCTGACAACATCTACCCAGAATCACCTGCTGCTATGCTTTGGTCCCAGCATGCATTGGGAACATAACCCAGAATGCAAAGGGGGCAGCAAGAACTGTGGGATAGCTACCCACAATGCATTGCTCTCAAAGTCAATGGTAGCCACCCTACTGGGGTGGTGCTACTTCAAACTATGTCAAATTCTTACACAGTAAGGCCTGCATCTTCAACTTTACAAAACTGGATGCTAAAAAATCAACCTTAATAAATTCAACCTTATCTCATAGTGTAAACAAGGCCAAAGAAAGGCCTCCTGACTCTCTCAGTGGATTGAGCTCAGAACCTTTCCAGACCAAGTGAGGGTACCATGATGGGCCTTGTTGGTCTGGTTAAAGACAGAGTCTTGAGAGGTTCTGAAAAGGACATATCAACAGAGGGTGCCACAATGGGTCCTGATGTACTAGTATAGTGGAAGGTGTTTCTTTGTTCTGTTCCCCCTACAGTGTGTTAGACTCAGCTAGAGGGCTAAATATCACTGAATCATCAGCTGGAGGGTTGCTTATGAAAGGTGGGTGCCACCTCATTACCACAAACTGAGAAATGGCAGGAGCACACATGACCAGGAAGGTGGTCATGAGAAGTGGAGGCTGACCCTATAACACTAATGCACAAAATGAATCACAACTAGCAAGTGATATAGAGGGCAATAAAAAGAGATTCTATAAATATATTAGGAGCAAGAGAAAGACAAGGGCAAGTGTAGGTCCACCACTTAGCAGGGAAGAAGAGATAATAATAGATAATACCGACAAGGTTGAGGCATTTAATCCTACTTTGCTTCGGTCTTCACTAAAAAATTGTGATCAGATGCTCAACACAATTAATATTAATAACAATAGGGAAAGAAAGATACAATTAGAACAGGAAAGAACATGATAAAGACTATTTAGATGTTAACTATATTCCAGTTGAAATCTGACAAAATTCCTCATAGTGTATGTAAGAAATTAGCTGAAGCACTTTAAAAGTCATTAGCAATCATCTTTGAGATCTCATAAAACACAAGTGTTGTCCCAGGTGATTATAGATGAGTAAGATTAGTATTGACCTTATAAAATGGGCAACAGAGGACTCAGGGAATTCTAGCTTAGTCAGCCTAACTTCAATTCCCAGAAAGATACCGGAACAAATTATCAACCAATCAATCTGTAAGCAAGTAGAGGATAAGAGATTGATAAATAATAGCCAACATAAATGTATCAAGAACAAATCATGCCAAACCAACCTAATTTCCTTATTGCATAGGGTTGCAACTTTGTGGACAAAGGACAGCTGCAGACATATCTTGATTTTAGCAAGCTTATTGACATAGTCCCATGTGACAGTCTCATAAGCAGACCAGGGAAATGTAGTTGAGATTAATTTACTATGTGGTGTTTACATAACTAATTGAAAATGCAGAGTAGTTATGAATGGCTCATGTCAAAGTAGGAGAATGTAGCTTGTGAGGATCCTCTCAGGGCTTATTCTGGGACTGGTCCTATTCAATGTGTGACAAAGCTCCTACTTAAAACTCGGTGGGTCCTGCACTTTCAGGTGTATTTACTTGCCTGAGAGGCTCATAGCAGCCCTCAACTTTTGGCACCACACTTAGGGCATTAGTTTTCTGTTTGTTGAGTTCTTTTCATCATTGGCCAGTGTATGTTGTAAGGGGAGAATAAACTTCACAGTTTTTTTCCAGGGTGGAAATGGGGATGTGGGTGTTGGGGGGAACCCGAGCCCACCTTCTACTCTGGGTTCCAGCCCAAGGCCCTGAAATAGTAGCTGCCTACGTGAGTCTCAACACCTGCTACAAAACAGCTACAAAACCTCTGTGCTACATCCCCACGCCTTCCCCAGAACCTTCCTTCTCGCCTGTTCATCCTCCTAGTGCCCACTTGCTGTTTGTTTTTCTCCTACTCCCAGCAGCACTTTTCTCTGTCCTCTCAGCCACTCACACCCACCATGAACAGTAGGCAAGCCCCTTTTATAGCCAGTCTCAGCTGGTTTCCCTAATTAGCCCCAGGTGTTCTAATCAGCCCAGGCTCACCTAACTCTGCAAGCCTAGTCAATTAGCTCCAGGAGCTCAACTGACTCTGCTGGTTCTAGACTAGCCCTTCCCAGCACCCTGGGAACAGAGATCTCCTCAGTCTGAGGCTAATACATCTCCCTTCCACTACTTTTTTGTAACATTCTGACCTGACCTTGTCACAAATGTTTTCATTAAAGATTTGGATAATGGAGTGCAGAGTATGATCATAAAATTTGCAGATGATACTAATCTGGGAGGGTTGCAAGCACTTTGGAAGACAAGATTAGAATTTAGAAAGCCCTGGATAAACTGGAGAATTGGTATGTTTTCAGCAAGATGAAATTCAATAAAGATGAATGCAAAGAAAGGAAAGGAAAAAATAAATGCAGAACAATAAAGTGAGGAATTGACTAGGTAGTTATCCTGCTGAAAAGGAGCTAAGACTGGGAGGGATCTCAGTAGATCACAACTTGAACATGAGCCAACAATGAGATGTAGCTGCAAAAAAAGGCTAATATTAACAGGTACACTAACAGGAGAGGAGTATGTAAGAAAGAAGCAATAATTGTTACTCCACTTGGCACTGCCAAGGCCTTAGCTGGAATATCATGTTCAATTTTGAGGGCCACAATTTAGGAAAGATATGTTCAAATTGCAGAGAGTCTGGAAGGCAACATCAAAATGATAAAAGGTTTAGAAAATCTCACCTTAAAAATCCTGGGCATCTTCAGTTTTCAGAAAAGAGTGGGGTCCTGGAGACAACAGTTCATGAGCTCATTGTTAGCAGATTGAGGCCTAATCTATTCTGCACTGATTAGGCCTCAACTGGAGCTTTAGGTTAAGTATTAAGAAAACTCTCCTTATAGTTTGAAAGGTTAAATATTGGCATAGTTACCAAGGGAAGTTGAAGAATCTCCATCCCTGGAAATTAGGCACTTAGACCAGTGGTCTCCAATCTTTCTATGCCCAAAATCACTTTTTGAATTTAAGGGCAACCCAGGATCTACCTCACCCCTTCTATGAAGCCCCACTTCTGCTCATTCCATGTCCCCCCTCCCCCCATCCTTCATGACTTGGTTTCCCCCATCTGCACTCACTTTCACCAGACTGGGGCACAGGGATGTGATTTGGGTGGGGGTGCAGGATGGGATATGGAGTGCTGGGGTCTGGGCTAGGGGTTATGATGCAAGAGAGGATTTAGGATGCTGCTTGGGGAGATGGGTTGAGGTGAGGCCTCCTGCCAGGTGGTGCTTACCACAGGTGGCAGTGCAGCAAGGCTAAAACAGGCATTCTGTCTGCTCTGACCCCATACCACTCCCAGAAGACACCAACATGCCCCTGTGCTCCCTGGAGGTGTGGGACAGAGGGGCATGTGGCTCCACATGCTGCCTCTCTCTGCTGGCACTGCCTCCTTAGCTCCCATTGATCATAGTTCCTCATCCCTGGCCGATAGGAGCTCTGGGGGTGGTGCTTGCAGGAAGAAGCCGTGTGCAAAGACCCCCACCACTCCCTGATGGGGCTGTGCTGGCCACTTCAAGGAGTGGCCTGGGGCTGAGACAGGCAGGGCAACCCATTACACTGCTGGAGATCACAATCAACTGGAAGAGTCTCCAGGATCAACCAGTGGATTGTGCTTTTTTAACGTGTTGGTAACCACTGGCTTAGACAATCACCTGTCAAGGATAGTCCTCCTGCAGTGCAGGGCCTGGACAAGATGACTTCTCAAGGTCTCTTCCAGTCCTAAGGTTCTATGTTTCTACTTTTTTGACCCAGCTTGTCCATGGACAATAGAGACCATTATTCTGAGAAGTAGGGATATTTTGCATTCAAATCAAGCTGGAGGTACAGCCCATCACTGTCACTTTTAGTGCCACTTCTAGTTTTGCTGCCTGGTCCACATTTCCAAGATTTTCCTCTGGCATGCTGGCCTGCTTTCCTTTGGTACGTTTGTAGTTGGACTGGAAAAAATTTCTGACAGTGGATGCTCATTCCTCTCAGTCCCTTCCCCCATACAAGTGGTGGATGGAACCTTAGGGTAGCATGGCAGAGTTAGCCTTGGCCTGGTGTTGGGCTAAGACAGGGATGCACATGGGTAGAGCATTGTGGGGGGGCAGAAGATGCTGAGTGGGGATGGGGATTCAGAGCAGATCAGGAGGATGGGCCCCACCAAAGATTAATACAACTCTATGGGTTCTGAGTACCCCATCTTTCCCCATCATTGAAATTTGTAGGGGGATTTCTAGGTCCTCGACCAAGCATTCAAATTTGCTTGTTGGCTGGTGGAGATTGAGGTGCTAAGCCGGAAGACTGTCTTTGTCTCTGAGGCCGAATTCTGTCTCTGTTAGGATTGTTATCCTGCTGCTGGTTAATATAGGATGGGTAACGTGGCCGCTGGTATGGTTGGTAGTGTTATTGTCTCCGCCTGTTGGCAGGTGTATATATCCCCAACATGTGGAAAGTGGCGTAGGAGTCCTTCATTGTGTTGCGGACTTCATGTGGATTGGATTTCACAGGAGGTTCTGTGCATGACAATGGCAATAGCCATGGTTCTAGCAGCAGTATCAGCTGCATCCAGTGCCACCTGGAGGGAAGCTCTAGAAATGGGGTGTCCCTCTGAAAGTAAGGCAGAAAATTGAGATCTTTTTGCCTCTGGAATATCATCAGCAAACTCCATGAGTTTGGAGTAACTGCGAAAGTCGTATTTCGCTACCAAGGCTGAGTAGTTTGAGATTCTGAACTGTAAAGTTGCAGAAATATGTCTTACGCCCAAATAGATCAAGCCTCTTTGTGTCCTTGTCCAGTAGAGTGGTGCAAAAGCGATGTTGTTTTGCCTTCTGGTGTGCGGCTTCCACCGCTAGTGAGTTCAGTGTGGGATGAGTGAAGAGGAATTGCGAGGTATTGGTGGATACATAATATTTTTTGTCTGCACACTTGTACATGGGTGGAATTGATGCAGGTGTTTGCCAAATTGTGTTGTCTGGATCTAAAATGTCAGGATTGATGGGGAGGTCAATCTTGTAGGATGGAGCAGCCTGGAGTATATCTGTGTGCTCGTGCTGGGGTTGCGCCACCTCCTCTGTGGCGATTTTGAGCTCAGCCACAACTCTCAAAAAGATCATTAAAGTGCTGGAAGTCATCTGTGGCTGATGGCGGCGGTGGCATGATCGCCTCATCTGGTGACGAAGAGGAGTTGGTGGGCAGTGAAGAATCAGAGGGTGACTCCTCCGTTGCTTGGGGCACCTGATATTTTGATTGTTGCATCGATGTGGATGTTTGAGGTATAAGAGAGGCAGCGTGTTTGTAAGGGCTCGGTTGCAGGCTATGGTGTCTCGTGTGTGAGCCCTAAGGACTCCAATAAGACTATTGTGCTGGATACAGTATTGGAGGATGCATCCAGTGGCATCCGTACCAAGGAGGAATCACACTTGGATCGTATTTGGGCGTGTAATATTGCATCAGAGGGCTGCGGTGCGGAGAGGAGGTGGCCTGTACCTCTTCATCGTTGTCGCTAGAGAATTGCGACTGCACCAGGGATAACGCTCATGATGTCATCGGTACTGGCAAAGCATTGGTGCCGAAGAGTGGTGATTGAGGGGCAGATGTGATTGCCAAGTCAGCACTGCATATGTATGGCAACAATGCTGCGAGGAGCAGTGCTGGGGTTTGTAATGTGTGTCTATACTGTGCCAATGGAGTATTCGGCACATGTGGCAGAGATCTCTGGTATATTGGTGGTATATCTGGTATATGAGCAGTGCCGATGATCTTATTGGTGCCGATGGTGCTGACAAATGACAAAGTACCACCGGTGTGGTGGAAATGGTCAGTGCCATTGAGCTTGGTACCGGTAGCGGCATCGGTGCCATAGTCATTGGTACCAATGAAGTTGTCGGTACCGGTGGTGCCTGAGCTGGTACCAAAGCGGATGATGGTACCAAGGTCCTTGCCGGTATGGTCTTAGGGCAATGACTAAGCCCTTTGCCGTCAGTGCCACCAGTGTGCAATGGTGCCTGGACACCTGAGATGCCCAGTGAGTCGTAAGTGCTGACGTGTGGCTTCTGTGCCGATGATTTGAACAGAGATTGTTTTCTCGAGGAGGGCTGGTGATGGAGTACAGAGGAACTTCTCTTTTTGGGTGCCCTCTTGCCCTGAGGGAAGCATGGGGGTGAACGTACCTCCCTAGGCTGCCTTCCTGGATCTGATGCCAGGTGTGCCTTCCTTTCCATAAGGATCAGTTTGAGGTGAAGATCCCTGTCCCTATGAGTTCTGGCCTTAAGTTTGACACAGTAGAGACAATCTTGAGAGGAATGGTGTTCTCCTAGACACCTGACACATTGTGAATGTCCGTCCGAGATAGGCATTGCGTCTCTGCAGGAGGCACAGCGTTTGAAGCCTGGGGAGCCGGGCATGATGAAAAACTTTATTTTTTTGTAACACTAACTAACTAAAACTAAGAATTAATAGGTAATCAGTGATGAAAAGTGTAAATGAGGCAGAGAACTGCAGAGCTCCATCTCAGGCCAAGGGCAGTTGAGAAGGAACTGGAGGGCGCAGGCCGTGCATGCGCAGTGCTGACTAGCACGGCACGCTCTGATTTGTGTTGCACATGCGCGGCACAGCAGGGACTGCTGCAAAATCTCCAATCCTGGTGCCGGCATGGCACCAAGACCAAGCGCAGAGCATCCATGAGGACCTCTTGAAGAAGAACTAAGACTGTCATGCCCGTAGCTAATGACGCCACCACAGCAACCATGTTGGAATTTCTGTGATGAAAGAGCCAAAAAATGCCATCTTATCCATGTGCTTATATACTTTTCTTTCTTGGGAGATTCTCATTCCTTCCCAATCCTCAAAAGAAGGATGGGTTTTGGCTTCTCATCTAAGACCCCATCTGGCTGGAACAGTATGGTAGATGCCAGTTTCCTTCACAATATATATGGCAGGAAGGGTGGGGGGAAGACAACTTATGCTGCTTTTTGTCTTTGTTCTGCTCAGATTCTGAATCAGAAAATGCACTGTCCTCAGAGGATGTGGAGTCTGAATGCAAAGACACACCTTACTTTTTTCTCCCTTTCCCTTTTATGTTTCCTGCCCTTTTTTGGTTCTTTGTTTTGCTGGGTCCATGCATGGCTGTGGGCAAGGTGAGGAAGGGTCTCTTGCAGCCATTTTTATCAACAACCTTTTCTTCTTGTAGATGTATCTTCTGAGCTCCATGCCTTAGCAAGACAAGGGCTGTGAAGCTATGGACAGGTAGGGCATGGTCTGCCTCCTGCAGAGACTGCAAATACTGCTTCACTTAGCTCTGTTCTTGCATGACAGGTCTGTCATGCTTGGAGAAGAGGGCAGGCATAGGAGTCCCAGCCAAGAGATACCTGAGAAGCAGAGCTGGATGGCTAAGGCAAACATGCTGCCAATTACTCAATCCAGGGCAGGAAAAGGAAGGAATATAATTGACTTGGCTATTCCCCAAAATACACATGAAAATTAACCTGGCAAGGGAACAGAACCAAGCATATCAACACTTACTGCTGCCAGGAGTGCAAAAGTTGAGGCGGGAAACAAAGGGCGTATCCAGAATGGGCTATGCTGCAATACTGAACCACCTCCAGCACTGTCAGGGCAAGAATAACCATAGAGCTGTAGGAGATGCTGGGATGAAGGAAAGGTAACCCTTTTGTGCCAACCTGAGATCACCAGAGGGAGGAGGGACCAGCAAGAGAAGAGACATAGGGCAATCAAGTTTTTCTTTGTCCCTTTCCTGTAAGCCTATATCAAGGTGAAAACCCTCAGTGACAGTTAACAGTCCCCATGCTGAGTCTTAAGAGACTAACTGGTGGCTACCTCCACTCTCCTGGGGCATGGGCTTGTAAAGGAACCAAGTTCACTAGAGGTCCTCTCAACCTAACACAGGCCTTAAAAAGCTTGTGAGCTCCTAATATTCGTGTTTTGTCCTGTTAAGAAGTGGAGGGGTAAGCAGGCCCCTATGGATTCTGGAGACCCCTCCTCCCATCCTCAAAATTTTTTTAAAAAGGGCGGGGGGTGAGCAGTCTGAGATGCACAAATGGATGAGGAAATTGAAGGAGAGGAAGCAGCCATATGCCTCTTTGGGTCTCCTATGGGGCCAGAGGTGGCCCAGACAAGCATGCCGGAACTCATGAACGGAACTGGAGGGGTTCATTGTTAAAACCATTCTCACCTTGATTACTGAAATGCTCCAGTGTATCCAAATCAGCAGCATCCTGTGTACACGCCTTCACTTCCTACTGCCCCGGATTGAATACAAGTTCCTCCCTCATTCAAAAAGATGATACTTTTGTGCTCCAGTCTAGTTTACATGCCTCCCCCAGCTGTCACTGTTTCATCTCCTCTTTCACCTTCCCAACATTGTTTATACTGCTCCTTATCCCTGAGTCTCCCTTTATTGCCCCTTCATTGTCCCCAGTAATTGCTGCACTTATTAACTCATCCTCAACAGTAACCTCTTTGAGACTGTCTCACTGTATTTTGTAAAATGATGCATGAACAGCGTGCTTTACAAAAAGTTGGGAATGCACTCATGACAAAGCAGGGCTCATCCAACCAGGAGGCTGCCCCCTGTGGCCACTGGATTCCTGGGACTGTTCCAGCTAGCATGCTGGCTTATCTCCCTCTGTTTAGGGAACAGATTCAAAAAGGTGTGATATTATCTGTGGAACAGAGGCTGTATCAGGAGCAGCTGTGTAAATATTGATCAAAGCTCTGTTTAGGAGGTAGCCTTGGACTCTTCTTCCCCTCCAAAGGCCATTGAGCAATCTACTTCTAGAAATTCAGACAGTTTGATCTAAAGAACTCTCTGGTTTCTTTGATGTGTTACTAATCTAAACTTCACCGTCCCCCCCCTCTGAAGGAAGAGCCCAGCTAGCTCTTGTCTAGCCTAAAAGCCTTCAGTACAGCTCAGGCAAAGTTACTTCGCGTGAGGCAGTAGTTAGGCCTTAAGTCACTCTCACAACTGAAACGCTCTCTTTCTCTCCGCTAAACTCTTCAATAAAAATACTGGTAAGTCAGACTGAAGCAAAAGGAGCTTGCCTTCTGCAGAGGAAGGAGATGGAGCTGAAGGTTCTGTTCAGTGACTGGTACATGTTTTTGATAGCAGAGCAGCTCCCCTAGTGATGGCAGACTAGAAAGCATCCTTCCATACAAAATACTATTTTAAAAATTTTTCAGCCTAGAAAGAAAGGGTCACTAAGGCTATGTCTACCCTGCAGGCTATTGCGGGATACTGGAAGTATCCTGAGATAGCTACCCTGTATCTTAACAGCAAGCCTGTTATTTTGAAATATAACGGGCTCGCTATTCCGATGTCCCTGTAAGCCTCATTCCATGAGGAATAAGGGACATTTCAGAATAGCAGGTTATTTCAAAATTGATTCGAAATAAGCTACGCCATTTGCCTAGTTCAAATGGCGTAGCTTGTTTTGAGTTACGGGTGCAGCATAGACGCACCCTTATTTCAGCACGAACAGCATCTGCCTTCAGTCCCTTTCACACATGGACCATGCAGCTGGCAGGAGAGTGCACATATCTTAAGTAATACTTGCCCCAATTAAGTAAAACGTAAGTTTCTCCAATTCATTGAACCATTCACTGTAGTCATTAGAGTTCACTCTTAAGCTGAGGCGGGATTTATTTTAGGAGCCTAATTAGACCCTGTTCACACCCAAGATAAAATAATGTTAACTAGAATCATGTTTAACAGTTCCTTGCCAGGGAAGGTGCACTCAAGACCAGGCTTACCTACATTGTAAAAAGGGGTAACTAACAGCTCTGAACCCACTGTGTGAAGAAGTGTATGCCAGGGATGGGCAATAATTTGTGCGGGGGAGGGGGGGCCACTTCACAAATTTAGGCAGGGGTCACAGGCCACCGCCACGAAGGGGCAGGGGCTCAGGCAGAAAGAGGCTGCTCCAAGTGCCATGGGGCCCTGGCGGGGACGTGGAGAAGGAGACTTTGGCCATGGGCGGGGGAGCGCTCAATCAAGGCCTGGGGACAGAGGAACGCATGAAGTCTCTCACCCTCTGCCTTGGGCACGCGGCATCTAGAAGGAAGCACCAGCCTTTTCTGAACAGCTGGCAGTTCCCTCTAGGCCAGTGTTTCTTAAACTTTTTAAGACTGAGGAACACCAAACAATAATTCTTTTTGGGGGGAACACCAAGGATTTTTGTTGAGGAAAAAACAAAAAGGAAGCTTGCCCCATTTAAGGACAGTCATTTCTCTCTGCATATGGTGACCATATTTTCTGAACCAAAGTTAGGGACACATTACCTACACCCCCTGACCTCTTTTTACTATGCCCCTGCCTCTCAGGGTCAAGATGGACACATGACCAGAAGTAAAAGTAACCCCCTCTAAGAGCTTTTCCCACCATCCTCCTACCCATAGGGGATGAGTTTGGCCCCCACCAAACCC
>CM057845.1:59213997-59226919 GCA_030068395.1 Apalone spinifera
GGAAGCTGCCATTCCTGACCAGTAGCTGTGGGAAGTGGCATGGACTGGGACACCACTTCTACTGGCTAGGAACAGAGAGCCACAGCTAATGGGAGCTGCAATCACCCATACCTGTGAAGATGCAGGTGCTAACCCTGAGGAGGCCTATGGGCTGGTATTTGCCTATTCCTCCTCTAGGTCCATTGCCACCATACCCAGTCTGGTAGGGAGGAAGAAGAGGGGGACCCTCCACAAGCTTCACTTTAACTATAAGAGCCACATGTGGCTCACAAACCAGTTTGGCCACAGCCTATAATAGTATTTAGTTGTGTAATTTGACAAGTGAGCTAGTACCGCATGACCAACCAGTTCCGGCAAATGCTTGTCAGTTCTCTGGAGTGGTAGAAACATCCCATGTTGTACTGTGTGTCAGGAGGCCCTTTCTCCACTTCCCATATGATTAAAGGGATAGAATTAGGGAATAAAAAAATATCAGTTTCTATGATGCAGTTGTGATGGACTCTCCCCCCATGCTTTATGAAATGGACTTATGAACACAAATATACATAACAAAGATGCTTGGGACAAATTGCTTCATGTAATCTACCAATCTTCATGTCAATCCGCTGAATCAGTTTATCTTATTTCGGTGTATGCATCATTCTTGTGTGTAAAATTGACACATGGAGTGCTTTATGGTTTCTAACTGTGTGAATGAAAGCTGTCAAGGGTGTTCCCCTTAATGTCTTGTTATCCAATGGTTAAACAATCTGTCTTTTAATTCTTGGCAGTGGTTGGTAGGGGGAAGTCACATGTCCACCCCAAATGGCTAGGTGACTTCCCCTGTAATAGGAAAGTAGGAGTCTGGGTCTTTTGGCTTGCTGACGTGACACACTCAAGGGAGGGAACCGGAGACTGCCATGGTTTGGAACGCTTGGCTGGGAAAGAAACAGCTTTAGGGTGAGTGTGTAGTAAGTTAGTAATAAGTTTGTACTGGAGTTTTAGTATAGAAGAAGCTAAGCATTGTCTGTTATTTTGAATTTGTAATCTACTTTGCTCTGCCTGTTTTCACCTATTACCACTTAAATCCTACTGCTTGTACTTAATAAAATCACTTTTCTATCAAGCCCAGTGTAAATAATTATTACCTGGGGGAGCAATCAGTATGTGTATTCCCCCTTTCATTGTTAAAGGAGGCTTACCCCTCAATGAAATTGTTTGGATTCAATCCCATTTGTGGAATGGTATTTGAGGAAGCTAGGCCCCAAACTGAATTTTCCTTGGACTTGAAGAGATTCAGTGTCTGTATTGCTTCTGAGGGCTCGGGGGTGGGGAGGGGGATGTGATTCTCAGCTCTGTGCCTTGGCTAGGGGAGACCAGGGAGCTGGTCCAGCAGGACAGGGCACCAAGAAGCCCTAGAGAACAAAAAGGAGGGTGGCAGCAGCCTTGTCAGCACCCCGGGAATCCCCCTCAAGGGTCATTTGTGACCTCACCCCATCACAGCAGTATCTTGTTCTTCCAGCGCTGAAGTAAATGTTGTCAGTAGTAACTGTCAAAACATGACAAGGTGTTTGTGGCAGAAGGAGGAAAAGATCCTTCATGGCAATGAAAAGTATTTCCCAGTCACTGTAACTGTGAGCATATCGCAAACCCATTTTCATGTGATTATTAATAGAGAACAAATAATAAAGACAACGGCTTTCTTAAAAATTAACTTATATTCAAAATAGCTTTGTATAAACAACTAATACTACAGAGTAGTATCTTAATACAAAACAGTTCAATATTAACTGTTCTTTAAACTGTTAAACTTTATTATAAATTAAAATTACTTTACAAAAAAATTGCACATAATAATTGACCACTCTTTTTTCTGATGCACTGGCATTTGCAATAGTTTCTTTAATCTTCAAGTTTAATAGTCTCTGCCGCGAGTCCAGAATGCAGAAAGGGCAGTAAACAGCCCTCTTAGAGCCTTCAAGTGCAAGAAGCATACTTGTGGCCCTGGCAGTTACGCTTTCCTTAAGAGCGGCTGCTTTTGTTTTAAATCCTGTAATGAAAAAAATCTCAAAAAGGTTTAAAAAAGGAAAAACCAAAGTGGACTGCTTGCTTTTTACTGTAAACACAGTCCAGTACTTAACCCCAAACACAGATCTCTCAGGCATCAGCGAGAGTGTCAAGTGAATCAGGAACAGCACAAGATAAAGAAAAAGGAAAATAAAAGGAAAACATAAAAAAATAATGTCTGTCATTTTGATTAACTATACTTACGTACATGATGTTATGAGATTCTGGCAGGGCCCAGAAGCAGGCCAAACAGGGAGTTCAATTATCCAGAGAGGAGGGTCATGTTAATTGTTTCCAGGTTCAAGGAAAGCAGATTGGAGACGTGATATGCTCAGCAATGCTCATCTGCATGACATAGAGCTTAGGCATGGATCAGCCTGAAGAATCATTCAAATGATTTTGGCATTTAATAGGACTTAGGACTGCCTGCACCCATCGTTCAGTGATTCTTGCTTTCTGTTCTGTAAGTGTTTAAATTTAAAAGCTCATCTAGGCTGACTCCAACCTCTTGGCACTTGGAAACTAGTTTTCTCAGGTTATCAGTTTTACCTCCGCCTGATGCTTCAAACAAGAGTTGCTGTAAGAGATGGGGAAGCAGATATAAGATTTAGCCAGAGCTTGAGCATCACCACATCAATGGATATGGGATATGCAGATAATTTATATGAAACCTCAAACTGAAACATAAGGAGAAAACATTACATCTTTCCACAGTGTTGCGCATAGAGGTAACTTCTGAAAGGCTCTCTGATATAAATGGTGGACCTGTAAGATAAAAACAAATACCAAAATAAAGATATTCAATGTATTTGGAAGATTTTACAGCACATAGAACTGTTGCAATAAGATTTCTGCATGCAAAACCCAATCTCATAAAAAAATGCAGGTAGCAAACTAAAGTACTCAGAAGTTAGGAAATGCCAGATTTAAGCCAACCTGTGCTTTAATTCTGACCCTTGTGCACACACTAGCATGACTGATCACACGAGCACATCCTGTACTGTTTTTTCCATAACTCCCCTGCCTCTGTCATTGCCCAGGAGGCATGATGGTCAAGGAATGAAGCAGATGTTCAACATTTTTTTCTCATGATTCAATGCATGGCTCTATGTCTTGCTTACAATACACCATCCAAATCAAGCACTGCATACAGAATTAACTGCCCCCTGGGCTTTTGTGCATGGCATTCATCTATGTATTGTCTGTCTCAAACATTCATTTAGCAATTCCTCTGTTACACAGAATTATTATTCCCATTTTACAGACAGGAAACAGAAGAACAGGGGGATTTAAGGCAAAGCTTATGAATGTCCCCACCAATCCGGGATGTCTGACAACCTCAAAACAAGACACCTATTCCATTTCTTGAGATTAGGTTGCATTTTACAGCAGTTCAAAGCACTGTCCAGACAGTAATCCTCAACACCCTTAGGAGGCAGATGGGTAAGAATTATTGCTATTTCATAGGTAGGGAGTATTTGTCCAACAGTGGCAGAACCAGAATTCAAGATTTTCCAATTTCCCACCCCTGCTTCATTCCCATAGGCCAGAGGTATTCAATTATTTTTTGTCTAGGTTCAAATGTCTTAGTCATGGTATAGTCGAAGTCCTGACTCCAGAGAAAATAATAAATTGTTATTTTTGTGTAAGTAAATAGAAAGATTCCATAGTCCTTTCAAAAGTGTTTGGTGATCTGGATTTGGCCACCAGACTGCCTAATGACTACCCCTGCTCTAGACTAGCTTCTTTTACTGACAGAGATATTGAGCATTCACTGATCTCACTGATTTCAGTTGCAAGTGTTCTGCATTGCTGAAATTCTGGCCCCAAATGTCTCAAGTCTGAGCACTGAGAAAACAACAAATAATTAGAGACAATCTTCAGTCTGTGCGCGCAAATCAGGAATTTGTTGCAGAAGTAAAGGTGGAACAGAGCATTCATCTAGGTGGCATTCAACTGTCATAAAGCCTATCCTTGCTCTTTCTGCAGAATCCTGCCTCATTTTCTACATATCTGAACTCATGTGAATGAGGCAGGAGTCCTACAGTCTTATTTCACTGTGCACCTTGATTCATGCCCTGAATACTGTCTATCTTGTACACTGAATGGGACAGGGTCTGTGGAACAAAGGCAGGCTGTGACTAAACCATTAACAATGGCATCATAATGTGTGCCAGGGAGCACAAATGAAGGTTGTCTAACATTAATTCTGGTATTTCTTAACTTTTAAGTGCTTGACTTCACACCCTAAATGACTATTTAACACAGGTATTTCCTATGTCGATCTCAGTATTTTTTGAAGAGGCAAAAATATTCTACTATGTGCAATTAATCTCTATGCCATTCATTCTGAATCCCCAGCAAGGCAGCACAGACTCCACTTCAGCCAAAGCAGTACCAATACAATAGCTGGAAATGGGATTACAGCATTCCTCTAAGAGGACAAGCTCAAGATGACAACCCAATGAAACATTCTGTTACATACACAGAAGTTCTGTTTCACAAACAGTATACTCAAGGAGAAACATGTCTCTCAGAAAGAATGCCAATCTTGCTAAGTAGCTGAGACTCCCAATTTGTGCAACCTGAAAGGTCTTGCTCAATAAAAGTTTGAAGAGTGCAGAACACTAGTAAGTCCAGAATTCTTGGCTTCCTGGTCATCCAACATAATGCATCTTTCAATGGCCAAAGAGTGTTTTGATGCAGGCAACAGCAAGCAGAGTGGGATCATTCTGTCCTTGTCCTGTTTGGAAGTTTCATTCTGTTTGAGATTTGCTGCAAGGAGATGCTGGGGAAGGTACATGAGTAGTGCTATTGGACTATCGAAAATAGGGAAGTGGGGGGCAGACCTCCTGGCCTCTGGATAGCAGACCCATATGTGCCCTGCAATTAGGTATCTGTAGCTGGTCCAATGCAGTTGACTGGCTTGCAGGGCTCAGACTAAGGGGCTGTTTAATTGCAGTGCAGACTCACTCTGGGACCTCCCATTTTCCAGGGTCCTAGAGCCTAGGCTCAATTCCAAACCCAACCATGTACACTGCAATTAGACAGCCCCTTAGCCCAAGCTCCAGTCAGCTGGCATGGGCCAGCTGAGAGTTGTTTTTTTAATTATAGTATGGATATACCACAACTGTCTAAGGATCAAAAAAACAGATGATGGCAATTTAAAACTTTTCAGCATAACAATATACACCCGTATACCCAAGAGCATAATATGCTGACACGCTGAACGACTGTCCGAGACAGAAAGAAAAGAAACTGGGGGAGAGGGGGACACACTCCCTCAGTAGGATAGGATAAAGGGAAAGAGGGGGACTCACACAGAGTTCCTGGAAAGCTGAGGAGGAGGTAAAGGGAAGATGTTGTAGAGGATCCCTATTGTGTACAATGAGCTTGGCCTATAGAACCTATTAAGTATGTGACCCTCTAGTTAATGTTCTTCTAAAACAGTAGATTGCCAGGTCTGGCTTAGACTTTCTGGGGCCTAGAGCTGAATCCCAAGTCCACCCACCTGAGGCTGACGCTCCACTGTATAGGACTGAAGCCCATGGGTGTTAGCACTGGGGCTCAGGTTATAGGCCCCTGTCTGGAAAGGAAGCCCATGGACTTCAGTCTCTCCTCCTGGGGTTGCATAGTAATTTTTGTTGTCAGAATAGAGTTATGGGACAATGAAATTTGAGAACCTCTGTTCCAAAACAAACTCTGCTGTATGAAATACAGATAGCCAATGACTGACTTGACCAGCTTCATTACCTAATCTGAACTGAATTAGAGAAGGTGAACAGACACACCTTCCTGACATCAGAACCATACCTCCGCCAAGTCCCACTGCAAACAATGGAGGTGACAGAACTCTTTAAAAAGGATTGAATTTTCATTTTATTTATAATGGAAACATTTTAAGCAACATAAGAATTGGGGTCACTGCCATAACACACAGTGTCTGAAAGATAAACCGAAGTATTGTTATTCACACAGCTTTTACTATGGTATTATCTTGAGCACAAATGGAAACATACAGAGCATATTGTGATGGAAGTATAAGTACTGCTGAAGTGCTTTGTTCTTCAAAATGAACTGACAAAAAGATTCCTTGTATTTAGAAGTATCCATTTTGGATTTGTGTCCAGCACATTTCAACTACCCCAAAATCTTATTTTGTAAGATGACCTGTGCTGTGTCCAGTCAAAAATAGGAAAGTGGAGGAACAGACAGACAGTTTTAACAAAGTTATGAAACTATCAGTTAAATGTTAACTTACCTCTCTCTGTCCTTTTAGAAAGCACTCGGCAGCAATGGCTCTGAGAAAAAGAAACACAAAAATTTTTATCCATGCATGGAAATAAATGCCATTGTTGGCAGAATATTAATTGTGGGATGGGAATACAAAACCCCTGAAAATAAAATACTAACTTCCATTGATGATAATCTATAGTGAAACAGAAAAAAAAAGTAGCTATTTTTTAAAACAACCTTACATGAGCAAGACATTTCAGTGGTTCCCCATTATGAACAAACACTGAAGAAAATGATCAGTTGAGCATCACTGGATAATGGAGATTATTGCTATTGTGATATATAAAAGGGAGGGTAGAGAGGAGGAGGAGACAGAAGTCAATAATATAATAATTAAAAGGCAGTTTGTAAATACATTTTCTAAATTTATCCACACAAAAATTGCCTATATATTTTTTCTACATGGAAACTAGAAGACTCATTTTACATACCAATTTACATGTCAATACCTCTGCCTGTCTTAACCAACTGTTGAAACTCTAATAATGGAATAGCCTACCAATATAAATCCAATTTGAAGGATATTTCAGATTTACCTTTGTGATGCAAACCTTATAAACAAAAGTAATATCTATGAAAACAGGTTTATGATTGTTGCATTACATTTTCCAGATGGCCAGGCATGTTGGGATATTATATGTAAACATCTTGGCTTGCAGTTTCAATATCTGAACATTGTTCTCTTCCCAAAGTTGTTGAAGCAGCCTGTAAAGGAAAGTCAAGGGAAATAAGTACAGCACTTATCATAAGGAATAAAAAGATAAAGATTTTAAAAGATACAACAATGTTGATTTGTGCTGCACTTCTGTGCATAGCGACACCCCCAGTGTTTAGGTCAGCTAAAAAGTTATTGGAGGCAAACATTTAGGGAATCACAACAAAATGTGGAGTAAGAAACACAAAGCATTTTCTTGGCACACAATGAGATCAGAGCAGAAATCTAGTCTTCAGCATATGAGAAGTGGGTATACGTCTCCAAGAAGAGTGATATGCTGAAGAGTTCCAAATGGCAGCTACAGTTTTATATGTTCACATGTCTAGGAATTAACAGCATGAAATCAGATCTCCCTATATCCGGTCTGTAAATACTGACATTCCAAGCACAGGATACAAGTTCTCCATGAGTTAGCAAACATTTCTAGTAAGTATATCCTACCAGTATAAACAGGTTTTGGTGAGGAATTTATTTCTTGGCTAAAAAAATCCAGCCATTTCATCTTGTGTCTTTTACAAAATTTCAGACCCCGTGTCATTAACAAGGAAAAGAGAGAGCTTTAAGATTTTTCAGTCTATAAAATAAAAAGCTGACCATTTGAGCTATAGTTGTATATGACAAATAATGCCTTATTTAAAGCTATGCCCAGTCTGAGTAAATATGCATTTTGAAACATTTCATAAATATAAATCATTCCCATCTGTTGCATCATCAACTAAAAATTCTTGTAAACAGGAAAGAAGAAATTAAAGACAAATTATGAATCTGTCTTTTTATAAAGATATTTAAACAAGTTTCAAGTTAAAGCTCAAACTAGACCTGTCACACTCCAATGTATTCTTTTGTCCTCTGCTGAAGCAACATTTCGAATAGAAAGAGGTTGTAGGTCTTTAACACACACATTTTCCTTGGTGTTTCTCTACTCTCCCCAAACTAAAAAAAAGGGGCTGGAGCTTCTGGCCTTTGACTACAAACCCCAGATAGCACAAGGAAAATTACCAATAATTATCACACGTCTCTTTTTAGCCCTTCTGCAGAAGGTACAGAATTTTGTCAGGCATCAGAAAGCGACTGATAAGATGCCAAAATGCAAGTGTGTTCTTTGGTAGGATGCAGCAAAGTAGTACTTGCAGTTTGTTAACTTGTCCCCTTTTCACACTCCTCCATTCACTGGTCATCATAACACTTGTCTTTATTCTCTCTCTTGTATTACACCAAGCATTTTTTAGAGAACTTCCACGTGTTCTGGCAGATACTGAAGCTGAACCTCTGCTTATAACAAACTTTAGCCAAGTTGTGTGTGGGTTTTTAATGCACTGAATTTGCAATTTTAGCCATGCAAACTTGTCAAGAGATATCTGAGGTATTAGCAATATACACCCTTAAGTTTATTTTCCTACCTCAGTGCAAGTCCAGGATTGGTAGACATAGAAGAGCAAAATCGTTCCAAGGTTTTGGAATGTTGAGACTTTGGAACACAGCTCAAATAAAAGAAAATTACCTGTAAAATTTAATATAAAAGTGAACCCAATTCTAGTTGCCTGTAATTTTGATGAGAAACAATGTAATAATTGGAATATGAATCTTAAGCATAAACATTTAACTTGGTTTTAACTGATTCTTTGGGAGAAACAATAACTACATTTTTCCTAGAAAGTTTAAAGATGAAATGAACAAAACCTGAAATCTATTACAGTGAAGCTTCCTCCAGTAATAAATTTGGTCCCCAGATTAGCAAATTCACAATTATTATTGTAAATAGTTAATAAACCTGAAACAGCTGATAATCAAAATGAGGATTCTTTCTGCTCAAACTTCACGAGCAAAATTTGCAAAAGCAGCTATATTATTCTGGCACTTTAGTATTATATACGGTAAAATTTTCAAAACTCTTCCCAATTAAAGAGGTACCCACACTCCCAGGCTCTACATTCAAATTTATACTATCTTCTGTCATAATAGTATAAATTAAAGTTTTTAACTATTTGCTCCGTGTCCTTCATGGCAACAGCCCCGGATGTTCTATAACTAAACAATAAGGCTATATACTTAGCTGGTATAATTTGGCATATTCTGTTGAACTCAGTGATCTAAACCAATTTACACTAGCCAAGTAAACCCATTAAATCTTCTTTATGAACAGGTAAAGAGATGGCATCTAATTAGTTACTGGACAGCAAAACTTTAGTATATAGTGTTATTCAGCCAAAAATTCCTTCACAGACACATGTTCCCTAATGCTTACACCATCAAATCACTTCTTCTGTGCTGAAACAGTTCCGAAGGAAGCATTTCAGCTAGTTATTTAGGTAGAATTTCCCTCTGAGGTCTCCTGATTCTTCTATCTTACTAATAATTCCTTAAGCATATTTCAGGGACTCTCACTCTCTTTTCTTGTTGCCAACTCAGTAAGATTTTGCTCTGGATCCTCTTTTACACTTGAACCTTACCCACTGCCATAAATTTTAACTACCTCCTCCATGCAGAAAATCCCCAAAACTGTTTATACTCTTCACATTCATTTATCTCCAACCCTCTCAGATATCCTATCTTGGATGTCTTCTGGCCACACCACACAACCTCTAGAATGATCTCCTAGTTCCATTGAACAACTTTCTTAAAAATATAAAATCACAACTTCAGTACCCCTCTCATCTCCCACTATTACAGCCACCTTCTTGGTAGATTTTTTTCCCCCCATTGCACACCATGAAGTCTGTCCTTCCTCTCATGACCAAAACAGAACAAAAATAAAATAAAATTACCATCTCCTCCTCTCTGCAAACACACACACACACACACACGTAACCCAATCCAATTTTGTTTGAATGACTATAACTTTTTCTTTAATCTTATCTTTTCATCTCCCCAATTTATTAAAAATGTCATTGCTGTTGCGATATAGCTGTCTTGTTGGTGTAGAGCAACACCTTCCTTCAATCTTTTCACTTGTGTGCCTCACTGCATTTAAACTACAGCTCAACGTCACCTTTAAGAACACACAATCTTGTTGCCAACAATGTGTGTTCTAATTTCTTCCTTCTAACACTTTTCCAAACTTTTTTTTTCCATTTATCCTTATGCCCTCTATGCTCAGAGCAGTCTCCCTTGTTCTCTGGTTGGCCACTCTCCTCCTTGAACTCACATTTTTAAGAAACTCTAAAATTAAAATATAAGCTTGGGGAGCTCGAATACAATAAGATAGTTAAAAGCATTTGCTAAAAAGTTCATTAGCAACACACATTTTAATACAGTTGGTTACTGAAAAATTCTTACCCTATTATGAAACTCATAGTTGGTCCAATAATCAGCAGTGCTAAAAGGAATAGGGTATCGGGTGGGGACTGTAACTAGACATCTGTTCACTAGATCAGTAAAAAGCTTGAATTCTTGAACTTTATTGTTGGATCCAACAATTTTGCTATTAAGAAAAACAAGGTAACTGCAAAAAAAAACAAACAAAAAAAAAACAACAGAAAACCACGTTGACACTTCCAGAGGCCTTAGTTTTACAACTGTGAAATTAGGTAGCTTTATCCCCTCCCACTAAACTTACTCCATCCAAATATTCTGCACAGTTTCCTGTTGCATCACTGCTCCAAGAGCTGCTTCATAAGCATCCAGTGCTTCACCAACACTTGCATGAAGAGACTGGCATAAACTGTTTGTTTTAAAAGTTAAAGAACAACATTATGTTTTAGTGAGTTTGCTTTTGTATACTAAATAAAGGAGATCAGGACAATGCAGAGTTCCACATTGGCAGAAATTAAATCTTTAATGCTGCTAAAATGAGCCCAGTTTCATCAGTCATAACTATTACTCATTAACTGCTGTGTGATGTTAGTTTGTAAAGTAGGTATTTCTAAATGCATTTAAATAAAGATCAAGTTTCTCTTACCTGTACATTTCAACTCTTGAAAAAGTAATGTTCTTTTTGCCTATCCTTAACCTAAGAGTATTCTCTGACTGCTGCAGACAGGTAGCCAGAGCTTCCCTCTGGAAAGCTCCGAACTATACAATTTCAAAGGTTTAATTATATGTATATTTGAGATATCAGACTGTGATTGCTAATTAAACACTAAAGGTTCAGAAACAATACTGGGGAGGAAACAGTAAACAGCTAATATATTAACAACCCCCACCCCAGGAGAAGAGCAGGAATAAAAAAATAGAAACAACGAACAATAAATATTTAATATTTCTTTTCTGCTCCTGGAAGAACAAAAGGATTAGCATAATGGACCAAACTTTTTCAAGGCTAGAGATTAACAGATGAAATATTTCTGCCAGGCACTCATCCAACCAATCTGTATTTGAAGTCTGCAAAGGAGAAGTCTTTGGCTAAGGTAAGTTACAAGAGAAAAAAATGCATCCAGAAATTGAAAGACAGCAAGACCGGGTATAAAAATGAAATGTATGTAGCTAGATAGCTGAATACACCCTCTGCCATAGATTGGAGAATGATAATGCCAAAGGTAGCACAGTGGACAACCAAAGGCCCTGTGTAGAATACTTGGAGAGGTGTGAACAGAAGATCAAATCACTAGCCACAAAAAAGTCACATACACTTTCCAAGTAAATGTTGCCGCTCCTTGAGCTTTCAGATTTTGTTATTTCCACTCTGTGTGAATGTATAACACAGCAATCCACCTGGCAAGGTGAACTCTGAAACCTTTGCACCTGAAAAGGAAAAAGAGGTCTGAAACCATCTGTCCCTTTGAAGATTTGTAGGGCATAGCTAATGATGCTGTGCTTCTCAACTATATCAATGTGTCTGATCAAGTTCAGTGATTCTCTTTACTGAAATTATTCTCAGAAACATCAACCATGGAAAGGAAATAAGATATAAAAGTCACATGAATGATGTTCTGTGACTACATAATGAACAAGGCTTCAAAAAGGGGTATTTCCTAATCTTGGCAGGCATGGATTGTTTTTAAGACCCAAAAAGCTAAAAACATACATGTGGAATGCAAGGCTAAGCTTGCTGTCCAGACAGCAAGTTATCCGTAAGAGCTGGATAATCTTCAGTATTCTTATTCCCAGTGCCAAAGGGAGATGGGTCATCCTGAATAAATTTCAGGATATACTGAACGCTGGTGTATACTAGTTGTATCTTTACATACTGTTCTTTTTGCATGTTATTATTTGTATTGCGGAGGCCTCATTGTACTAGGTGCGGAGATGCAAAGTTCCTTCTCCAAACACCTTACCATCTAATCTGAAAGAATGAAACAAATGCATTTAAGTGAAACAGCAGATGTACGTGTTGAGAATTTTAATATCTGGCGGGAGGTTTCTTTGAAAGTAGCAAAGTAGTATTCATTTGGAAAGTTACTCCTGTCTCAGACTCTTTCTTTGAAAAGGCATGCGGTCAATCATGAAGATGGGATAAAACCAGACCATGAAGTACACTTCTTAAAATGACAGCCTAAGAGAATCTCTCAATGACACGGCCTATTCTAAAAGAAGGGTCCTCTTTGGCTGTCTGGGTGCTACCATAACTAGTATCTTCTCCTGGCAAGTCTTGAACATCCTTTCTTTCAGAAGCAACAGCAGAAAAAACAAAAGTTGATCACAAGTGCATAACTGAAATCTGTTGCCTTTATGCACTGCATTCGTCTTGATGAAAACCATGACTTTGGCATTTTCCTTTGTTGAAAGGAGGTCCATCTCTGGAAAGTCCCAACTTTTAGAACATGAATGTCTTTACTGTAGGAAGACTGGGCCAATGAGAGTGGGGAAGAAGAATGTTGAAGAACTAAGCTAAGGCAAACAGAAAAATGAGAAAAACCTAAATCAAGAAATGGAGATAGCTGAAAGAGTGAAATTAAGCTGTTGGGGTTTTTTTTTGGGGGGGGGGGG
>CM057845.1:59235844-59250324 GCA_030068395.1 Apalone spinifera
GGGGGGGGGGGGGGAAGAGAACTACTATCAACACTATCTACTAATAATCAATTGTTAACTACTCCTAAGGAGAACCTATTTACATAAAAAAGCTAAAGGCACACTTGCAAAGGCAAGCAGAGCGTTCCAGCAACCATCACGGGCAGAAAGAAGGAACTGAGGGGGTGGAGGGCCAGCAGGAGATTATATGCTAGGATATACCGGTGCCACTCCAGGGGGCTCCCCTGCTGGCCCAACGGTTACTGCTAAGGACAAAAAGCTTCCGGAACTTGTCAACAGGGCGCGCACACACCTAGATGGAATGGACATAAGCAAGCACTTGAAGAAACACTGTATATTTAAAATAAGTTATGTAAAAAGTTATATGAAATTGCAATGTTGTTACTGTTTGTGATTTAGTTATTTATCCTAAGTTTAATAGTCCAAGGCCCTTCAGGCTAGTCTGAGGTTGGCAGTTTCACAATACATGTTTGCAAGTTGTAAGATATATTAAAAAACAAAAACAAAAACCACACACACACACACACACACACACACACACAATAATAAAAAAACAACAACAATTTTTTTAAAAGACAGCCTTTTAGAAACAATCACGCAATCAAGAGGCAATTCTCAATAACTTTTCGAAAGTTTTAAAAATGTATCCAAATCTGCCTTATTAACTCATGCACAAAAGAATCTCCCCAATTTTAGCTACTTTCTGCTGACAGAACTAGATAACTTGTCTATAACTGGAACTACTAGAATTTTAGGCACCAAAAAGGAACAAAAAGAGAAAAGCAAATTGTTTGGGCACTTAAAATGAAAAAAATATATAACCATAATTTGTGTTTAATAATCTAGTGTAATAGGAATTAAATGTGTGTAACTTGACAAGTCACCTGAAGTAGGGCAAGAGCGTTTTGATGTCTTCCTGTAAACATGCTTAAGTGAACTCTGTACAGCAGTGTCTCCAGCAGCTGAAAGGACAGGAGATCAGAGTTTTCTTCACCCTCTGTAGTTTCCATTAGGAACTGCAGCATTCTCCCACACACGTAGTCCTTTCCATCAAAAGAGTTTTCCAGGTTCAAAAACTAGATAGAAATGTTTCACACATATAATTATTCTGGAGCGAGGAGGAGACTTCAAAACAGTCACTAAGACTAAAAGCTATATAAACCACTTCTATTTTATTCACAAACAATTTAGCAAACTTTTAAGGTTCAAATGTAATGCTCTTCACTTTTTATTTAGTGTGTTTTTAGATATTACCTCAGTGAAATAATATACTACTCACGTTATTGAAAAAAATATTCAAAAGAGGCAAAAACATTTCAAGTTAAATTGAGTTTTACCTTTTTAAAAAATCCCAACATCCTGTATTTAAGGAATGCAACACCTTTTCTCAGATGAATTTGATCATCAAATCAAGTGCAGTAGGTAATGGACCCTGCTAAGGATAGCACTTTAAACATAACTGTAAATTTCCTTGCTTTTTATCATTTATTCAATCTTTTTAAAAATTACGGTACAGGTTGACCGTTCAAGTCTAGCACCCTCATGACCTGACTGGTGCTGAACCACAGGATGTCAATATTGTCTAGCATCATTACCAATGCTTCCATTGGTTACTGGGCTCTTAAAAGACATTTGGGGTAAATCGGATCTAAACAGCAGCACAGAACACGCAGTTGTAAACAAACTTTATGGGGCCACAGGAAACTTGGCCACGTCCATGATAAATGGACCTGTGACTAACTAAAATCATGCCGGACTATGAATGCTGCCAGACCAGAGAGGTTCAATCTGTATTAGCTTGGATAGCATGGGGGGGGAGGGGCGCGGAAGAGGATGGGGGGGTAGGAGGAAGAGACAAAATGCCTTCTTCCTGTTGCACACTAAAATTCACTACTTAACTATAGTGTTCATATATAGGTGCTGGAAGTACATTATGTAATTTTCTCACCGTCCACCAGATTTGGTAAGTAGGTGCATACTCTACTGCTGTCTCACACATCTCCTGCACTTCCTCCTTGGTTCCTCTTTTTGAGAATAGCTTGAGGTAATGACACCAGATTTCAGGGTTCTCTTTGTTGTTTTCTAGTGCTCGAGCCAGAACGTTTAGAGCTGAATCCAAGCACTCAGAGGATGAACTGTGGAAAAAAAAATTGGGCCATTATATTCAAGTGAAGAGTGAACACAGTAACTTTTAGAGCTCATTTGAGATGGAACATGGAAATGGATAATTTCAGAAGACACACCAAATTAGCAGATATCAGAATTTTTAAAGGAGCACTTTAAATGCTTCTTGTCATTATAAAACTGATGGCTACAGAAATACCACACTTTTTCATATTTATACAAACTACATATTATCATCACATACTCTACAAAAGAACAAGAGTATCAGTCTCCTTAGAACAAAGTGTCAGTTAACAGATTATGGTTAATTTTCACTGGTGTTTGCCATGGCCTGAGCTCTCCAACCCTCTGACCTACAAAGATGTTTGGTGGTGAGGGGAGGGGGGAAAGAAGAGAGTAGAAACTTTTGAAAGGTTAAATAAAGCAAGAAGTTCTTTGGCAAAATTTCATCTGTTATACACAGCACGTGTAGGAAGTTACAACTTTCTACCCTTTTGGGGTAAACAACTACTCACCACCATTTAAGTAACACAAGTACTGTTCTGAGTTGAACTGCCAATCAAGTGATGGACTACATATATGCATCACAGTTTACAAACTGCAAGTAACTTCCATAAAATTACAGAGAATTGCTCAGACTAGTCGTATTTATCCCACTTCAGGAAAGGATTTGTTTAGGAATTATTTTACACAGACCTAAAATGATTGTGTTTATGCAGGAGAGTCAAAAGAAGATTAAAACACCTTGTGTGTACTTTTGGTTATGTATACAAACCTCTGAAATTACTTATATGCAAACAGACTTTCTACTTTATATCTCAACAAATCAAAAACACTGCAAATTAGCCAATGACCTTGTATTTACAAGTCACAATGGGCCTGATCACCTTTTAACAGCCAGATCATCAGAAGAGTTATTTCAGAGAAGGAAATTCCATCCTGCCCACCTGTATTTCTTCCTCTGCAGCCCTCAAAACATCTTGGGTCCATGTTTGAGGACTGCAGCACAAATTAGTGTTCTAAAAATGTAACTAAACAGTTTCTGATTAAAATTCCACGTATACGTAAGTTTGGTATAGCCCTAGCAATTTACCAGTGCATCCTTGGTAGCAGAGGTATTGCTCCTAAACTTAATACTTTGGTTCTCTTACAGATATTTAAGAACTTGGGGCAGAGGGAGGAGGAGGAGAAAAGTTCCACACCACCACATATCGCTTCTTAAAATTATATTTAAAAAGTTTAAAAAATAACCCAACAACTCAGGAAACCAGATTCAAGAGGGACACTTGAATTTGGATAGTAGTGCTACTTAACTCAATTTCATAAAATTTAATTACCTAATCCAATCTGATCTAATCTAGGGTTTTAGAGCTATAAAATTTGAACATATTGGTTTTTTGCTTGTAAGGACACAGCCTGAGATTTTAGTGAAAAGACTGGGCCTGTTTCAAACTGCATAGTTGCATAATGTTTGCTGTCAGACACCAGACATAAGTAGTTTTCCAAGTTTAAATAATTTCTATGTTTACTTTTCACAGAAATGTCCCAATTGCTATTTCTGTCACTTCCTTTATTCATTCGGAAACCCCACTGTTCTATCTAGTCATACCTGCAGTTCCCTTCAGACAGCCCAGTTAAGACCTACTATGAAGGTATCTAAGACTCCAGTATTTTCTCACTAGCTGTACAGGTTGGAATTTCTTTGCAAAATAAAAGCTCTTCAACCTATTTTACTTATTTTGGGAAATTTCATGTAACACAATTGAGGTGAAAAAGCTGTGTCTATGGGTTCAAGCTGCAATGCAAAATACTGCCTCAATGTACAGTGGTCTGTTCTAGGTATTTTCACAAGCTCATCAACGTGTCAAAGCATGGCATCATGTGACACTGGAATGGTTTTCAGGTCCATGGCTGTTTGTTCCCCAATCATAATTTTACGTACATCTCTCTTTCTGCAGGAAATGGAACGGTATTACTAATGGCATATGCTTGTTTGCATTTTGCAATTCACATGATCACAACATAAGATGGCTTTTTGAGGAACAGTTGGCTTCTTTAACAAGGACTATTTTTGCTACTTTAATGCTTCCTCTTTATTAAGGGGGAAAACTACTGTTGATGTTCACTTTCCCTGACCTCATAAGGGATGTTAAAATGCATTTATTTTGGTAAATGTGTAACCGCTGAAAATGTCAGCAGTTACAAACCAGAGGAGGAGGGAGAATGGCTCCCTGGGAGCCTGCTTAAAAGGCTTCCACCTGCTCTTCCCTCCCCACTCCATGCTGCTGCCTCTAAGATGGTGTAACAGTGAAAGTTAATTGATGAGCCCAGGCCCACTGGTTAACTGTTTATACAATCACATCCCTAGACCTCATACTGTCATTTACTAACACTGGACACACGTGGTGGCCATGCACTTTCCACTGTCATACTGAGACATGTAAATCAAATCAATGTTACTATCACATTGCCTACTTCCTTTTTCATTTAATTTTCTATCCATTTAACCTTCTTCAGCTCAAGATTTACTGCACATAGGCTTTGTCTTACTAAAAGCCATTCCATTATAAAAAAAAATGTACCCGTCTTTCTTTCAGTTCACTTTCCTTATCTATCAACGCTATTGCTGTTGGCACTGGCAGTCTCTCTACCCTCCACCACAGCAGGGGTTTTCAGTTGAAAGTCTTTCTGCTCACCGCTTCCCCCAGCAGAGAGTCTCTCTGCTAAAGCGCCACCTGCAGGAGCAGAAGGCACAGAGAAGCTCCCAGTCCTGAAACAAGAGCAGCTTTAGGTGCAGTCCAGTGGCTTTCAAACCCCTAAATATTTTCAAATGAAGGTGCAGACCCCTTTGAAAATCTCTGTCAGTCAGCAGCTCCCCAGCAGTCAGTCCCTGGTTCACAAGTTGGAAACCACTAGCATACACCAAGAGATAAGAGGAGGATATTTTAAGTCTCATTTAATAAGTCAGAAAAAATAAAAGAGCATAATGAATAACTTTTCCCCAGATGCTCATGAATCTTTCAGTTTGGCAAGCGCTGCTACAGAAATTGTGGATCACTGTCTCCTCATGTAAATCACATTTGTACCCAATGTTCATATTGCAATTACAGTCAATACAAAAAGCTTGTTACAAATTCTGAATCTGAGCATTAACAAGGTAACAACATTCAAAGTTATAATTCCAACAGTAATAACGCCACTGGTATGTGCCTAGTGTATTTTTATTGAACTCGGGTTATGCTGTACAACTTACTAATTACATCTAACAAACCCATAAATGCAGTGTTTGGGGCTGAACAGCAGTTATGGTTATCTCAGGCTACAGAAAGCAGAAAATCGACTTAAGGTTTGCAACTCCAGCTAATGTAGCAGGAGTCCATGTACCTTAAGCTGAATTACTGTGGAGTCTACAGGAAAAACACTTCTGTTGACTTCCCTTACTCTTCCGTGGATGAGAAGAGCAACAGGATCAACCAGAGAGCAATCTGCAGTTGATTCGGTCTTCACTACACATGCTAAATGCTAATTTTTGAAGTCTGTCTTCATTTGTGTACGTTAATTTTTTTTCCTGAGGACATATGCAAAAACCCAAATGTTCATGTAATAGAATATGCACACACTATATGAAATATCCATATATGCTTGTAAGTGTCTGGATAATTACCACAGATACTTAATTTGGTAAGTTATATAGGCTGTTCTCATTTACTTACAAGCCATTACTGGCTCGCAAATTCATAAGGCATATATGTTCCTCACTGAATATTATCCACATATCAAATTTTAAATTAAAAAATTATACTTTTAAATCTAATGGTATATTCATATGCTGATGCTAAGAAATGAAGAATTAGTTTTGTTTGTGATTTCCAAAATAATTCAAATTTAGACAGAACATTTCATCCTGAATGAGATTATATATTTCTAAAAAACTTCTGAAAAGGGAAGCTTATTAAATATTTATACTGCAGCAACACTCATAGGCCCAAGTTAGGATGAGGGTCTTTTCTGCTACCACTTTGGAAATACACAAACACACATGAAGAGATAATCCCATTCCAGAACAGTTCATATTTAAGAAAGTTAGAATGAAATAGCCTACTCAACCAGAAGCAATTAAGTTGCTACTAAGAAATTATGATAATTAAAATAATGTTGTGTGTCTAATTCTCTTCAGTAAAATGAAAAATATAGTTATTAAGAATTCCACAGGCAAGACAATTCTAATATGGAAAATATATTATAGTTAGTTATTTTCCTAGACACTCAACATGGATTAAAAACTGCAAGACACCTGACAGTTCTTACTCTAGAAGGTCATCATAAAGCATCTTGAGTAAAAGTTATTTTAGAATGCCATCCCAAGCATTCCAAAGCCAGATTTAAAAATCAGTCTCTCTCCCTATCGTACTTACCTTTATGTAACTGGACAAATTAATTCCACTGTAATCTTATAAACTGTGCATGTTTTAAAGCAATTATTCCTTTACTAGTTCTCATTTCAACTACTTCCAGTCTGAAATAAAACCTGTCTGGAGTTAAAATGCAAATATAATTTATTACTCATGCACTGAACTGTGTACAGCAAAGATCTAATCTGAAGTTTTTTTCTAACTGCTTTTAAGTAGTAAGGTATTTGTGGCTTTGTCAAAGAAACAAAGGGTCCTTTGACACCAGGAAGGAAACCTGATTACAGTAGCATAGGTGAAAAGCTTCAAACAAAAAATATAAAAAGGGCAACAGATTGTTTACATATAGATAAGAACCTACCCTTCATTTTGACTCAGGTATTTATATGCAAGTTTAATCCAAAGCTGTACATCACAGGGGTTTTCAAGTACACTCGCCTCCAGGTTAGAAATGTCATCAGTCTCATTTGTGAAATATCGGACATCATCTGGAGTCACAACAGCATCCAGAGCTCGAACATTTGTTTTGTGTTCTATAGGATGGGCTGCAAGAATAAAGTGTTTCTGTTCAGCATGAAGATTGCTTGCACAGTGGAACCTGAACTAACTAATTGAATATTTAAGATGAGAGAAATATCTTCACCAAACAGACTTCCTAAGCGATTGTCAGGATACTTTCCAAAAACAATAGCCACCTACGACATTTAGAGAAAGTAAAGCTACTCTCTCCTTAAAGCACGAAAGAGGCGATAGTATGGCACAGGAAAATTGGCTTTAGGTCAAATGTTGCAGCAGGAAAAAGCAAGTGATAGAACGATGCTTTTGTAGGATCATACTGGTTAGTAAATTTATAGGACAGCACTGAGAGTGAGGCAGAACTCATAGGAGAACGTTAAATACAAAACTAGTCTGATTCTCTGAAGAACCTTCTTGCTGGATTCACTCTATGGCAGTTTGTGTCATCTGCACAAGTCAGGTGGGAAATCCCTCTAACTGCTAAGACTTTTGATGTCCTAAGGCACATGTAAACTAGTTCTAGAACGGTGCTCTACTAAACATGCTCCAATCTTAGATGCTCCAGAACATGCTAGCAAAGGGAATAAGAGTTCTCATTGAGCTTAATTATTTATTTTTAAAAAGATATACATAGATTCAATCATCCTAAAACAAAGAACAGGCCAATAAAGAAAAGGTAGTCAAGAAGCTCATGTGTGGAGTATACAAATGGGTCATATGCTGAAGCAAATTCATACTTGATTTGATAAGTGTCCGCAACTCTGTCCCCCCATATTCATTATTTCCAATGCCATATTTTTGCCTTACCGTACTTAATAGGTCCCAGAGATTGTTCCTCCTCGCTGCTGCTACTACTACTACTACTATCTAAAATAGGTTTTCTCCAGTATTTAGGTCTCCATTTCCTTTTGTCTTTCCAAGTTGTAAATGGAGGTGCTGTAACCAATCAGAATAGTAGAAATAATTTTCTTTTCCAGCCACAAACTAATAATGTATTTTTGTTTAAAGTTTACTCATTTTAGGTAAAATTGTCAGAAGTATTTAAGCAACTTTAAGGTGTAGATTCTTAAGGGCAGACCCTTTTGAAATTTTTACCCTATAACAAAAGAAGCTTAAAGATAGATGACCATAAAATGCGTAATACATGGAAATAAAGTAACCAGATCTTATCTTTACAATACTACTGTAAGAATCATGCTCGTATGCAGTGTTAATACCCTACCAAATTAACTGTCCATTTTGGTCAATTTTGCAGGCATAGGATTTTTAAAATCGCAAATTTCATTATTTCAGCTATTGAAATTTAAAATTTCAGTGTTGTAATTGTAGGTATTCCAAACCAAACAGTAGCTGGGGAAAGGGCCCAATGCAAACATTGTTGTGTGTATGGGGGAGAGGGAAGCATCGCAGTATTATTACCCATACCTCTGTGCTGCTGCAGATAGCAATATTGTCTTCAGAGCTGGGCAACTGGAGAGCAGCAGCTGCTGGCCAGGAGCTCTGTTTTGAAGGCAGAGGAGCCTCAAGCAGATGTGCAGAAATTTGTATGTCATGATATGGTATCCCCATCCTTACTTTTGCACTGCTGCTGATGGGATGCTGCTTCCAACCTGGGAACTCAGTCAACAGTTGCTGCTCTCTGACAGCCCAGCTCTGAAAATAGTACAGAAGTAAGGGTAGCAATACTATGATCTCCTAAAATAGCCTTGTGACACCTTTCCTCCTCCTGCAACTCTTTTGGGTCAGGACTCTCAATTTGAGAAACGTTGATCTCCCTTGTGAAATATGTATCGTAGAGAGTAAAAGAGAGCTCAAGTGACCAGATTTCATTCTCTATCATAGGTTTCTCATGGACATGAATTTGGTAGGCCTTAGCAATGTTATTAACACTAACTGCAGACTTATTTTTTTTTTTAAAGTTACTTACTGTGACCCTTACTCTCATTGATATTGCTAACGAGAAGAACAGCCATCTGATCCACTGACATTCGATCTCTGTTCACACCAAAAAGTTTTTCGACATATTTTTCTAAAATGAAACCAAGATGATAACTATATGTGGCTACAAACAGATATGTACATTTATGCATTAAAATATAAAATCTCTCAGCAGACAGCATACTGACAATATAAATATTCCAACTATTATTTCAGTGCTGCTCATTTCAAGTTAATATACTTTTCAAGTGTGGCTGGATGTATAAAAGTCAGGAAACTGAAAAGATGCATTAAGCCATTTTATCCACCCCTGAGCTTATTCCTGCAGTATATTTTCTAAAGCTTTGCTCTCATCTACTTGTAAATATCCTTTAAAAAAGGGGATTTCCATATGTACTTTCTACACAATTGTTGCAGATTAGATCTTTTTTCAATCTGACTTTCTTCAAATATGCAGAGAGGAATCTGGGGGAGGGAAAAGGAAAAGAGAACTTCACCACTTTTCCCAGGTCTTTGGATCCTGATTTAAGCTCTTCCCCTTGCATTTGGTTAAGGCAACTGGAAAAATGAAACTTAACAATATACATCCCCTAACCAAAATGAGTGACACAGTCCTCCCTCCATGATGAAAAGTACATTAGATTTTTAAAATTAATTTGTAACAATCCAACCGGGTGGCAATACAAAAAAAAAATAAAAAAAAATTAAGAAATCAATTTCTCTACTGAACTTTACACGATACCTCAAATTTTCAGAATTTCACAAGGCATACTCCAAAATCATATCTGGATAAAAGACTGCATTTGGCTCAATAGTTTTGTAGTATCAGAATGATATAAGTCATATATACTTTTAAAAACCAACAGTTTATCGCAGGCCTTTCGACACAACAAAACAGAAATATCAATAGAGCGTATTACAGGAATTAACAAGAACTCTTGCTTCATTTTCCAATTTAAAAGATGTGTACACTAATACTCCATTATCAAACTGAAAAACTTAAGATTATTTTAAACAGGTTAAAGTTAGACAGGTAAGCGGCAAAGTTACATAATCATCAGTTTTGTCTCTGAGGGTGCGTCTAGACTATATTCCTCTTTCGAAAAAGGAATGCAACTGAGGGAAATTGAAAATGCAAATGAAGCACTGATTTACAAATCTTGCACTTCACTTGCATAATCTCTTCAGATCGCTTTTTCGGAAGAGATTTTTTTGGGGAAAAAAAACAAAACAAAAAAATCCACCACAATCTAGACAGGGTTATTTCAAAATACAGCTTTCAAAAGAACCCTGTAAAACTCTTTTTCAGGAATAAGGGTTCTTTTGAAAAAGGGGTTCCCTCTCCCCGAAAGAACCCCATCTAGACTGCATTTTTTCTTCCAAAAAAATCTTCCGAAAAAGTAAATCGGAAGAGATTATGCAAATGAATCACGAGATTTGTAAATCAGCACTTCATTTGCATTTTCGATTTCCCTCATCTGCATTCCTCTTTCGAAAGAGGAATGTAGTCTAGAAGCACCCTGAGACCTGGGCTTAAATTGGACTGATCTCTAGAACAGATTTTTGTTTCTCTCATCATAGATCCAAGGAGGACAATACACTTTGGCACAAAATAATTATTAAATATACCCCTGAGAATAGATTAAAATATGATTACATGTCTGGATTGTAGAAGAAGTTTTCCTGGTGCTTATTCATATTATGCCTGGTTCTACTTAGTTCCATTAATAACCATGACACCCCACTAAGTTCCATAGGTAAGTAGTAACAAAGGAAGGTTTCTTCCTCCTCTGCCCTTCCCATCCATCCACTTCACTCCCTTTCCCAGCCAAAATACCTTGTCTCTTCCGTTTCTTATTCAAATGAAATGCTCACTGAAATTAAGGAGTCTTCTGAATAAAGGAGGAGGTTTTCCCTGAATGCACGAGTTACTGTCTGCTACTGGGAAATTTACAATGGACCGTGGATAAGGGAGAAGCGGTGCACGTGGTACACCTAGACTTTAGTAAGGCATTTGATATGGTCTCGCATGATCATCTTATCAATAAACTAGGCAAATATAACTCAGATGGGGCTACTATAAGGTGGGTGCATAACTGGCTGGATAACCAATTCACAGTGAGCAGTTATTAATAGTTCACAATCATGCTGGAAAGGCATAACAAGTGGGGTCCCGCAAGGGTCTGGTTTGGGACCAGTCCTGTTCAATCTCTTCATCAACGATTTAGATATTGGCATAGGGAGTATGCTTATTAAGTTTGCAAATGATACCAAGCTGGGAGGGGTTGCAACTGCTTTGGAGGACAGGGTCATAATTCAAAATGATCTGGACAAACTGGAAAAATGGTCTGAGGTAAATAGGATTAAGTTTATATAAGGACAAATGCAAACTACTACACTTAGGAAGGAACAATCAGTTTCACACATACAGAATGGGAAGTGACTGTCTAGAGAAGAGTACTGAAGAAAGGGATCTAAAGGTCATGGTAGACCACAAGTTAAACATGAATCAACAGTGTGACACGGTTGCAAAAAAGCAAACATGTTTCTGGGATGCATTAACAGGAGTGTTGTAAGCAAGACACCAGAGGTCATTCTCCTCTGCACTGACTAGGGTTCAGTTGAAATACTGTGCCCAGTTCTAGGCACCACATTTCAAGAAAGATGTAGAGAAATTGGAGAAGGTCCAGAGAAGAGCAACACAAATGATTAAAGGTCTGGAGAACATACCTATGAGGGAAGACTGAAAGAATTGGGCTTGTTTAGTTTAGAAAAGGGAAGACCGAGAGGTGACGTGATAGCGGTTTTCATGTATCTAAAAGGGTGTCACAAGGAGGAGGGAGACAAATTGTTCTCCTTGGCCTCTGATGATACGACAAGAAGCAATGGGCTTGAACTGCAGCAAGGGAAGGTTAGGTTGGACATTAGGAAAAAACTTCCCGTCAGGGCAGTTAAAAGCCAGAAGAAATTGCCTAGGAAGGTTGTGGAATCTCCATCTCTGGAGATATTTAAGAGCAGGTTAGACCAACATCTATCAGGGATGATCTAGATGGTGCTTGGTCCTGCCGTGAGGGCAGGGGACTGGACTCGACCTCTCTAGGTCCCTTCAAGTTCTAATATGCTATGATTCTATGACTTACTGATTCAAAACAGCTTTCTGCTTTTCCATAAGGTAACATTCTACAATGTATAGTGATCACTAGAAAGACTGTAATGATTCTTTAGTTCTAGAACGTAAGAGCAACCCTTCTGGAAAAAATACCTAGTTTTACATTCAGTTAGAAGTGGAAACTTAAAAACCTGTTGCAATGCCGATTTCCTCATCAGTGCTTTTCTCTGAACAGCCAATCAAAGCTAAATTGTAAGAAAGAATGTCTTGAAACAGTTGCTTTCGGTTAAGAGTGCAGTCTTTCATGTGCTGCCTTAAAGAAAAAAAAAGGAAAAAAATTAGACTAAAAGAGGATTTGCAGATGACAAAACATTACAAAAGTAAAGATTTAACATGAGGGCCACATTCTGTAAGTTACTTAACCCCATTACAGCAGGGAAAAAAATGAAAAGGAACAGATGTTTATGGAGGACAATGAGCAAGACAAAAATTTCTATTGTTGAACAAGTATGCTCTTAGGCCATGCTTAAACATAAATTTGCAATAAAATAATTAACTTTGGTTTTAATTCACACCTTTTTGTTATTTCAATGCAAGTTTACGTAACCCACAATTCAAAATACACACTTGCACTGAAGTAACAAAAGATGCAATTAAAACTGATTTTGTTATTTCAGTACACTTTTGTGTAGACCAGTTTAAGTATCATAGATATAGTCTCACCATATTGTAACCAAAACAGACGTGTACCTTGGGGTGTAAAATATTAACCAGTAAGTATTAATTTTATTAACCCACCCTACCTGTTAATTCCTTGTGAATGTGTCTTAAACAGTTCCCCTCAGCAGACACATCATTTCAAGATGCTGGCAAGAGATGTCTTAGTAACCAGGAAACGATGGACCTTATGAGAGATCACTGGGAGCCCAGTCCCCCTCTTAAAAGGTCTAGAGTTGATATTAACACTCTAGGCCAGCGGGGTCTTTGCCCCAGGGTCTTCATAGGGGGATGGGCAGCCAGGTAGGGGGAGCACATTTAGGCTGGAGGATGACGGGGAGCAGCAGCTACAGCCCCCTCACGGGGTCATCTCCCACCTTCCCCCGTGCTACTGTAAGGTACAGAGGCAGACATTGTGCTGATCAGGGAAGGGAAACTGCTGGTGGGGTGGCATAAAGTATCTGCAGAAGCCACGATGGGACAAACTAGGTACCTGAGGCCATTTTCCTTCTAATTCAGTTAAAGGATATAATTTTAATAGTTTAAACTGTTAAACAGTTTTTTAAACAGTTTTAACGTCCCTAATGTGCACTACTTTTAGTAAAAAGAGAAAAAGCCTAACAAAGTAATTGAGTTTGTTCATATGACATTCCTCCAAAAGATAATGGGAGTTGGGTGTCTCGTGCTCGTGTGTACAGGTAGGAGAATTAGTCTCAAGTGATCTAGTTGCTTTTGGTTACAGATTATATACCCAGATCCAGAGAATCAATACTCCACTTCCTCGTCTTTTTTTTTTTTTAAATCAGATCAGAGGTTCCAATGGTTCAAGCTATGTGGTACACAAGCAACAGCTGGCCAATGAAATTCCAAGTGAACAGGCCATAGTTAATGTAACAGGTAACACCACTTAATAATGTGGCTTCAAATTACCAATTTTAACACCGTTCTTCCAAAGTTTAACACTGGATATCACAAGTAAAATAAATTTAGGGTGAAAAACTTTCCTAGCACCTTTAAATTGATCTCTATTACATTAGGATCTTTTATTTAATAATTCCATAATATAGCATGCTATAGATACTTTGCTAATTTACTTAGTGTGCTAATTTTCTTACAGTGGCCTAAATAGTATGTTTCCTCATCCACTGTTAGGTCAGGTAATTAAAGACCTTGCAGTGATCATGACACAGGAGGGTTTCCACCTCGATACAAAAGAGCCTAAAAGACACCCCTGAGATACTGGTGAACAAAAGCCTCAAAAAGCCTTTGTTTTCCCAAGTTTAGACATTAAGAGACCTCCCCTCCAGGACTGGGATTGGCACACTGATTTTCTTCTTGCCAAGTAAACTTACGCAAGCAAGCTTTTAATAATAGACAAAATGTAGAATGAAAGCTATAGCACACCATGCAGACAGACCTTGTTAAGACTCAGACATGTCTATTTTGGTCTCTTGGCAGCAGTAACCTCCACAACAGAGATTCAGTACAAATGCACAAGGTTGAAAGGGACTCACCACTGACAATCATCATCATTACATGTGCCTGTTAAATCAAAACGGCAGAAACACTGTTTTGGCTCAATCATATGGCTGTAGGATACTGAACTGAGATAAAGCTTTTCCTTGGTTCGAAAATAGGGGCTAAACCTAAAGACAAAAAAAAAAAAA
>CM057845.1:59267805-59282895 GCA_030068395.1 Apalone spinifera
CAATTATGCAAATGAAGCACAGGAAATTCAAATCCTGGCTTCATTTGCAATTTTAATGTCTAATTTACATCCCCTCTTTCAAAAGAGGGATGTAGTTTAGACATACCCTTACGGTAACACTTACTGCTCACTAAGCTTGGGTTTATTGGTTAATCCAAACGAAGAGGTGGGGGGAATAGGCAGGAGCCGACTCCCCACGAGCACCGGATCCCATAAAGCTGCCTGTGCCCACCTGCTCCCTCAGATACACAGGGGAAACCAACTTTCAAGATGGCTCCCCATACCGTCCCTCTCCCGGTGCTCCCTCTTTATCGGATAGAGGAAGCAGTTGGGGGCGGGGCAAGCAATATGCATGGGGAGCTAGCTTTTAAGCGCAGGTACTTCCCCTCACACTTGCTGCCTCCCACAGTTTGAGAACCCGTACAATACGGTATTACAAATTCATTACTTTGCTTCTTGATCTCCTCTTCCCCCCAACAAGCTTCATGAACCGGTTATACTGCTCTTCTTGATTGGAAAGGTCCCGAATTTTTCGGATTTCCTCTTCTCTTTTCCTTCTCTCCTCCTCCTCCTCTTGCTTCCTCTGCTCCTCTTCTTTTTGACGTCTTTCCTGTTCCTTTTGCTGCTGCATTTTTTTCCATGCCTTTGTTTGCTGTTTCCTCAATGCTTGCTTAGCTTTAAATAAAATATATATACACACACAGGTAATTGTACCTCATTTCTTTTAAAACGTCCAAAGGTATCAACACAAGTGGCCAAAGGTTACATTTTGTAGAAATCCAAAGAGCTTTGAGAAAGATATTAATAAGTGCAATATGGTGGTGAACATTTGGTATTTAAAAACAACAAATAGTTTTCTGGCACCTTAGAGACTAACAAAAATACATTTAGTATCATGAGTTTTCATGGGCAAACTCACATCAGCCTTACACAGAAGATTACATTTTGAATTTCCAATTTGAATAATGTTAAACATATTACCTGCAGTGCTGGGTTTTTTGGTTGAATGAGGTTTTGTACTGGTTTTGACTTTTTGCTGAACAGTTTTCGTCTTAGTTAGTTTTTCCTTGCTTTCCTTCATAACCTGCTGTTCTTTCTGCTGCCATTTTTTACTGGCAGACTGAAGCGCAAGAAGTCTAAGCTGCAATTCAGACATCTCTTCCTCCTCATCCAGCAGCTTCTTGTGAGGAGGAGAAAGAGGAAAGAGCATGACTGAAAAATCATTATATTCTGTCATTAGTCTAGTTCCCAAAATCCCTTTTTTATTAAAAACTTGAGACTGAAATTTTATTTCCATACAGATGCAATCTTATTCCACTTCATCATAGTCTTTGAGGATTAATGCTACCTATTCCTGAAGAGTAACTTGACTTTACAACATGGAAAAAAAGGAACAAAAAGATCGTGCATCAAAATAGGATTTCAGCCAGAACACACACTCACCTTTTCAGATGTATCATCTGAAGTGCTAAGCTTTCCTACTAATGTTTGTTCGTCTTCTGCTCCTTTAAAACAAAACATAACGTTTTTATAAATATGACAAAACTCCAATGCATTTAAACAGGGCTACACTAAAACAAATGTACAGAACTAAACCAGAGATTTTACTAGTATTACTGACGTAAAATAGTGTATTAAAATAAAATTGCCGAGGATGTGTTTACTGAAAGTGTGCTTTTATAACTAGCATGACTGATCTCATTTTCAGAAACAACATTGACAGTACATACTGGATGTCTGATTTTTTAAAGTTTTCCATTTTAAGGTGTTTTCCCTAGTATTTTCTTTCTCGTTCTATGGAACAGTCTTCCACCTGTTCATGGGATGAACAGAACAAAAGCAGCACCAGTCAAAAGACAAGCTTCTTTTGCTGAATCAAGAGCACATCCCAGGACATACTACATCCCAGGATTAAGTTGAAAACTCAAAGCTGGAACTGGGAAAACAAACTGACAACCAAATTTTCTCCTTGTTCCCAAAAACCTAGTAGAAGACTCTTCCTAAATATCAAGAAGAGTAGATTCAAGGTAAATGCCATTTCAAACATAAAATACAAATTTTAAAACATACAAATGGTGTATAGCTTACCCTGGAGATCTCCCTACTTGCTGAATGCTTTAAAAAACTTTCAAATAAGAACAGGGGAAAATGGAGTGACAGCTAGCGGCTTACTTCGGGTAGCAGCTTGTAAGGGTAAGCTGCTAGCTGGCAGACACACACTTTGTGGCTCCCAGTGGCTGTGAATGTAAGGCTTCCCTTACAAGCCGCAATCCAAAGTTTGAAAACACCTGCCCTAGAGAGTATAATCGTCAACAAATTTCAATCTTCCACCTTAAGCTTAAATAATCACACTTTAGTCTCACAAAAGAGAAGCCAATAAAGAAAGGAAAAGAAAAATATGATTAAATGAAAGCCCAAGATTCCAGTTGTGATGCCTCAGACTGTCAATTTAGTTTTAAAAAAAATCTCAAGAAAACTACATTTCAAAAGCAGTATGTCAGTTCTTAGCACAACTAGTTATTCTACCAACTATTTTACACTATTAAGTTTCACTGGGAGCACTGCTGTTAAGGTTGCCACAGCTCTCATTTTCAGTGTTTTTAATTAATTAAAAAAAAGACAGCACATGTTATAACATTAAGCAGTTTGGGGTTTGTCATAATTAAATTACCATTTTGCAGTTAAAAAGACCACTACCAAATAGTATAATATAATCACTAAGAGTTCTTTAAATAGGATGCCACAGCCAGGAGCCACCAAACGTGTCATGGACTTTTGGCCTTCAGCAAAGTTACCACAGGAACAATTTTTTTTAAAGTGTGTTTCTTTACGCTATCAAATCTGAAAACGTTTGAATTTTAATAATTTATTTTAACCAGATTTACCCAACATTGCTCGGATCCTTAATTTAAAAAACAAAATGAAAATGCTTCATTTAAATCATTACTCTGGAGTGAGGCTGAGATTGAGGGGTTCAGCATCCAGGTTGCGCCAGGGAGAGACGACTATCACAACAGCTCCAACAGGCATAGCTGGGGGAGGTCCAGGTTCGTCTATCCCGTGCCCCCCTGGCCAAAGCGAGTAAGGCAGCAAACTGTGCACTTCCCCCTTGTTCCCTGACGAAGGGGAGCAGCCTACAATGTTCCTATACGAATCGAGGGGGATGGGGAGCTTCTGACCCCTCCTCCTTAAAAGACACCCGAGGGTGCGAGGTTTGGAACTGGAATAGTCCCAGAGCAGGGAGGCACCTTTCACCTGCCTGGTTATTGTGTCTCTTTTCTGTATGTGCTTTATGAGAAGCAATCCCATTTCAGACACACCACATTTTCCTGGCACAACCAAACCCTCACCTTGCTCTAAGTTAACGGTAAAAGGAAGCTGTAGATTGAATTTGACATCCTAGCTCTTACTATTTAGGAGTTTTTGAACAAACTGACAGACACACACTCTCAAGTGTATAGCAGATATATGCTATATTTTTAACAGTTAATGTGAATGGGGGAAAAGGCTGTTTAGACAGCACATCAATTTCACTTTCTGATTCTCATGCATTAATATATTTAAGTGTTCAACACTATACAACAGCAAAAGGGAAATATTCTAATTTTGATCTCCACTACCCTTATTTACATTCAAATTAGAAAAATTTGTGAGAATATGTATAATTTATTTTATATTTTGGATCAATTTTGAATAAAAACGCTGTACTAAATGCTGATGATGTTTTACTTCAGGGAAACTTTCCAATTCCATGTTGTAAAATTTAAAATAAAGTGGTTTCACATTAAATACGTTAGCAATATCAAGATGTTTCAACTGCAAAATTTTAAAGGGGCTCAACTTTCCCAAATATGTAGCAGAATCATACAGCAAGAATCTTTAAGAGATTAATGCAGGCAGGAATGTTCAATAGTTACCTTGACTGGATTCTGAGAGTTCAGGTTTTTGTGACAGTTGTTTTGTTCCATCTTTAGTTTTTTTCAATCTGTTCTTCTCAGCTGGTGTAGACAGTTTTTGCCTAAGAGGTTTCAGTTCAAATGCCTGAAAGGCTATAACCTGATTTTTCTCCTCAGGAGAAACTTCTTTTATAGCTTCTTTTGTAATACTGACATTTTCTACAGCTATTTGGTCCTCAGCATTCGCTGTTTTAGCATCATCTTGGTGCACAGTTTCTTCTTTATTATTCAGAGCCAGTTTTTCATCTTTATTAATACATTCCAGCTCCAGCTGAATCTGCTTGTATTTCAGAAGAAGATCCTCAAAACTTTCTTCCGCGCAGTTTTCATTTTTAGATGAGTAGTTCTGTTTTCTAGATGGCGATCTTCCAAAAGTTTTGGCTGAATTATGTGTTAAGAAAACTAAATTTAATCATATTGCAGAGATGAAGATATGATCAAAGAAGAGTAAGCAACAATACGTTACAAATTAAAATATGTTCTCCCACTGGAGCAATTTTGTATTATAATTTCAAATTGAATTCTCCTCCACCATCTTAGAAACAGAACTTGTCAAAAAGTAAGACTAATTTATAAAATATGCACATTAAGAACTGAATATAAAGGACACTGATCACACTTACCCACTGTAAAGAATTATATTCTTGCTCAATTCCCTTCATTCACATTTCTTTTATTAGATACTTTACAACTGTTCACAAATGTAGAAAAATCCCATCTTTTTTGTTGAAAATTTAAGAGACTTCTGTTTACTCTGACAGCTCAAGGAATCACTCATGCTCAGCAAGTCTCCTTTCTCTCCACCCACAAACTCCGACTTGCTGGAACTGAAATGGTGGAGGCTGATAAAAGGAGCCTCACCTCCTGGTTAGACTTGCTCAAAGCAAATTAGTGAGCGTCAGACTTCTGACAGAAATATGACTCACGCACTGACTCTCTCTGTGAAGGTAAATTACTTACCTTCAATCTGATGCAGTTTGACCATTCATAAAATGTTGAAATACTAACTACAGCACAGTTAAAATCTCCAGCAACCATATCCCACTATCTGAGCTACCGCTGGGGTTAATCACCACCACCAACTAAGGAAAGTATACCACAAGGAGCCAAGGGCTCCAGTACCTGGCATCAGAAGAGTCAGGACTATACTACTTTGGTTCTGATCAGAGGCTCTGTAACAAATATTTTGGTTCACAAGGGGTTGTGCATGCATTCCCAATAGACATTGTTTACCTATTGGGTTTTCGGTTGGCCACAGCAGTCTGACCCCTAGCCAAGAGACGGTAATGGAAAACTGCTGACATTCGTGGGACAGGTCCTAAGTTCACCTACACAACTCCACAAGGTTGCATTTTTTTAAATATTATATAAATAATTTGCAAAGAGTGCAGAATTATTTTATCTTAAAGATTATTTTCCTGTCATAGTGACATATGAAAGACTAATAATCTTATCTATAAAATTAAAACTGCCTATTATGATTTGAAGTAACCCTGTAAATACGTTAAGAAATCAAAGTACAGTAAAACTCCAGTGGTCCGGCATCCAATGGTCCGGCACTCCTGATGTTCTGGCACCATCTGAAACCTGGAAGTGCTGGACAATTGGAGCTGCTCTGCCCCCAGCTTCCCCGATTCAACTGCTGCTGAAACTGACCAGCGGCTGACTCTGGGAAGCCGGGGCAGAGCAGCTGGGGTGCTCTGCCCCTGGCTTCCCGGAGTCAGCCGCTGGTCAGTTTCAGCAGCAGCTGACTTGGGGAAGTCTGGGGCAGAGCAGCTGGGGTGCTGCCAGGTTGGTCCTGCAGCGCCGAGGGGTGCATCCCCCCATTCCACCCCAGACTCCTCATAGCCCCCCCCCTTCCAATAGTCCGGCATATCTGATAATCTGGCACCCCCCGGGTCCTAAAGGTGCCAGATTATCGGAAGTTTACTGTACTTGCCCTCTTCATAATAGGGATGTTAAATATCAGTTAATTGAATAGCCAGCCTGCTAAAAAATTTACTGGAGGGGGAGAGGGTGGAAATGCGTGCAGTCTATAGCAGTAACCTGTAAGCTTTTGCGTATCAATTAATCAGTTACACTATTACATCCCTACTTAGTAAAGCTCTTTGAAACCTACTAATGTAGAGCACAAGATGATGTTATTGTTACTAATACTAATGATCTAAACAGCCTTCTAGTACATTGTCAGACCAACACATAGTATATGCTATTTTTGTATTTACAAATTATTTTTTGTGTTTTACTGTTTACATGAAATCAGGACTCAAAAGACCACTTCTATTTGGGCAGGCTATAGCCAAACTAAATGCCTATAATAATTTTTTATCCAAATAAACACAAATTGTCAATTTAACCCAACCTATTTGGCACAGTTCATTGTGAACCAAAAGCAATCAGCAGACAACCATCTGGCATTTTGAGCTTACTAAAACATCTACTTTAAAACTTTTCACCCTATTAGCTTTCTAAAGTTTAGATTAAAGCTATGTAATAACTCTTATATTAGACAGATGAACATTGTGACAATTTGAGATGCTTTTCTATTGAGGCTTGTGCATACTAACAATGGAGCTAAATTATAGCACAATGAAATTTCTAATCTGTGATTTAAACATGCTGTGAATTCAGTTTCAGACCCACAATTTTCTGTAGAGCATTTCAAAGCAAGGATAGCTTCAGAACCATGGCAGCATGAGTGACCTGGACATACCTGCATGTTCGTTTTTTAGAGACATTTGAATATCTTTGATAAACCTCCAAAAAAAGCCACTTATGTTATTCTAGCAAAACATTTCTTAAGATTTGTCAAGCTTTGGCATAATGATCAGCCAGGATAAAGCATACAAAACAAAACCAAAAAACTAAGATAGTACTGTATATACAAAAGTGCCTATAATGATTTGAAGCTGCCTCCCCCCCCGCAAAAACATATATTTAATAAGTCGTCAAACTATTTTGGAATTCTGTAATGGATAATTCCAAATCACCATTAAGCGAGATATTTGCAAACTGATAAAGCATTGGAAAAGTAACAATACCAACTGTCCCCTTAGTTACACTAGTAATTGAGAGAGCATTAGTAGGCAATCATAAAATTTTGATTTATTGTAAAGTATTTTATGTATTTTTTTAAAAAGTCTGTTTAATTTAAGCAATGTAGAATCATGTCAAAATCTCTTCTCTTCTGTGAAAGTGTGACCACGGCAGGATTCCTGGGAAAGAGGTCTCCCAGAGCTCTGTATAAACCATATCCATGAGGGGAGTAGCGCCCACCACTGGAAGCCCATTTACACTGACACTTTCCAGCACGGGGGGGGGGGGGGGGGGGGGGGGGGGGGGGGGGGGGGGGGGGGGGGGGGAGGTTTCACATCCAAGTCAGAAAGATGCCGCACTGTAAAGTGGTACTCTACACTTAGCACAAGAGAATTAGTGCAGGATGTTTTTTGTTTTGTTTGTTAAGAGGATGTAAAAATGAGTAGGGCAAATGTGCCAATGTGTTTTGAAAGAGTAAGTGGAGGGGAATTCTTAAAAATAAAATTTAAAATATTCTTACAAACCTCATCTAGGACTAAGTTAAGGATGGGTAACACAAATAGGAATGCATAGAGATTTAAAAAAAAATGAACATGCTACAGCTGTTATCCTTCAAAACATTCTGCAAAATCTCCATTCTGAGCTGAAGAGCCAGATTAAAGAAACTTTCAACTCAGCAACTGAAAACTGTTTGTATCGTTTGTTTTTCATCACTTTAGAACGTCTCTCCAAAGAAATCCACATTTTGGGGTTCCACATCACAGATTTAATCTACAGATTTGAAAATTCAGCAAAAAACCTGTACAAAATATAAGAATACCATATTTAGTCGGTCCAATAGTCCTAGCCATATATTCTATCTTCTGGCAGTGGGAATGAACAGAACAGGGAAATCTCAAATGCGCTAGATACTCCAATGTCTCTACATCTAGGGACTGGAGGTTTAGAGCACACAAAGCATAGGTTTCCCAACCTAATCACTTCAGCTAATAATACCCACTGATGGGTCTATTGTCTGTGAACTTCCTCCCCAGCTAAGCAGACCCAGCTCCTGGCCCTGGGCCCCCACCCCACTGCACTACTCTGGGTGTATTCTGGGCACTTAGTCATCAAGGTGTGAGTATAGTTTGAATTTGTAAAGTGGGCATATTTTCTGTCTTATATTCTATCCCTTTCCTAGTGGTTCCTAATACTGTTAACCTTAACTAGTGTGTAGTAAGATCTCGCTACAGTCTGCTTTGGACTTACAAATTATTCAAGATGTATCATATGCAAACTTTCCCACCCGTTTATCCCCTTGTCCAGACAATTTATGAATATGTACAACAGTACTGGCCCCAGAACGAATACTGCTCACCTCTGATGAAAATTGGCCATTCATTCCTATCCTTTTGTTTCTTTTATTTTAACCAAATACTGATCCATAAAAGGACCTTTCCTCTTATCCCATGATAACTTGTTTTGCTTACAAGAGATCTTGCCAAATATTTTCTGAAAGTCCAAATACACTATGTCCACATGCTTGCTGACATCTTCCAAGCATTCTAATAGATTCGGAGAGGCATGATTTCTCTGTATGAGAGTTGTGTTGACTCTCTCCTCCTCTCCAATATATTGAGTTTCTCTATGTTACCAATTATTCTATTCTTTCTTATAGCTGCAACCAAATTTGTTCGGTTCACCAGCCTATGATTATCAAGATCACCTCTGAACTCTTTTTTAAAAAAATCAGCATATTAGCTATTCTCCAGACATCTATATGTGTACAGAGGCTAATTTATGTGATAGTTTACATACCAGTTAGCACCTGTGCAATTTCAGATTGGAGTTGCTTCAGCACTTTGGGTGAATACCATTTGAGATCTGGTGACTTCTTATTCTTTAGATCAGTTTGTTCTAAACTTTCTCTAGTGATGCCTCAATCTGAGGCATTTCCTCAGATTTGCCATCTAAAAAATAGCTTGAGCGTGGAGATCTTCCCCACATTCTCTACGGCCAAAAATGATGCCAAGACGTCAGTCAACTTCTCTGCAATGGCGTCTTTAGAAAGCTCCTTTGGCACCAGATTGGTCAGCAGTCTGATTGATGATTTGGCAGGCTTCCTGCTTCTAAGGGGAGGACTACAATACAGGGACAAGTATTGTCTGAGCTGAACAATTAGAGTTACGTTAGTAGTGCAACTCAAATTGATGTAGCTTAGATTTATTTACTGCGGGGACCACACTGCGGAGGATTGACAGAAAAAACTCTCCAGTCAACTACCCTTACTCATCTCCATCTGCTGAAGTACTAGAGTCAACAGGAGAGTTATCCAGTCAATTTAGTGGGTCTTTACTAGATATGCTAAATCAACCACCAGTGGATCGATTGCTGCATCAATCCACCCTGTGGAGATAAGCTCTGAGGTACTTAAAAATGCTGCTAGTTTTGTGCCCTTAGCTAGTTGCTCTTATAATTTTTTCTTGGTCTAACCATATTATACCATTACACTTGACAGAGTTTAAGCTATGAGTCACTTTGGGGTTTGGTTTCTTTTTAACTGGCAGTATACATTTTGAGTCTCTATGACTGTTTTTTTAAATGGCCTCAATTTCACTACTAAGAATATTTATTTTAATTTCCATTTAGCTAGCCTTATTTTTGTGCAGTTCCCCTTTTGTACTGCTGGGGGTTTCTTTGGCATTTTTACCCTTCAAAGGATGTTAAATTGAGTTACATTATGATCATCACGATTACCAAGTCATTTGGCTACATTCACATCTTAAAGATCCTATGCTCACATAACAAATAAACCAAAAATTGGTAAAAAAATTAAGAAATTAATAAAGAATATTGTGACTGAACATCAGCTAGAAAACTTACCCACTGAACGGAAACATGAAGGTCAAGAAAAAAAAGGAGTACTGAAGACAAAATTAAAGTACTTATCTGTAACAGGAATTTAGATTCCCATGCGTATTCCCTTCTGAAGAAAAAGGTTAGCCAGAGAGCTTCTCCTGAAAATATAGCTACCCCCACTCTCTGGAGGTGATTTAATTATATCGACCAGAGAGCTCTTCCCCCCCCATCAGCAGAGAGCGGCTACACAAGAGAGCTGACAGAAATGAAGCTGCGTCAATACAGTTGTGCAACTGTAAGGTCTCTACTGTAAGGACATGGCCTAAGGTTCTATTTCCAGCTTTCCACAAGGCTTGGTCCATGATCCCAGTCACATTTTCTCTATTTTCCAATCTTAAGAGAGAGACATTCTTTGACTAAAAGCACTACACAAACATTGACAAGAGTCAGATAATATTATGAATGGAACATATAAAGCTAAACAATTAATTAAGACATGCTGTTAATAATGCTCTCTGCTCACTCCAAATTAGGGATGTTAAGAAGCAGGTATTTAACTAATTGTGTAGTTGACAGAATTTTTAATCAACCACACGGTTAATTGATGGGGAAGGCGCTCAGTCCCAGCTCGTGCCAGGTCCAGGAGCTACCCCAGTTGTGGCTCTGCATTTTAAATGTAGTAAGAGCTAGGCTGCCTGCCCACCTCTTACAACATTTAAAATGCAGAGCCACAGCGGGAGTAGCTCCCATACCCGGCACAAACTGGAAGGGAGCCAGGCTTGCTCACACCAGGGCCCAGCAGGGAACTGGGACCAATCGTGGAGAGAGGCTGCTCCTAGAGCAGCTTCTGCCTGTGGCCAGCCCAGGCTGTCACAGACAGCAGCTGCTTCACAGCAGCAGCCTCTATGTGCAGGGGGGTTCCAGCTGCCTGCTGCAGCAGCCTCTGCCCATGGTGACCCCGGGCCCACAACAGACTCCCCTGGAGCCCCTCCTGCGCCAACAGTGCTGGAAGGAACTGGCTTTTAAACCAGCTCCCGCTCCCCCCCACATACAGAGGCAATGGGGGGGGGGGGGGCTCAGAAATACCAGTAATCAACTCCATTACCCAATAAGCCTAGGCTTATTGGATAGTTGACTACTCACATACATCCCTACTACAAATGTAATCTTATGTAAAGACTAACAATTTCTAAATATTATCTGGACTCGAAATGACAAGGATCTCTCATTCCCACCTTTTAAACAGATCTCAAGCCTTGGCTTCACTAAGAAAAATATCCCTTGCTGATAACTAGTGTGAGTAACTGATGCAACTGAGCAAGTGGTGTATGTAATTTAGTTGCATGCACAGACAATGGCAAACTGCTTTCAGTATTAAAATCAAGGAGAACAGCTTTAAACCAATTTCTAAAAATATACTTGATGCAATTTATCCCTACCTATACTTATAATTAAGCTATATGGTCAGTGCACCCATTCCTGACCTTCCACCAAATGGGTGGTTTCCCACCTTAGACCAGGACACAGACCTGACGGATGCAAAATGAGAGCAACTTCCTTGCTGGTTCTACTATTTCATCTGCCATGGGAAGAACTATTAAGGTACTGTGATGTTGTCTGACCAATACTTTTTAACATCAGATCTACACCACTGTGTCCAACTCCAACAGCAGTCACAGCTTGTATGGCTTCCCTTTCTAGCAAACGACCACAAATGATAGCATCAAACAAGGGGCTTGACATGTGCTCTATGCATAGAGCTTTCAGTGAAAGGAAAGTTAAAACAAAGCACAAGATAACAACCAAGATTAGACCCGCTACAGTACTAGCAAATACTGAAAGCAGACAGGGATGTGAATCCATCACTGCCCAATAGGCGAAATCAGCAACTTTAAAACTTTACTGCTCAGATAATTAGCCTAAACTCTGAGGTTAAGGCTCCCTCCCCGGAGCCAATCCACTTCGCAAGTCTCCTGTCAGGCTGGGGAGGACGAGGCCGCACTGAGTTTTGCATACAGTGCCCACGCGGATCCGGGACCCAGCTTCACACCAGCCCGTCGCCATGCACTCTGGACAACGCGACCCTGAGGCGCAGCCCGTGGATCTGGATGGCAGCGCGCTCGGGGCGTTGTCCTTCTCGAGGCGTTTAAGCGAGGCACCCTAGACAGAGCCTAAGGGATGAGCCTTTCCACTCCACCGCCCGCATCCACCGCTGTCAGGACACGAGGAACACACCCAGGCCCCCACTGTCCCGCACAAGGATACACTTTCGAGGGGAGAGCTCCCTCCAGCCCTGGCTGCAGCTGAATCCGGCTCCTCCCCCGCCCCCGGGCGGCCTTCCAGGGGGGTTGCTTCCCCGGTCTCCCCCACCCCGGCTCCTGCCCCAGCGACCCCCGCCGCGGTAGGGCCTGCCTCGGAAGCGGAACCGATCCAGCGCGTTGTGGCTGCGCTCCCAAAACGAGAGCCTGGGGCCGGAGTCGGAGTGGGAGCCCGGAGGCATCCGCGACGAGGGCAGCGGCGGCGGGTGAGAGCGGAACGACTCCTTGGGCCGGTAACCGCCGTGGCCGTGCAGGTGACCGAGTTCCGGGGGCGGCTGGTGCCGCGAGCCGGGGAAGCGGCGCGAGCAGGAGGAGGAGAGGGAGGCGCCGCCGCGGAGGCCGGGAGGCGGCCTGCGCCTCGAGTAGGGCCTGGTGCTGATGAGGCCGCCGGCGGGCTCGGAGCCGTTATTGTCGTCGTCGCTGATCTCGCCGTCCTCCAGCTCCCCCTCCTCCTTCGGGGACAGGCCGCTAGGCTCCAGCGGTGCCGCCTCCGCAGCGGCTGCAAGCGCCGCCATGGCCCCGCTCCAGGCGCTCGGCCTCCAGGCAGAGGCAGGGAGTGGCTCGCAGCGGAACAGTCGCTTTCGATTCCGGAGCAGCCCAGCCCCAAACTTCCCCACCACGTCGGTCTTCAGGATCCCCCCTCCGCGCCCTAGCGCTCCCCCCGCGGCCAACTCTGCTCTCGCGAGAACTAATAGTTTCCCCTCTCCCAGACCCCTCGAGAGGGAGGGGGGGAGGAGAGCCGTGGTAGATTGTGTAATAAAGAGGGGTGGCGCGCTGCATCGTGGGAGTTGTAGTTCTGACTAACAGCCTACGGCCGTTACAAAATGTACAGGAAAGAGCCGGGGCCGCAGCGACAAGAGCCCAGGCGTCCTGTATGGGGCGGGTATGGATAACGGTCTCCAAGGGTGGCGGCGTTTCCCGCCATGTTGGTGAAGGAGCTGCATGGAGCAGCTGCGATTCCGCCGCCATCTTATTAAAGGGGCAAAGCGAGCCTGCCCCCGCCCCCGCCCCCGCCCCCGCCCCCGCCAGCCGCCTGCGAAGGGAGATGCCGACCAGCTGCGCGGCGGCGGGGTGCGCCGCTGTCTACAACAAGAGCGTCAACGTCAGCTTCCACCGGTACCGCCCGCGCGGGGGGAGCGGGGGATTGAGGCCTGGCTCTCCGGGTGGTTTTCTGCTCCCGTGGCTGCGGGAGCCTCCGGCTTTCTAGTCAGCAGCCCTTAGAGTGGCTGCCGCGGGCGGGGAGACCTGGCTACGTGGCCCGAGTCTGTGCGCTTCGCTCCATGAACTCCGCACCCAGGCGCCCGTGTAGACACGATTTCATTCTCCGCCTCTTCTTCCCCCTCCGCCCCCTCCCCGGGTTGTGGCTCGAGTCTAGTCCGCGCTTTGGAGAGCGCGGTCGTGGGGAAGCGAAAGGGAAGAAGCGAATTGCCGTGTCTAGTGTTATAGTTGTACAGCGCCTGACACAGGAGCCCTTCAGCTTTGCCGGGTTGTTTCCTTCCTGCTGCTTTCTTGTACTTTGACATGCAGCTCAGGCCTATCGTAAGAATGAAAGTGGAGCCTTCCCTTCTGAGAGGAGCGGGAATTGTTAGTCAGGCTTGTCTAAAGCTGCCCTCTTCCTTTTGACATCCTCTGCTACATACTAATGCCCGATTCACAGCTAGGAGAGAGAATGGCTTTGGTAGAGAAGCATCCATCCCGCCTCCTCAGTCAAGGGCTGACCTCAGCCACAGGAGGCACGGTCCCATGTTATTCTCGTATTTGTATACTAAAGCACACATTTAAACACTTGACATTAAATCTTTTTAGACTTTATTTGTACATAAAAGAAGCAGAAAAAGGGGCATAACCACCAATTAAAAAAAAAGTTTACGAGGTATATTTACATCTTAGTTAAGTTGAGTGTGGTTTTGGAGCTTGGATGCTATGCACAGACCTGCCATGATAAACTAAAATGTGGAGGAAATAGTGTGATTTTTAATTCCTTGTAAAGCTGAATTGTAAGGAGTTTGATAGTTGAGCTTGTGCTTCATTCACTTTACTGTTTGCTATTACAATAGTACTCCAAATCCCCAAAGTAGATTTGGTTTATGTTTTTCCCCCAAGTTTTCCCCCTTTATTATATATTTATCATCATAGCTGGGGAAAAAAATCCTTGATAGAGTCCAAGGCTAGAAGGGAGTAATTGTGTGAGGTGATGAGCCATTCCTAAACTAGATCTTCATTAAATCATATGCAGTGATGAATAGTAATAGAGATGTAGCCATGTTAGTCTGGTCTTGCAGAAACAAAAGACAGGTCTATGCAGCACTTTAAAGACTAACAAGATGGCTTATTAGGTGAGCTTTCGTGGGCCAGACCTAAGTGGGTCTGGCCCACGAAAGCTCATCACCTAATAAACCATCTTGTTAGTCTTTAAAGTGCTGCATAGACCTGTCTTTTGTTTCATGCAGTGATGAGTCATTTTTGTGCTCAGCTCAGCCAGTCCACAAATCAGGAGCTGGTCTATTGGTTCTCAGGGCACCAGCCTCACAGCAGCTTGGTTAGCCCTACATGATTTTATGGCTTGGAACACCAGTACCTAATTGATAGTGATGACAGACTCTTCAGTCTGATTTCAGCACTGTCCTTGTTCTATCTTAGCCCTACTCTTGACTTGTTCCAACCCCTTTCTTGACTCCTGGCTCAGGTTCCTGGTCCAGGTGTCACTGCACAAACCACTAGTCTTATTTGGACTGTACTAACTAGGCTGTGCCCTCATTATCTTGCTTTCTGACCTCTTGTATAAAATAGGCCATAACATTTCCTCAAAATAAAATTCTTGTATAAATATCAGAGGGGTAACCGTGTTAGTCTGAATCTGCATGAACAATGAGAAGGCCTGTGGCATCTTATACACTAGGGCTGTGTCTAGACTGGCCAGTTTTTGCGGAAAATCATCTGCT
>CM057845.1:59282995-59297907 GCA_030068395.1 Apalone spinifera
AGCCTAACAGATTTATTGGAGCATAAGCTTTTGTGGCATCTGACAAAGTGGGACTTTGTCCACAAAAGCTTATGCTCCAATAATTCAGTTAGTCTATAAGGTGCCACAGGACTTCTCATTGTTCTTATATAAATAATACTACAGGTTGGACCTCCCTGGTCCGGCACCCTCGGACACCTAACTGATCCCAGATGAGGGGTTTTTCCATATCAAGGGAGGTCATTTCAGGACCCCTGCTGCTCGCCCCCCACCCAGGCTTCCTGGATTCTGACCCCTCTCCTCCGCAGCCCAGATATGCCATGAACTGGCTCCCACTGCCCTCCGTCGCATCCCAGCTGAGCCATGTGTCAGCTTCCGGACCCCCACCCATCTGCAGCGCACTGGGATTCTCTGATCCTGGAACATTTTTGGTCATGCTGTACCACAGATGATCCCAGACCAGATGATCCCATATTTTAGAGGCGCAACCTGTAGCGGTATCTTACCTAATTATTTCTGTTGACTTTTCTCTAAGATTTCCCTTGGATCCCAAGAGAAGAAATGAGTGGATACGCCTTGTAAAACGCAATAATTTTGTGCCTGGCAAACATACTTTTCTTTGCTCAAAGCATTTTGAATCCTCCTGTTTTGACCTAACTGGACAAACTCGACGACTTAGAATGGATGCTGTTCCTACAATTTTTGATTTCCCTGCACATCTAAAACTCAGGGTAAGTTTTTGGACGTATGTCACTCCCTTATTTTCTTTTTAATTAAAAGAAATAAAGACATGCACAAGTGACAGTCTCATACAAAATTCTACATAATTTTTAAGAAAATAAATCAACAGTTTCTTTTATTTTACAGTTATAACGTTATTATATGTCATCCACACCTATCCACCCTTTCCTTTAAGGAACACTATCACCTTATGTCATTTATCTAAAGTTTTACCAGTTGTTAAAACTAATATCTTTCAGCAATAGGAATTTGGTTAAGAGGAAAAACATTTACCTTAATAAAGGAAAACAAATACCTTAGGTATTTGACAACACTTCCGTGTATAGTCAATTTCAGTTTTCTCTGTACAGATTTTGTACAGAATTTTTTTTTTGTCCTGACTTGTTTTTGTTTTGTTCCTTTGCACAGCAATAGGAGAAAGAAAAGATATATGTTTTAATGGAAAAAAAGTAATTACAAAATCACCAGTCTTGGTAGGGAAACAGGAATATGAATGGTAGTTGAAATTACTTTTTAATAACTTTTTAAATGGTGATCATGTCCATTTATGTATGCACACAACTATAAATGCATTGTTTCTGCAAACTCGTCCCATGAATGCCTTTAACATTTCTCTGTCTTTAGAGCTAAATGCACTTTATAAAGAAGTTCAGCAACATTACCCCCCATTTTACAGATGAGATAAATGTCTTTGATTTCATCAATAGTGGGCAGGGGTGATTTGTGGGAGAGGCATGAATGGTCACATGTAAAACACCAACGGAGAGCAAGGGGCCAGCGGCAAAGCTAGAAGGGAAGAAGTGGGGCCAGAGCCTTTCTTTTTGCAGTTCCAGCCATGCTGCCTGCCAGGGACACTACCCGATACAGTTCAGTGAAATGCAGGCAGCATAGCAGGAGAGTTTCTGGGAGAGGACAGAGCCCTCCAACCACCCTGCCCCAGGTTACATGCCGTGGGGAGGGGACAGACTGGGGATGGGAACAGTCACGTAGCGGAGTATATTCTAGGGATGTAAGCGACTAGTCGACTAGCCGTTAAACAAAAGCTTATCAGATAATCGACGCACTAATTGACTAGTTGCTTCTCCCCCACTTGCTGTTTCTATCACAAAGAGGCAGCAAGGTGGGGGGTAAGGAGGGCGTGCTGGAGGGAGCCAGCTTAAAAGCCAATTGTCTCCAGCTCCATAGGATGGGGCAGAGGTGCAGTGACGGCCAACTTTGAAATGTACAAGAGTCCCCAATGGGAAGTCAAGAGTTCCCCCGCTGACCCGAAGCTCCACGTGGGTGCTTCCCCCTTTCAAATGTACAAGAGCCCCAGCTGGGGACACTTCTACGTTTCAAAGCGGAAGCCCCCGCCTGGAGTCAGCAGGACTCCCCGCTGGGGCACTTGTACATTTCAAAGGCAGAATGTGGAAGTTCTTACCGACTAATCGAATAGTCAATGGAAATCCCATCAACTATTTGATTAGTTAATGAATTGAAATTTAACATCCCTAGTATGTTTCCCCCGCCTCCCAACTGGTGCCTCCTTTGTGTCCCTCCCCAGTAGTCACCCATGGTATCGTGAGATCAGAATTGTTTTATGCAGGTTTTTGTATTAGAAATTTGCAAAATAAGTGCTACCTCTTGTTTCTGATACGAGTCAGTTTTTGCTAGTGTGGATTGTGGAGGTTTTTTGTTTGTTTCTTCACACAGCAATAGGATTAAAAAAAGATACAAGATATTTTTCAATGGAAGTTACTCACATATAGCTAGCTAGAAGCAGAGTCTTTTCTCCATTTGTAAGCATAATAGTATTTAGCTTTTATATTGAGCTCTTTAGCAGTAGCTCTCAAGGTGCTTTAAAAAGGTCACTATCCTTATCCTAATTTTCCAGATGGGAAAGCTGAGGCACAGAGCAGATGTTTGACATGGTTTACTCAAGCAGTGTCCCCTAGCAAGGCTCATGACACACCCATAAATAGAACCCAGATCTTTAGTCACCATCTAATGCTCTATTTACTAGGTATTATATTTATATAAGCCAATTAATTTAAATAAGTTGTTATGCAGTCTAATGTTCTGTGTGATCATTTTAATCAATTCATCAGAGTATTATTTTTGGACAATCAAGCATCATATTTAACTCATTTGAACAAGATGTCTTGATTTTAGCATCTCATTTCCAGAGAGTGCATTCTATATAAAGAAGCACTTTTCATTGTCCCTCTTTCTTTTCACCCACACTCTCACTAAGCTATTAACCTCAGCAGGACTTCGAATCTTAGGTTGATAATATCCTGTAATAGTTGAAAACCAAGAACACACACAGTTAATTTGGACCTTAGATACATGTGAAATATTGACTGTGCAATGCACCAGAGGGCAGAATTTGTCCCTCTGAACAATATTAATCAATTTCTTTGGAAGTACAACTGGAAATCCAGGCATTCTGAAAGCAGTGTCAAAAACCCTGTTTGGATTCGGATTTGACTACCCATATTCCATCTCTCCCTGAACACTACCTCTATACCTAAGGTGCCTGAAGTATGGATGTGAATTCTCAATAGAGGAAACTGCTGCTTGTTTAAACTGCAGGTGCAATGGGGGCAGAGACCTTGCCTGTAGAGTATCATGTAGACTTATAATACTGTGTAAGTAACTACACATGCTGAAAATATGCCTACTTCAAATTTAACTGTTCTCTTCATTCCCTCTAAAGCACCTGGCCATTGTCGGAATACAGGATATTGGGTTAGATGGACCTTTGGTCTGACACACACTATGGACTGACTTTCCATTACTTGAGTTGGAATTCTGTTTTCTGAAGAGTCAGACTATAAGACGGGGTGGGCAATAAGCAGCCCTTGGGCCAGACGCTTTATTTACCTGCGCATCCACAGATACAGCTGCTCTCAGCTCCCGTTGGCCAAAGTTCACAGTTGCCTGTTCTTGGCTAATGAGAGCTAAGGGAAGTGATAGTGTGGCCTGCGTCACTTCCTGCAGTTCCCAGGGACCGGGAATGGTGACCTATAGCTAACAGAAGTTGAAAGTGGCCATTCTTGCAGATGCACAGGTAAATAAAGTGTCCAGCAGCCCACCAGGGACTAACCCTGGTGAACCATGTCTGGCCTGCGTGCCACTTACTACCCACTTTTGCCTAAGGACTGTCGACACACAGGCTTGGTGCTGACGAGCTGCGTAATAAAACTACAGCATGCTAATCTGCTGTGCACTAAAGCTGCTGCGTAAATACTGCAGTGGGTCAAAGCACACTATAGAATTACTAGTACATGGTAGTGGGGTCCACGCAGTTACTCAGTGCATGGCAGATTAGTGCACTATAGATTTAACAAACTGGGGGTGTAAGTCTACATGTGAACAAGCCATTAGTCTCAAGTAGTGTAACCCAAAATAAGGAGCACACAGCTTGTAGCATGCTTTGAAATTTGTTGTTTAAATGGCTTGTCTAGCATCTTTTATGCTCAAAATGTAACATTGCAATCAGTTTTGTATACTTGCATCTCAAAGCATAATTACAATTTGTTTACTCCTTAAATACAAGCAATCTAGAATTAATTCTTACTGAAATATAGCATTCCAGAGGACTGGACCTATAGTTTGTATTGCAAGTATAAAAACTGCTGTATGATATTTGGTATTCTAGCACAGTAGTTCCCAACCTTTTTGATACCAGGGACCAGCATACCCATTCACAAACTTTTGGTGGACCAGTAACATTTTAGTTTCATATTTGCATGTTCATTGTGCCAATTACAAATAATAAATGTGCAAACAAAATGTTACCGGTCCGCCAAAAGCCCTGACCTCCAGAGTCCCTCAGTGCCAGCCCAACACGCGTTAGAGCCCCCCCCACCACCAAAACCCCCAGTGTCAGCCCTGTTCCCATAGTTCCTCCCAGCACTAGCCCCACCTCCCAGAGCCTCCAGTGCCTGCCCCACTCCCCCTCACCTAGCCCTGCTCTGTCTTCCAGCTGAGCGCTGGTATCCAGGTTGCTGCTGCGGTAAGGCTGCATTGTGCGGCCCTCCCAACGCTCAGTGAACTTCTGTTCCTTGGCCAGGAAGAGACTCCACCCCTGCCCTGCCTTCCCAGGCCTGGCAACAGCCCAGCCCCTGACACACACAAGGGATTGGCAGTGTCTGTGACACAAGTAACATGGGCAGGTGCACGTTTCTGATGGCTCGAGAATTCCTCCTCAGGCCATTAACAGTCAGGGCCCAGAGGTGCAGGGTCACTCAGCCCGTGTGTGTCTCAGGCTCTCAGCACCCACCCAACAACTGGGCAGTACTAGCACCCCCAAAACCCACTGGTTTGAGTCAGGGAGCCCAGCTACCCCCACACAACTCTGACTAGAGCTGCCGGCTGCAGTGCCCCGGGACATTGGAAAGTAGCCGGACACGTTGTGCAGGCCAAAGCTGGCAGGGGAGACCCTGCGGGGGGAGCCAGGGCCTGCTGGAGGAGGAGCGGAAATCACAGACATCCAACTCAGCTTCCCGGGGCCTCTAACCTGATCCTTCTCGATAATATCAAGTTGGGACATTCCTGGCTACAAAGGCTCCACTCCTTGGTTCCAAATACGCCACCCGCAATAGAAAGGACATATGGCAGCTGCCAGCTGGCCCACACGACTGCCGATGGAGCTGGAACCAGGGCCGTGGTGACGCTGCTCCAGTAGGGACAGCCTCACTGCAGGCCAGCTCTCTCCCCGGCACACGGGACAGCCCTCAGCACCATTCACCATAGGAGATTAATTTTTAGTGTGCGCGCTCCTCATAGGGAACAGAGCTCCCCAGCAGGTGGGGCTCATTAGCAGCTAGGGTCGTGGCCTGGCAGAGTGCACTGCCTGGCAGGCACGGGTTCATAGCCGCCACCAGTCCATGGACTGATGGTTGGGAACCGCTGTTCTAGCATTACTAAATGGGAAGTAATATGGCTTATTTTTTTTCTTTTGTTTATTTATAAATCCTGGTCATAGCTGCTTGGTATCAGTTAGGGATGTTATAAATTTAAAAAATTAACTGTGTAACTGATAAAATTTCTATCGGTTACACATGCGGCTCTCAGCAGCCCTATGAAAAGTGTAACTGGTGCCGGTAATCAGTAAATATCAACTTCTTGGTTAACCGGTTGCCTGGTTACACTCTTACATCCCTAGTATCAGTGCAGATAAAACTTAAAATCTAGCAAATGAGGCATAGTTTGTTTTTCAAAGATCAAAACTTTATTGAATGACTTATTTATAGATTACTGGTTACTCTTGCTTACTCGTTTTTCACAGCCTAGATTTATATGAAGGTGTAATTGTAATTATTTGTTTATTAACACAAAAAGATGCAATTTTCTCATGATTTAGTGCAGCTTTTATATTGTTTTCTGAATTTTTCCATTCTTCCCATTTCCAGAGGAACTATTCTTCCTGTTTCATCTTGCATGTTTTGGAGACTTTGTAAATAATCAGGATCTATCTTTCTCTAACACAGTGCTTCACTAAATTTGAGATGGTAAGGTGAGGAATACCTTCTAACACTGATGTTGTTTTTATCTGAAATGACAAGAAAGTAGGGGTACCGTAATAATACATATTACACACAATTTACAGATTCCTTACTTTTGGATTTGTAGAAATGTAGTAATTACATGTTATATTAATCTAAAGTTTGGCATTTATAAACTTGCATAATACGATAAATTTAATTTTTTTTCTTTTCTTATAATTTTATTTACAGAAACCTATATCAAAAAATCTTCTGAAGAAGCAAGATGTTTACTCCTCAGAAGGGGCATCGAACTTCAAAACAAACATTAGCTGTAGACAAGTATTACTTGAACATAGTTATGCTTTCAGAAGCCCCATAGAAGCCAAGAAAAGGATATGTAAGTTAGAGAAGGAGATAGCAAGCTTGAGAAGAAGAATGAAGAACTGCATTAAAAAAGAACGTAGAGCCACACAAAGATGGATAGAAATGATTTGCCTGATCAAAAGCTTAGAAACAAATAATATTTTGCCAGGGATTACACTGAACCACATTTTACCAAATGCCTTAAGAAACCTTCCCTTTGAAGATTTCAAAAATATTTTACGGGAACGGCAAGACCATCTATAACAGATCTGCCAATTTTGAAACTAGACTTCAGAAATTAAATTTATACTGAATATAATGCCCAAAAAATCCGTCCTAATTAATATGTTCTTCTAAAACATTCTTGTGGTACGGAGTGACAACGCTGGTTCTTATGGCTGCTTAAGTACTCAATTGCAAATACTTCTATGTTACTAATGAAAACTTCACCACAAATCTTTAATAAGTTTTCAGTCAGTTAATAAGAGTGCCTTATGCAAAAACTAGTTCTGTGAATTAACAGGTTTTTCATTTTTAAATAATTGAAAATTATATGGTTTGGTTGGTCTATTTTTGTAGAACATCTGAGTAATTGAAATGGACCATTTTTTGATGGAACATGTACTCTATCCAGGTAAGTTTAAGAATAATAACCATTACTTTGTATTATTTAACAATCAGACATAGAATTTTCTATGAATGAATGCTGGCCCACAGTCCCTCGTTGTCCTGAGATTCACAGTTAAGTACCTCCAGTACCATCGTTTGAGACCCCACAGAAGCCTGTGTGTGTGTGTCCAGGTTCCATAGTAAGTCATGTGTAGAAGCTGACATGCTGGGAAAAAGTGGCTTGGTAAGATCAGAAAGGTGCGGTTGTTCATTAGAAGTTTCCAAAGGACGTGTGGCTTTTCTGCTGAGCATTTTGTCTTGTCCCAGTAGCTGTCATTGCAGCTGCCCAGACATAAGGCAATGCTGGAGACCACAGCTATTGTGGTGTTACAGAACCTTTTCATATTTAACATAGGTATCCTGTGGACCATCATTTTGGCAACAGGACAGTATAGAGAGCAATTTCCATGAGGGGTTGTTACAGAGCCACAGAAATTTTCTGTGAGGGGATGATGTGAGTCCTTGTTTGGAATTTTTTTTAGCTTTAAAATATGTATATTTGTAGTTGATCCAAATTCAGAACTTTTCAAAATCACTAGGCATTTAAGTTCTTTTCTCAGTTTGGACACCTTGTTACTTCGATGGACAGTTCGAACCTGTTATCTGAGTGGAATGTCATAGTATAGTTTACTACTCCCTACTGTAAACTGCATACCTGTGAACTGTTGTTATGGCTTGACAGTTGGATAAAAGACGTCACAAAGGTTGGACAAGCAAAAGTTCTGGGAAAAGGAGGCATCAAGAAAACAAAATATGAAAATATACCAAAAGGATAAATTGTATGGAAACACAGTTAGGCTAATCACACAAACTGTAAGAGAGGTTATTGGTTAACTGACTCCAAATGCCAAAGTGGTGTTGAAATTATTCAAGTTGCATTTTGACAAAGTGCTGAAGTAAGCATTTTAGACATGCTAAATGAATAGGGTCTCCTGAGAATGGATGTCAGCTCTGTGTCATGAGCAGAAGAATCAGAAGGAGCAGTGAAAAAGTTGAAAAAATGGGAAAGCTTCAGCATAGACAATATAACAGCTGGGTCACTAAAATGGGACAAGTGCTATGAAAGTATTAGGAAAATATACAACAAGGTATGGGAGCAGGAGGAGATACTGGGTAAACACAACAGTATGTACCAATCCTGAAGAATAATGATTCTGCCGATCTGAATAATTGTAGAGGCTATTCTCAGTATCAGGGAAAATGAAAGTAATTATCCACAGACTAAAACCAGTTTTAGAAGTAGTAGGCAAGGAAGTGAGACTTCAAGCCAGGCTGAAGTTGCGTTGATCAGATATTTATCCTCCAATAGTTGCTTTGGGCATGGGAAGGTAGAGAGATACTTGCTATTTTCATCAATTCACAAAGGCATTTCTGTTGCTTTGGAGGAAATCATGGTGTAAAGTACAGGTTGCACCTCCCTAAATTGGGACTCTGCTCCTGCAACATCTATGGTTTGGCAGGACCATGGATGTTCCCGGACCCAAAAAGCCCCAGTGACTGGGAGTTGGGCAGCAGGAGGGTTACCAACTGTGAGCCTGACAGGCCTAGCAGCAGCCCAACTCAGGTGCTGGGGCCATGGCAGCCTGGCCGAGCCTGGCTCAATGGCAAAGTGACTAGCCAGGGCTGGAAACAGAGCCAGCTTTGGGCTGGGGGACCTCCACTGATCCAGCAAATTTCCTCATTCAGGGCCAGTTAGGTCCCAAAAGTGCCAGACCAGGGGGGCCCAACCTGTATTAAAATCATACTGCGTTTTATAATTGCAGTTATCTTATCTGAAAGTTTTATGTGCAAGGATTTGTGTAGTGTGGCATGAGAATTGGTGGAAAGCTGATCAAGTTGAAGTTTGGTGTAAAACAAAGGGGTATGGAAACCCTGGCACTTATCATCATGTTCTTAAATTAGACTTTAAAAATGTTAGACAAATCAGAGGACATGACATTGTGTTGTTTAGGGTTATGCGCTCTGTCTTTTGCAGGTGGTGTGCAGCTGGCAGTCGCATTTGAATTAACAGTAATACTCTTCACTACTTCAGAAAATAAAATAGTCATCTTGGATTTACAATAAATTCCAAGAACAGGAATAGATACATCTTGGCAAAGAGGCAATAGGACAGTATTGAAACATAATGGCAGTATGTCTTAGAACAAGTAAAATCTTATGTATACCTAGCAAGCTTGAACTGTGCCAGTGGTTCCATCAAGGATGAAGTTAAAAAGAGATGGGCTTTAGCTACAAATGCTGCAAGGAAATTGAAGAAATTATGGCCTGATAGAAACGTTCTTTGGTACTAACGTGAAATGAGTTGATTATCAGTATTGATAGATCAATATGAGGAGACAGCTGTCCGTGGCATTGAGGTGAACATCATTCTGCTTTGAGAACTTAAATACATCAGTGTTATTGTCTTGTTAGATCATTTTGGTGAAACACTGCAATTGATGGCTGATCTTGTTGGGCAAGAGGTAGCACGTATCGATCTGATTAAAACTAAATCCCTGACCATATCCTCCAGCTCCATACTATAATTAGTTCAGTAGTAAACATCTCAGGTGGGACATCAAGCAGGTGGCAATTGTCAAATATTTGGATAATATCGTAGACTGTGCTGGGAGCCGCTCTAAAGAGGCCGATTCTTGTATAACTGCACCTACTGCCATGTTTTGGGCCCTTCAGCAACCTCTGTGGGGGGGTTGTGACATGCTTGTCACAAAGCTATGGATCTATCAATCTATAGTTTGAGCAACTTTCTTATACAGAAATGAATCATGGGTGTGGACAAAGTCTTAAAAATAGGCAATTGACATGTTCAATTCTCAGTCTTTCTCAGCTGCTCTATAAAAAGGCAGGAAAAGACCCAAAATGAAGATATTCAGGGCCAAACCCCACGGTCATCTCCATCAGCGCTAGTCTGGTTTTAGTGACTTGCTTGATATGGAGGTATTAAAATTAAGAGTAACTCGGCTACCCCCTCAGACTTTGAAATTTGTTAGTGTGTACAGGATAAACTTAAACAACAAATAGCCTGGTAGCACTTTAAAGACTAACAAAACATGTAGATGGTATCATGAGCTTTTGTGGGCACAGCCCACTTGTTCAGGAATGCTACTACGTGGCCGGTGAGCACATAGATATTAAAATCTTTTGGTGGTGTAACAAGACTGCCAGTGAACACAATCAGACTGCCCTAAGCATCTTGCCCAGAGGTCGATCCAGTGGTGCTTGAGTTGCCATTTCCCTTTGAGCTTTGTCATGAAAACTAAACACATAGGGCATGTCTAGACTACATGGCTCCGTCGACGGATGTCGACCGCCCCGGTAAACCTCATCCAACGAGGCATAACAGGGAGGTCGACAAATGCCTTTGATGTCTACCGCGGAGCGTCCAGACTACAGTGCTGTGCCACCAAACAGCTGATCGGCACAGTGCGGCAGCCATTTTAATTTAAATGAAGCGGCGATTATTTAAATTGCCGCTTCATTTCCCTTTGCCTACAACCCTAATCTACATGGCTCTGTCGATGGAGCCATGTTGTCTAGACGTGTCTATAGTTAGCTATATTGTGATAATTCACCATTTTCTCCTAAAGTGTTTTTTTAATCATTCATTAGTTATCTTTAGATGAGTACATTCACATAAGTAATTAAACTTCAAAAGAAATATTTTTCTTGTAAAATATACTTAATAATGAAACCTTGTACTTTTTTTCTTTTGTGTTTAGGTATTGCCTACCTGAGAGATGTTTCATACAAGTATATACTACAGGCATTTTCAGTACCTCTGTAAGGTAAGTGCTTTTTAAGTAAAGGTTTTAACAAGTAATATTTCAGAAATGGCTAACTAGTATACTACATACTATATAGAATATACCTGTACTCAGCTTTTTTCACATTTTAAGCTTGTTCAATATAGAAATAAATATATATATCTTCCCTTAATGAGGGATGAGCATGTTAGTGGGGGGGTGGGAGGTTGTGTTTTATTCCCCCCTTTACTTTTTCAGTAATTAGAAGATGCAATTGCCATAAAAAGAAAAGGGAACTTAGCTATTCTCTTCAAAATACGCTATGCTAATTGTGCTTACACTTTTTTCTTTTTCTGGCATATAACTGCTTGTACTGCTCAGAAGCAGTTTTATTTTTAATCTAATTGGCGAGTACTTCTCATTCTTTTCTTTGAACACCAAGTCACAAAATCGTTGATTTTCAAAAAAAAAAAAAAAAATACTCAGACTATTAATCTACCTCAAAAAAACAGTGGTACAAATCTTATTTAAATCAGAACTTCAAATGCTGATTATGTAAATCATGGCAAATTTAGTATTTTACAGATCTTAATAGGGATTCTTTTTATCAGTGGTGTAAACAATATAACAATATCCCAGTCTTGGTAATGTTTGGATGTTAAATTCCAATAAAGATATGACTTGTTTGTCAAGTTGGATAAATTAATAGTAACAGATCTTCCACACATCAGAAAAGGGAAAAAATGTAAAGATAATGAATATATATAACAGATTCTCCTTAGGTACATTTTAACTTGTGGCAATACCAAGGGCCCCAGTCGTGAGCCAGGACTCTGTTGTGCTAGGTATTTGTATAAACACACACACAAACTGTTCGCACCTCAGTGAATTTAAATGTATCTATAAAACGAGGTCGCAGGTCGATTTATATAAAGGAGCTCGAAAAAACAACTTAATACTGGTCAGCAGGATAGTCTGTGGTCTTGACATGCCAGCTGTTTAACTGTTACTTTTTTTTCATTATTCCCTGGAGGTTGATTTATTTGCATAAGCTTTTGAAGAAGGTGGGACTTGATGGCTAATGTTTATAGGGGAAATTTTGGTGGGAAAAGTACCTTATAATTTGGCGTCTTTGAGGTTGGAGTTTCTGGAGATTTGTGGCTGGTTTTAGTTCTCTCTTTAAAGTCCAAAATCCCCAAGTTAGCGGATTGCTGTATATTTTTTTTTGTTGTTGTTCTAAATCTAAACATAGATTTTAAAAACAACTAAGGGCCTCCAGCTCACTACACTTGCCAACCCCCCTCTCCGGGGATAGGCAGCCCTGGCTTTCATCTGGCCACCAGGGAGAGCCAGGCCAAGGCGTGGCGGGCCAGGCCAAGGCGTGGCAGCCCTGGCCTGTTGCGGCTCTCTCCCCCCCCCCGCCATCAGAGGGGTTGGGCCAAGGCTGGCCCGGTGCTCTCTGCCAGGGGTTGGGCTGGGCTGAAGCTGGCCTGGCTCTCTCCCCCTGGCTGCCAGGGGGTTGGGCCAAGGCCAAGGCTCTCTCCTCACCCTAGGACGGTCCGAGGCCACCCCGACTCTTTCCCCCTCCACCAGCCCCGACACTTCCCCCCCTGCCTGTGGTCCTGACGTTTGCTGTTAGATATTGCTTTATCCATAGGAGCATAATTTGGAGGATTCAGGATAGGGCTGAGCAAAATGTTCACACAAATTCAAAACTTACGCAACAGGTTGGATATCAATTTTCTTACAAAAATACTGTAGATTTGTCAAGTGTTTCAATGAAGTTTGTTTGTGACTGTGTCCATATGTTTTAGTGAAAGTTGTAGATGACAATGAAATAACTGAAAAATTATGTTTTGAGATATGAATCTATGTATAATGCAAAGGTTTGCACAAACCCGCACAAAGGGAAGCCACTGAGATTTTCAGAGCTTTAGATCCAGCTCAGTGGGAGAAGTAGCCCTACCTTTGAAGTTTGTTTTTTCCTTTTGACAGGGTGGCTTTTCTGCCATAAATAAGCCCTGAAACTAAATATTACTCCAAGAAAAGTATGAAAATGGGAAGCTGAGTTAGTTCACCAGACCTTGTTAAAGTTGTGACCAAGAGTCGCTTGATTTTATTGGACGAGGGACATTAAAATGCGTGTAATTAAGTAATCATGTAACCACTGAAACAGGTAGCAGTGCAGGGCAGCAGGCGGTGTGTGCCAGGACCTTGCTTATAAGCCAACTCCCCATGCATACCAGGAACCTGCATGTAACTGTGAACATTAACTAATGCGCCTAGGCTCATTAGTTAACCATTGACGGTTACACTTACACATCCCTATTTAGTACTGTATTACTATGAGTGTTAATTTTGTTGTAGTAATTGCAGAATGTATCCTTTGGACACAATACAATACATTTTTGTTCATATTTCTTGTTTAATTTAGCCCTTTGCCTTTATTGTAGGTCTCTACCTTCACTTTTTCCAGTCATTTCTACCAAAGAAGGTTTTGATCTCGCATCAATTTATTGATGGGCTCTGGAACATGTTATGTCGTAAGAAAAGCAATATTCATTAGTCCTTTTTTTTTTTTCCAAACATGTCATGTAGACTTGCTAAACATTTATTTTGTATTAGGTTTTGAACAGAGTATAAGTATTTGAAATCCAGCTTATTGCATAATTAATCATTTCATAAACACAATTCTATGTAACAGGTGATCTTAAGTCTTGTATAATCATTTTGATAGTGCTTATATTTTTCATAGCTATTGTGTTACATTCAAATAAAAATGTCACTTTTCAATAGTGTATGAAATTTTCTTATGAAAAATGTAGTTACTGCTTGTTTTATAAATATTCATACAGCAAACATGATATGTGTTAAACTGAATTACATAAAATTCCAGCAGGAAATTCATTGTATCAATTGAAGGAAAAATTGTACATCTATACAACTGTCAACCCTTGATGCTTTTTAATACTACTTTATGACCAAAAGAGATAAACATTCAAAAGTAAACAAATTATAAAAATTGAAACCATGCTGAATTCATGAATTACATTTAAAATCTTTACTTGTGAAAAGTGCCAGATTGACAGAACTAAATCCTATGCACTGAACCAATAAAGCATAAGCAGGAACATCAGAGTAAGAGAAAGTTTGTTTTTTAACATCACGTTAAAATGTTAATGTGCAGTGCTGCTCTGGAGGGACCAGTTCTGTAGGGTAAGGAAGTAGTTAAGGCTGCGGAACTGCATTTCATTAATATATTTTTGGCATTTATGAACTATTGTTGTTGAGAAAGCAATTGATAACATCTTGACTCATATATCAAATCACTTAGGTGCTTGATGTCTGGAGATATTCGACTTCAGATCTTCAAATGAGGCAGTCTTCACAAGTGATTGAGAGAAGGCCAATAACTCCTTGACACTGCTTTATATAGAGGACTTGAGATTTTTCTTCTGAATTTTGTGTGCTGGAGTTGGAGGCCACGATTCCAGATATCAGTATTGAGTCACGCATTGTCCTCTATGCTGCTGACATTAAGCTCTGAATACCAGCTTTGTGTGCCCTGCATTGGGGAATTCAGTATCTTTTTACCTCAGCTGGAAAACACTATGGTTCTTGAGCATCAGCCATGGAGCAAAGAGTCAGCACTCCTGCTGCAGGAACTTGAACTCTTAATGCATACACCTTCCTGAGCTAAATATTCAAGCACAGCCATTGACTGTGCTTCTTACAGCACTTTCTTACACCACGTTCTAGGGTTCCTGTTAACCTGGAGACAACTAAAGTTGTTCATTTAGGTGCAGGCTAAGGACCAGGGCAGTGCAGGCTGCTATTTGATAAGATGAAAGATTCCTCCAGTGTCAAGTACATGTATCTGCTAGGGATGAACACTAAGGGTATGTCTACACTAGCCCCCTAGTTTGAACTAGGGAGGCTAATA
>CM057845.1:59298007-59313543 GCA_030068395.1 Apalone spinifera
GAATGCCTACATTAGCATCCCTAGTTCGAACTAGGGGGCTAGTGTAGACATACCTCAAAGGGATAATTTCATAGGGAAGATCCTACCTATCCCTGATTTCCACAAAAGCATTATAACACAACTGATCTCAGTTAAACCCAATCCAGGAATCAACTGATTTGGTGACTGATAGGTACTGATACCAGGAACATAGACTTACTTTTGCATCACATTTTGGACCAGCTACAGGCTTGGAAGGCAGTTCTTCCTTAAAAATGACTCCATCTACAGCTCCCATGTTCCTTCTAAGAGTTGGGAAGGGGCTCTTATAGCTAGAGCAGGAGTCAGCAACCTTTTCAAACCAAAGAGCTAAACTACATAAAAATTCAGAATAAGTGGTCAACAAAGAGCCATTTGCATGACTGAAAATATACAACTTAATATTACTAATAATTGACATGATGATTAGTAGCATAAATGAAACAATGTACTCAAGGACTTTATTTAATGGGACTTCTGCTGCTGCATCTTTTCACATATTTCTTTGAAGTTTACATCATAAACTGGTCAAATTCAGCTTCATGCACTCATTCAGACTGTCTTCTGTCAATCTTGAGCGCAAATTACCTTTGTGTTTCAAATGAGAGAGAGCCTGTTCACACATGTAAGTGGAGCCAAACATTGAAAAGTAAGGCCAAGCTGACTTTCTGCATGGTGTTGTGTGTGACAGGAAGTTCTTTACAAGTTTGCAAAATCAGATTATCATTATGTTCCAATAGCAATACATTCTAAATCAGAATTCAGCTTCACTAATTTTTCCACTCAACTATCCAGCTTTTTGAAATCTGCTATTTCCATTTCCAAATCGCTGACTGAGGTGCCTGAAATGAATGTCAAATCCAATTCTTCAATGGACGCTTTATATGAACAAATCATAAACTTAAACAGAGCACTGTCTTTGCAAAAGGATGGAGAAGATGGATGATTGTTAAAAAGCAGTGAGTTTAATAAACAGTTAAAGATGAAATAGACCAAAAAAATCATCTTGATATGGGTAATTACACATTTTTAAATTACACATTTAAAATTTTGAATTAATTTTTCATTTTAACTTAAAGGCTACATCTACATTGGCATGATCTTGCGCAAGAACTCTTTTGCGGAAGAGTTCTTGTGCAAAAATTCTTCCAGAAGAGAGCATCTACACTGGCATGTGCTTTTGCGCAAGAGCATCCATGCCAGTGTAGACGCTCTCTTGCGCAAGAAAGCTCTGATGGCCATTTTAACCATAGAGCTTTCTTTCACAAGAAATTCATGTTGCCTGTCTACATTGGCCTCTTGCACAAGAACAGTTGCGCAAGAGGGCTTCTTTCTGAGCGGGAGCATCATAGTTCTTGCGCAAGAAGCACTGATTTCATACATTAGAACGTCGGTGTACTTGTGCAAGGACTCGTGGCCAGTGTAGACAGGCAGCAAGTTTTTGCGCAAAAGCGGCTGCTTTTGTCAAGATCGCACCAATGTCAAAAATGTCACACAAAGCCAAAAAGTTGTGTGAATTTTGGGAATGACAAGAGACATATTTGGTTCTGTTATGAGCCATATTTGGCTCTAGAGCCATAGATTGCAGACCCCTGAACTAGAGGGTAGGAAATTGGCTGGCTGAATTTTAAAGTACTTCACCCAGGATCTTGAACAGTGAATCTGAAATTTATTTGCAGTAAAGGTTTGTAAGCTCAAGGTAAGGCAGCCCTTAAACAGAATAAGTCTTAGCCACACAGAACACCAAGAGTCCTAACATTCCTTTCAGCAAGCACCATAAAGCACTAATTACATTAACACATTGGCATCAATGCTGTACATTGGACTGCACCCAGTTTCTTATCTCAGTTTCTTCAGTCTTGCTCTGTTGCATAACACGAGTCACACAGCAGCATGGGGTAAACGCCATGTGACTGAAAGAATGTGAATAAAATTAATTTATCATAGCGAGAAAACAAGAGAATTGAATGATCAATCTGGTTGGGATTTTTCGGTTGTTGATAGCAGTTAGCTTCTTTGCATTGCCTCTTCTCAGCAGTTAACCCTATGCTGCTTTTAGGATATTTTCTTTACCTGGACTCCTCACAAGTTCTTCGGGGCCTGTTTTGATTTTTCAGAAGTCTCAAGTGGTGGTAAGGAATCATCCTTTGTCTTGGACTTCTAAGTACACGTTATGCATGCCTTGACTTTTTTGCCAGCTGTTACAGTGACAAAGATTTCTGGGATTACTACTGCCCCTGGTTGTGCTGCAGCTGATTCTTTCTAGTCCCCCTAATCCTCTGTGTGAATTTTTAAATTTAGTAGCAGTACAAAAACTTTTCATCATTTAAGAAACTAAACTAAATTCTACTTATTCTGATAGAATTTTTCAAGTTGAAGAAATTTAAATAAAATCCAGTGCAAATGTGCTGCCTAAGTTGTGCAGTGTGTATGATGTTGGTTTCCCCTGTATACTGAGGGTATGTCCAAAGTGCAGTGGGAGATGTGATTGCAGCATATTGAGATATAGTTGGGCCAGATACCGATAATAGTGAATGCCTGGTTGTGGTTCCAGGACAATGGGAGCTACCATGCTGCCATTCACGCAGAGCCTTCCTGGCCATCCAGACACCTACCTGCTAGAGCCCTGGGGAACCAGGATACATAGGGAGTCTGCGTTAGCCAGAGGTACCTGCTATGCTGTTAAACCTGGATGCCTGGCAACTCTATCAGCATCTCCTGAGACTGAATAGCTTTTCCCTCAGGGTGCAGGAGGCAATGGCAGGCAAGCAGAGGGAGTTGGGTCTGCAGATTAAAGTTATCTCCGATAGGTCTATCTATATTGTAATCACACCTCCAGTGGCACTGCAGCCACCCTAATGTAGAGCTAGCCAAAGTTATGTAGGAAAGTTACACATGGCACAGATTTATTCTGGACATCGGCACTGAATTTGGTGACAATGTTTACTGAATTTTTCATAATCAAAAATTGTCTTAAAACTTACTTCATCTTAGCTTCAGAAGTACACACTTAGAATGACTACCCAAGGTGCATGGGAGGACAACATCATACATGCAGAATATTCTGTGAGGAAAGTTTCCTGACTTGCAATATAGTAGAAGTAGGAAGCAAACATCCAGCACAGTTTGAGCTCTGCATGACAGCTACCTTTACTACAAGCCTCCCCAAGACTTAATGTACTGAAGTGCCTGCTTCCAATGTTCCTCTCCTAATAAAGAGGCTCCTATGGCCTTGTCTACACTGAGAGATATGATCAAATTTACTAAGGTCTATTTTCTAGAATGCAATTTTGTAAAGTAAAAAGTACATATCCCCACTTTGTGCAAGAATTCAACATCATGGCTATGTCTAAACTACAGAGTTTTTCTGGGATACCTCTGGCCATATCCAGGGAACATGTCTGCTCTTCCAAAAAAAATTTCGGAAGAGCAGACGCATTTTTTTTGGCATTCCCGTAAACCTCATTTTACAAGGAAGAAGGGATGTTCCGAAAATGGGTTTTTTTCTGACATTTGGCCCAGCGTAGACAGGCCAAATGTTGGAAAAGCCTCTTCTGAAAAAAGAAGCGAAAAAGCTACGCAATTTGCGGTTTGCAACTTGCGTAGCTTTTTCCAGAAGAACAGCATAGTGTAGACATAGCCAATGCGATGTAGTGCATTCCCAGGCGGGCGACTACTGTTGACTTTGACGCTTTACATTCTGGCTTATGCTCCAAGTACACCCTAGAGCCAAAACTGCAGCAGGTAGTTCTGAAAACACTTAGGCTATGTCTATACTGTAGACTTCTTCTGGAAAAGCTTGTGCAAATGAAGCGCGGAGTGGACTATTGCCATGCTTCATTATCATAATTAATTAGCTGTTTTTGTGCAAGAGGCTTTTGTGCAAAAAAGAACTGTGTAGACTATTCCTTTTTGCGAGTAGAGATGTAAAGGAGTAGTCGACTAGGTTGACTACTCGCATTTTCCCTCCACTTGCTGCTTCTATGTCAGAGGCAGCAACAGGTGGGGAGCAGGAGCTGGCTTAAAAGCCGGTTCCCCCTAGCACCATCTCTGTGGTACCACCCATTTCCCACTCCCCACCGCTGTTGCCTCTGTCAGAAGCGTGGGGTAGGGACTGCTGCTGCAAAGCAGCCCCTGTCTATGGTGACTCAGCTGTAGGCAGGGGCTGCTTCCCTGCAGCAGTCCCTGTGTGCGAGAGGTCCCAAATCCCCTTTGGACTCCTGCGCATAGAGGCTGCTGTCAGCTGGGCAAGCAGCTTGGCTCAGTTTCAGCTCCCACTGGGTGTAGGACAAAAACCCATTGCGGCTCTGCAATTTAAAACGTAATAAGAGCCAAGGGGCAGGCTGCCCAGCTCCGACTGCCTTTTAAATTGCACAGCTGTAGCAGGGTTTGGTTCTGCACCCAGCACAAGCCAAAACTGAGCCAGGCTGCCTATCAACTAATCAAATAGTTGATTGAATTTTTATCGACTATTTGATTAGTTAAATACTCGCATTTTAACATCCCTAGTTGCAAGTGTTTTGGAGGATAGGGTAATAATTCAAAATGATCTGGACAAACTGGAGAACTGGTCTGAGGTAAATAGGATGAAGTTTAATAAGGACAAATGCAAAGTACTCCACTTAGGAAGGAACAATCAGTTTCTCACATGCAGAATGGTAAGTGACTGTCTAGGGAAGAGTACTGCAGAAAGGGAACTGGGGTCATAGTGGACCACAAGCTAAATATGAGTCAACAGTGTGACACTGTTGCAAAAAAAGTAAACGTGATTCTGGGATGCATTAAGAGGAGTGTTGTTAGCAAGACATGAGAAGTCATTTTTCTGCTCTACTCTGCACTGATTAGGCCTCCATTGGAGTATTGTGCCCAGTTCCAGGCACCACATTTCAATAAAGATGTGGAGAAATTAGAGAAGGTCCAGAGACGAGCAACAAAAATGATTAAATGTCTAGAGCAGTGTTTCTCAACCTTTATTTTATAAAGTACCCCCTTTAAAAATATATATATAAGTACCCCCCAGTACCTACAGTTTTCAGACACACAATTTTTTTCTACCATCGCAACACATTTGTTTAAACAACTTAATCGAAGCTGGGCGAGCAATGAAATTTTTGGGTGTAAAAAGTACAAAAATAATAAAGTACTACAAAACTTAAAACAAAAATTCAGTTTTCTCCAAATTTCAGGTGTTGACGTACCCCCCAGACTTCTCTTGAGTACTCCTGAGGGTACTTATACCAATGGTTGAGAAACACTGGTCTAGAGAACATGAGCTATGAGGGAAAACTGAAAGAACTGGGCTTGTTTAGTTTAGAAAAGAAAAGACTGAGAGGACACATAACAGTTTTCAAGTACCTAAAAGGATGTTACAGGGAGGAGGGAGACAAAGTGTTCTCCTTGCCCTCTGATGATAGGATAAGAAGCAATGGACTTAAATTGCAGCAAGATTTAGGTTGGAAATTAGGAAAAACTCCCTAACTGTCAGGGTGGTTAAGCACTGGAATAAATTGCCTAGGGAGGTTGTGGAATCTCCATCACTGGAGATATTTTAAGAGCAGATTGGATAGACATCTATCAAGGATGATCTGATGGTGTTTGGTCCTGCTGTGAGGGCAGGGGACTGGACTTGATCTCTCGAGGTCCCTTCCAGTTCTAATAATCTATGATTCTATGTCATCAGTGTCCCATAATATGCTCATCTCCCACCTACCCCACTTGAAAGCAACAGCAAACTGTCTTTTCGCACCCTTTTTTCCCCGGGTTATCTGTGCAGATGCCATAGCAGAATAAGCATGGAACCCATTCAACAGCAGAGTGCTGTGGAGATGTACAGGGAGGAGTCCCGCTCCATCTCCAGGCACATTAACAAACTGTTCAGGGAAGCCCCAACCATATAGGCTAAGTGGCCATCACAGATCACATCCAATTGCTATAACCCACTTGTAGCATGATAAAAAATGTGAACTCACCAGAAGTGCACTCCCTGACATCAGGGCCCAGCAACAAGATGTCCTAGGAGGAAGAGATTGTTAGTGAGATCAGTTGCCCTGCTTGCTTACTGACCATTTTCCTCCTCCTCATCCACACTGTCCACCACGCTGCTATCAGAGGCTACCTGAGGAGTATCTTGGGAAGAATCCATGGACTCGGTGGGAAACTGGTTGGGTAACACCTCCCACCCTGCCCCCCATGATCTCATGCAGCTGCTCATAGAAGCAGCATGTTTGTGGCAAAGACCCAAACCATCCTTTTGCCTCTTTTGTCTTCTGGTATGCCCAACTCAGCTCCTTTATTTTCACATGGCATTATTGGGCCGCCCTAGTGTATCCTTTCTTCTCCATGTTCTTTGTGATCTTGGCGTAGATATCAGTGTTTCTTTTGCTGTTTGTAGTTCCTCCTAAATAGATTCCTCCCCCACACAGCAGTGAGGTCCAGGTTTTCCTGCATGCTCAATGCTGGTGCTCATTTGCGACTGGGCATTCATGGTCAAGTGTATTGCTTGCTCTGATGTCTGCTCGCTACGCTGGCCACACAGGAAATGAAATTCGAATTTTCTTGGGGCTTTTCCTGTGCTCCTGGAGAACAGTAGAGTTGAAAGTCTGCACCAAAGTGGTAACAGCAGGATGGATCGGAGGACAATTTTGACCCTTCTTAGAAGAGAGAAGGAATGTTCTCCGCTACAGTTAGCAATCATTAGTGATAAATAATGCAGTTTCAACATTTGGGAAACATTCCATCACATTGGATTCAGTGATAAGTTGGTACATCCAATAGATAAGCTTTTGTCATCTCCGATCCACCATGACTCAAGAACATCTCAGTGCTTTGTCCCTCTTGAGCACTGAGAATAAAATTGACAGATCTTTGAATTATGATGACATAATTAATAACTGCAACAGTTAAAGCTAGGTAAACAAAATTGTTTGGAGAATGAAGTAGAATAAATGTGTTAAGTTTACACACATATGAAGACCCTTTTTTCAATATGTGATTCATACTTAGGTCCTTCCCTCCCATTAGCCTTAGGACCTCATAACCTGAATCCTGCCCTGCCCAACTGGCATATATTTTGCCTTCTCATAGCTCAAGACACTTGGGGCAGAGCAAACCAGGTGTTGCAGTTTGTGGACTGAAGTACCACAACCTGAAAGAAAGAGAAGTTGAATATATGTGCCGTCATCATCACAGAATCAGTGATTCCAACCTTCTTTATAAACAGGTAAATGTACAACTTGAAAATTTTCTGGATAGCTGATCCAGTCTTTATATAAAATGGTTCTTTTGCTCAAGGTGAGCACAACTCAACAAGCACCTTTTTGCTTCAATGTAACTCTCCTTAACTTTTTGGTGTCCTATGTTTACAACACTTTACCAGTACCTTTCATATTTTACAAACAAAAGCAAATAATATTGCATATAGATAAGTGCACATTGGAATGAGTAAATTCTGGGAGTTGACTCCCACTACTAGGCAGTGGCTTATTAGGCTGCTGATCCGAATAAGCTTGATTTTGCCTTATTTTAAAAGTTAGGTAATTTAAATTTTGTTAAGTAATCGCATTGTTACTTCAAATAGTCTGGTAGCACTTTTAGACTAACAAAACATGTAGGTGGTATCATGAGCTTTTGTAGGCACAGCCCACTTCTTCAGATGACCGGAGATGGCTGTGCCCACGAAAGCTCATGATACCATCTACATGTTTTGTTAGTCTATAAAGTGCTACCAGGCCATTTGTTGTTTTTTAAGTTTATCCTGTACATCCGTGGTCATCAACCCGTCGATCGCAGCCTGGAGCCACCATCCCGAGCCAGTGTCCCCTTCTCCACCTCCTCCTGCATCCAGATTTCCTCCCAGAGCTTGCATCTCTCACCCCTTCCCACACCCAAATCCCTCATTCCCACCCCAGAGCCCACACATCCTGTCTCAACCCAATGAGGGTATGGCTAGACTGCAGCAGTTTTTCCAGGATTCCAGAGATATCCTGGAAAAACTCTTCCACATCCAGGGACGCGTTTGTTCTTCCGCTTTTTTTAGTGGAAGAGCAAACATGCTCTTTCGGTAACCCCTGTATTCTTTGTTCCATGAGGAATAAGGGGCCTTCAGAAAGAAGGGGTATTTCTGACATTTGGTCCAGTCTAGACAGGCCAAATGTTGGAAAAACCTCTTCCTACGGAAGAATCGGAAAAAAAGTGGTAGTGTAGAGTGTATAAGTGTTGGGGATAGCAAGTGATGGAGAGGAGGAGAATAGAGAGGGCGGGGCTTCAAGGAAAGGGTGGGATCTTGGGGGAAGGATGGGGTGGTAGATCTTAGCTTGTTCTGACATTTAAAAAGTGATCTTGGGTGTAAAAAGGTTGGAGAGCACTGCTGTACAGACTAACCCGGCTACCCCCTGAAGCTATTGTTACTTCAGTACAGTTCTTAAATAGTTGCTTTGTTTGTAGGATTAAACTGATTAAAAACAAAACAATTATTTTAGCTGTTTGGAAGCTATTTCAGATAGCTTGTAAATAGGGCCATGTTTACAAAATGGGGAGGGAAGGGAACACCAACACTACAATCAGTTCAGCTACACCAATATTAGCTGGTGAGAATTCTAGTTCAGAGAAGACTCCAATAGTTCTTGGCTCTTAACTATGAAATAGGGTTGTAAATAGTTTGAAAGTCACCAGAGCCTTGTCTGAAACACTGGATCTGATGGTAACATCAGTGATAATTTTTCCCTAAAATTACCAGAAATGGTATGCTGTAAATATTTATGCAGCTGCTTAACTTTTTGTACAACAATAGTCCTATAGACTTTAATTACATTAAGCATGTGTGTAAATATTTGTAGGATCAGACTTCTAGTGTAGACAACGCAGAAAAGGCCTACAAGCAGCCACTAAATTATTCCTCCATCTCCACAACAACAAAAGAACCTCTGAGTTCCTGCAACTATTGCCAGAGGATCCCCAATTTTAGCTGTGTTTGTAAGTGCTGTTTTCAAACTGCATCAGATGCTTAAATGAAACTTGATGTAATAAGCATTGAAGACTCAGTAGCTGATACCTTGCTGCTTGTTCAAGCTAAAATATTTAAATGAAGTTGCTCCTCAGGGAAATTATCAGCTGTTCTATAAAACTTCCACATTTTAATTCCAAAACCAAGATTTGTAAACAATATCCATCCCTTCTAATTAGGGTGACTATATTTGTCTATGCTGAATATGGAACACCTAGTAAAACTACTCTTATTCAAGCAAGTTCAATGGCAATCAATCAAACCCATGAAGTACAAATGTTCAAATTAAAATCAACTTGACTGAGCCCCTGTTAAAAAGAAATACTATGTAGCTGAATTCTTTTTATTTACCTTCTACTGCTGGCCACCTTCTGGTATGAGCCCTGTCACAAATCCAGTCACAGCGCCGGGTACCAGGAGAGGCGTGTCTGTCGTGGGGCCAGAGCCAAGCATGAAGAGAGGTCACACACACACACAGACTCCCATACATCTCTCTCACACAGGCTAACTGACTAACTCTCCCCTCGCTGCCTGGTGCTCTCTACTCTCCATGCTTGGCTCAGGCCCCACAACAGACACACCTCTCCTGGTACCTGGCGCTGTGTCTGGATGTGAGACAGGGCTCATACCAAAATGTGGCCAGCAGTAGCCTTTCAGGAGGGAAGGAACTGGAGCTGCTTCCAGCCACAGGGAAAGTGGGGGAAGGGAAGAGATGACCCTTGCCTCTGTCTTCAAACTCATCCCTCCACTCCTCCGTGGCTTGAAGCAGCCTATCCCTTCTTGCCTACAGTTTTGAAAGGCAGCTAACACTCCCAGCATGCTGCTGGCCACCAATATAACCCAAGGTGGGCAGCAGAGGAGACACATAACTGATGGCCACCTGGCACCTGCCTGCGCTCACCAGCCACTGCAACGTGCAGCCAGTACTGGCCAGAAACAGGACCCTGCTAACTGAGAACTGGCACACAGTGGGGGCTGTGCTGAGGGACTGACAGGGAAAACAGCTGGCCCTGTGTGCTGCATCTTTGCCCGACCGTCAGCCTTGCATACCCACCCCCATAATCGGCCACTTAAACCCCCAGACGCATGAGTACTGACGAGGGAGGGTGGGAGAGACAGAAAATATGGAATAACTTACCTGTTTTTAAGAAAAGTCCAGACACCTTCGGTTTATATGGCACTGTTCCTTTTAAAATGGGATGTCTGGTTACCCTACTGCTAAGTCACCAAAATCTAACAAAAATGTAAACTAAAAGTCAAATGGACTGTGCAGCAACCAGGACCAAGTACAATATCTAGAGGTTCCCCTTCAACAATACAACACAGAACCACTTGAGCCCATACTCAACACCCTCAGAAAATTACACACCACCCCTGAGTGCTTCTGACAGGCAATACTTCCCAGATAGCCTCGGGCAGCAGCCACACAAGGTAACTCCTGACCTGATGCCCTGTCAGAACCAGTTCTGGCTGACCCTAAATGCAATTCAGCATCCTATCAGTGTGGACACGCTATTTCGAAATAGCAAAATGCTATTTCAAAATGCATTTTGTGTCTAGACACGTTATTTCAAAATAAGCTATTTTGAAATAAATAAGATATTTTGAAATAACGCTGTAGTGTAGACATACCCTCAGAGACTAACAACAAATGTAGATGTTATCATGAGCTTTAGTGGGCACAACCCATTTCTTCAAGATGAAAGGAGTTAAGTGGTCCAGGAGACAAATACATAGCAGAGAAAGAGTGGGTATGGGGAAGGAAAGAGAAGGAAAAAAATATATGCCACTCCACCATGTACAATCACATGACAACCACAATTCCACCACTTTATATTGGAAGCCTACCAACCTTTACACTTACCTACATGCCGCTAGCTTCCATCTAAGACACATTTCCCAATCAATTGTTAACATCCAGGCCCTAAGATACAACTGGATTGGCTCCAATCCCACAGACAGAGAAAAACACCTGCAGGATCTGAATCAGGCATTCTTTAAATGCCCACCTGTAGCAGTGAAAAAACCCAGCCCCCAACATAAACCCCTCAAGCGCATCATGAACAATCTACAACCTATACTGGAAAATGATTCCTCACACTCACAGGCTTTGGAGGACAGGCCAATCCTGCCTACAGACAACCTCCTAACCTGAAACAAATTCTTTCCAGCAACCACAAAGCACACCTCCAACATACTCACCCATGAAATCACTCCTGCAATCAGCTCTGGTGCCAGCTCTGTCCACACATCTATACAAGCGACATTATTACAGGTCCTAACTACATAAGCCAGGGATGGCCAAACCGTTAGACGAAGAGCCAAAATAGTGATGGACAGGGTGCAAAGAGCCATGTACCCGGGACCGGGGAGGGAAGGGGAAGGAGATCGTTGAGAAAAAAAAAAAAAAGCAGCCATACCAGGGAAAAGTAGGTGCTGGTACGCTGTCTCAGGGAGGGGGCTCAGGCTGGACAGTGTTCGAGTCAGGTGGAGGGTTGGGGTGCTCAGCAAGCTGCAGGCTTGTGGCTCTGAGGGTGCAGGAGTTTAGGCTGGAGTGCATGAGGGGCTCAGGGCTGGGAGTATGATGGGCTCAGGACACAGATTTCCGGTGTGTGGATGGTGCAGGAGTATTGTGACAGAAGACTGGAGATATGGGGGTGCAGGAATTTGGGGATGTGAAAGGCTCAGGACAGGGTATGATAGGCTCAGGTTTAGAGTCTGGGGGGGTGCAGGAGTGTTATGATGCTGTGGCCAGATGGGGTCTTGGCCCCAATTGGGGACTTGTTGGCCAGGCTTCATTTTTAAATAAAATATTATGTCAAACACAATATGTTTCAGTATTGTCTTTATTTATGAGAGGGGCGGGGAACCTGTTTTGAGTTAAGGGTCACTGGCCCACAGAAAAGTCAGTCGGGGCCACACAAGTGAGATGCAAAAAACAACCCCTCCAAAAAACCCCAAGCCTTACTAATGTGGCCCCAACTGTGCTGGTGGGGACAGGGGACAAAGTGCTGCGGCAGGGTGCTGGTGGGTGCTGGGGCAAGTGGCAGGGTGCTGGTGGGGTGGTCTGGCAAGGGTGAGGGGACAAGGACAGTTCGGCTGGTACCTGGGGATCCCGGGTCTCAGGAAATGCGCGGGCTGCTCTTCTCCTCCCTTCTCCTCCCATAAACACCTGGCATGCTTCCTGAAACACCAGGTCTGTTGCTTGGCCAGGGACTTCCTTCCTCCTGCTGCCTGCCTGTGCAGGGTGTGTGTGTGTGTAGGAATCCCGGGACTGCATGCCAGCTCCAACTTCTCAGGAAGTGCATGCTCTTCCTCTGCTCCCCATGACAGCTGCATGCATCCTGAGAAGTTGGAGCTGGCATGCAGTCCCAGGATTCCTACTCTTTTCCCCCCGCCCCCGCTCTAACCCAAACTCCCTCCCCTTCCCTTCTCCAAAGCCAGGCACCTCTCCCAACCCAATTCCCTTCCTCCCCCACCCCGGAACCAGGCATGCTCCTGCTTTAACCCAATCCCGTCCACTCCTCTTCCCCAGAACCAGCCCCCCCCCCCACTCTAACCCAATCCCCTTCCTCCCCAATCTCATGCCCGGGTTTCAGAGCCAGAGCCACTGCTACCACCATGCGCATCCTCCTACAGGCGCTGGGCATGTGAGCTGAGCGACCAGCTTTAAGGGATGTGCTGGCCGGGATGCCATGCATACCCCCCCGATTCCCCTCCCATCCCCTTCTCCAGAGCCAGGCATCTTCCCCCCTGCTCTAACCCAATCTCCCTCCCCCCTCTAACCTTATGCCCAGGTCCCAGAGCCAGAGATGCCACCATCGCATCTGGAGCTGGAGCCGCTGCCACCTGCTCTCAGCTGAGTGCGACCTGGCCTGCATGTGCGGGATATGATGTAGTGTGCTGGGAGCCGTGAGCAGAACGGCGCAGGCCTTGAGCACGCATGCGGCTCAGAGCGGCCCAGTCACGAGAGCAGCTGACCTGAGCAGTTCCGGGTTCTGTGCCAGTTCCGTCAGGAGCCAAAATTTTGTTCTTTGGGAGCCGCATACAGCTCACAGGCTGCGGATTGGCCACCACTGACATAAGCCATCACATCAGCGGCTCATACAACTGCACACCCACCAATGTGATCTATGCCATCAAGTGCCAGCAATGCCCTTCTGCCATGTATATTGGCCGAACTGGACAGTCTCTACCACAAAGGATTAATAGACACATTAATCAGATATTCAAAATGGTAACTCTCAGAAACCTGTTGGGGAACATTTTCACTTGCCCAGGCACTCACTAATGGATCTAAAAGTGACAATATTATTACAAGGCAATTAAAAAAAAACAGTTGGCGAGAGAAGCTGCAGAACTAGAGTTCATTTACAAGTTTAACACCTGCAATAGAGGTTAAAGCAAAGATCTTAACTGACCTTAACTAGCCCGCTACATTCCACACCCTAATGCCAAGCACCGGCTATTTAGAGTACTTAGAACCCACTCTATAAGCTTCATTTACCAAGGACGCTCTAATAGACAATATATTTTTTCCTTCTCTTTCCCTCCCCATCCCCTCTCTTTTTCTGCTATTTATTTGTGCCCTGAATCCCTTAACTCCATTCATCTGAAGAAGTGGGTTGTGCCCATGAGAGCTCATGCTACCATCTAAATGTTTTGTTAGTCTCTAAGGTGCTGCAAGACTATTTCAAGGTTTTTAAGTTTATGCAGTTTAGGGATGTTAAATTGTGGGTAATCAGCTAATTGAGGGAATTTCCATTGATTACTTGATTAGTTGATAAGGGGGAAAAACTGTAGAGCGGCAGCAGGGTTAGCTCCCACCTAGGAGCTAACCTCGCTGTGGCTTTGCCTTTTAAATGCATTAAGAGCTGCAGCAGATCTTAATACATTCAAAAAGCAGACGTGCAGCGGGGGGTCCAGAAGCGAGCTGGAACAGCTGATTCCCAGCTTGCTCTTGGTCCCCCCTGCTGCATCTCTGCCTCCCCTACCCCCCCTTGTAAGCTGGCTTCCTCAGCATTGGCTCCTGCTCCCCCTCCTTGCTGCCTCTTTCTGATAGAGGCAGCAAGGGGAGAAGTGACTACTAGACTACCCAAACAATAAGCATATGATTATTGGGTAGCTGACTAGTCGCTTACATCCCTAATTCAGTCAGGGCATGTCTACACAGGGCAAAAGTCAAATTAAGCTATGCAACTTGAGCTACATCAATTGCATAGTTTAAGTCAAAATAGCTTAATTCGGCTTTTGGCACTGTCTACACAGCAGGAAGTTAAAGGAAGAACACTTTTCCTTCAACTTCCCTTACTCCTCATAAAATGAGGGTTACAGAAGTTGTAGTAAGAAGTCCTCCAGCTCGCCATTATTTTAAAATAATGGCTTGTAGTATAGACACACTCTTTGTTATTTCGGAATAACGTAAATTATTCCAAAATAATACTGCTGTGTAGACATAGCCTCACAGACTAATATGGCTACCGCTCTGAAACTTTGAACAATATCTCTTGGCTAGATATATAAGCAGAGTAGAAGTGTTCATGAAAATATAGTGTGCTCTAGCTGTCAGGGAGAATTAATTAAGACCTTTCTTACATATACTTTTATCTAATTTCTCAATCCTTTATTAAACGCAAAAACATATCCTGCTGAATTGGACTGTGATCTTGTAGGTCTGTTTCTGTGTTGATGCATGTTTGCTTATAGTAACTCAGCTGTATAAGTATTTGTGAGATATAGGCCTTTTATTATATGGGCTGTGAATATAACAATGTAGACTCTGTGAAAGATACTTCAGAATTGTGTAGAATGATCCCCAAATCTTGTACATTTGATAGCTATCTGCCCTAAAGGAAAAGGAGAATATACAGAAGGTTGTGGAATTTCACAATGTGATTTGTGGATGCAAAAAGTTTCTGATACTTGGAGTGGGATGCCCTCATAGGCAGAGCTCCACTCATGTAATTTGTGTGGCCACAAAGCACCTCTCTTTTAATAACTCATATTGGCTTCTTCACTGATAGTCTAGCATCCTCTAAACAATTCTGGCATGTACTCAGAAAAGTTGCCTTTCTAGCTTGGTTTGCACTCTTCTGAAGCTAATTTTAAGGTAGTTAAAGTCTTTCCCTCTGGTGCTAAAGGATTTTGCTGTACTTCAGCAAGATTAAAATCTCACAACATTTGGAAACATCACTACTATCCCAATGACTTCATTATCAAAAGCTTATGTTAATGTTATCCTAGCACTGTTTTTCTGTTAATTAGTAAGATTGTTACCTATTCATTTTTATTGTTCCATAATATAAATCATGTAAAGCATTCTAGAGATCCCTGGCTTCAAATTGTACTCAGCCAGTTCTCAGGGTGGAGAGGGTGATCTCATTGAGGAGGCGGTAGTTGTACAGACTCTTCTCAAAGAGGGTGTGTAGTCCTGGCTCTCACTGAGGTATTGGGGAAAGCAAATACTCATTGGCTGTGTCTAGACTGGCCAGTTTTTCCGGAAAATCAGCCGCTTTTC
>CM057845.1:59324030-59341758 GCA_030068395.1 Apalone spinifera
ACAAGCAAGGTGCTAGCTAGTGAATCATTTAATAGTAATAAACTAAAAATAGTGATTGTGGCTTAGATATTCATGTTGGTTTTTAGGCTGTGTGTATTTTGGGGGGATTTGTGCTTTATTTGCTTTTGGTACTATATGATGTGGCTGTCAGGTTTCTCTGCTACAGATGGAAATACTCAAATGTTTTTGTCTTAATGCAGGTGGGCAGAGGAATTGGGTGCAAGTATTCTGTAATGGTGGTGTCCCTACAGAGCTAGCTCTTCTGTATATGATAGAAAATGGACCAGGTGAAATTCCAATAGATTTTTCCAAGCAGTACACTGCATCGTGGATGTGTTTATCCCTTTTGGGAGCTCTGGCCTGCTCTGCTGGTGATACATGGTCTTCAGAGATTGGCAGCGTCTGGAGTAAAAGTGAGCCAAGGTTAATAACAACCTGGGAAAAGGTGCCAATAGGTAAGACCTTGCTGATTTGAACATTGTTGTCTTTAATGCATCGTTTTCTTCTGGGACCCTTAACACATAATGTGAAATTTTGTGTAGTAAAATATGTATTTTGACATAGTATTTACCACATTCTGTTTGTCACTGGCTGTAATCATTTTCAAAAAAGATTGGATTGAGAGAGAGAGCTAAGTAGATAATTGGGGGTGGGGGAAGGGAAGTTGTGTTGTTTTGTTTCTACATGCAGGGTCAAAAAAATTCCAAAAATAACTTGGTTTGGTTTGGTTGAAAGGGAAACTTACATTTTTTTTCCACCAAAAAAAAAAAAAGACATTTCATTTTGGGTTCAACAAAAACATTTTGTTTGATCTGAATAAATTTTTTTGTTTTTGTTTTTCATTTTTAGGTGATTTTAACCCTTTTTATTTAAAAAAATCTAAATTATCAAATGGTCAAAACTAAATGTTTTGTTTTGAAATAGGCAAAATAAATTGTTTTGATGATTTTAAAAAAAGAATACCAGCTTTCTTATCCAAAACTATTAATCTAATTTGACCTGATTTTTGTAATAGTTTTGGTGACATGAAAAATGCATTGAGTACTCTCAAATGTATAATTCTGGAAAAAACTTCAAATAGCTGCAGTTAGACAGCTTCCGGTGAGATAAAACCAATCTTAAAGAATTGAGACTGCTTTTTTTTAATACCATTAATGTGGTAATTTTCAAGTAGATGTAATTTAAAGGATGGTAACTGTCATCTGACTTGTTTTAACAAAAGAAAGTGGAAACGCTTTTTTAAAATTAAGCTAAATAAGGTTTCTAATCATTAGCAGGATGTGTGTCTTAAATATAAAGATTAAAAAAATACATTTTTAAACCAAATAGTCATTTCATTTCCTGCTTGGCTGTCTTACCAAGACTGGCATTCATATTCCCATGTCCTGTAACATGACATTGCTAATTTCTTTAAGCAATGCAGTTTCATTGAAGCAAAAAAATCTAGATTCCTACATTTGAGAGTTGGTGATTGTTGACTTCTAAATTTTGTGAGAATAATAGTTTGCCTCAAGTATTTTTTCACCATCAGGGTTCCTTTTGAATAAATTGTTAAACGTATTGCTTTTTTAGATAATTTATTTTAAGTATCTTTTTGGCAAAACATGTCTTGGTGAACTACTTCTGAAAGTTTGAATGGTAGACGCTTTGACTGAATAGTTATATATGTACAGGTTGGAAGGATATCTTGATCTTCCTCCCTCTCTACCCCTAAACTGAAACTTTTTTTCTTTCCAGTTTTGCTTAATATTAGTTTAACTTATTGTTTATGAAATATTCTAGTTTAATAGCCATGGAGACTGAGGTCATCCAGTTATTGTAGTGATAGTTCTTTGGCAGCAACTTTGCAGATTCAGCATCAGTTTAGACAAGGTTTTGGCCATGACTAGAAATTTTAGGGAAACAAAGGCTGGTGCAATAGAGCCTCTGGGATTGAGAGAGTAGTTCTGTCTTCACACTCAAGTACACCAGTAAAGCCAATTAATACATCTTCTGAAATGGTTTATAATGCTACTCTGTTTTTGTTTTTTTAGGTACTAATGGAGGTGTTACATTAGTGGGCCTAATTTCAAGTCTCATTGGTGGCATGTTAGTAGGTCTGGCTTACTTCATCACTCAACTTGTTTTTGTGAGTGATCTGGATATATCTGCTCCTCAGTGGCCAATTGTTGTGTTTGGTGCAATGGCTGGTTTACTGGGATCGATTATTGACTCCTATTTAGGAGCTACAATGCAATACACTGGTAAGGCATTTTCTGCTTATTTTTCTGATTAGCTTAAAAGCTCCTTTTTAACTTCAGAAAGGCTGGGAAGAAGATTTTGAAAATGGGGCAAGAATGGAGGAATTACCACAGTGGTCAAAGGGAGGTAAGTGGAATGTTGAAGCTCAGAAAGAAGATGGTAGTAAAGGCAATTCATCTTCATCTTTATCCTTTTCCATCTTCATTTTTCTCCTTACTTTTAGATTTTGGCATTTTAAAAATCTGAGTCCGCTGTCCTTTTTGGATCAGTAAAATGGAGGTAAAGTGGTATGATCGGAGAAAAATTTTTGATTTTTTTTTTTTCATCCGGTCTTGCTTGACTATGTCAGATCATATCATTGCACACTGACTTTCTGTACTTTTTTTTCATACATGCTCCATCGAATTACAGTCAAACCGAAGCATGTATAATACTGTTTGACAATATTTTACTTTTACTTTCTATTATTCTATGACAAATATAATAAAGTTAGGGTTGGATTGTCATACCTTATTCACATAGGTTAATACCTTATTTTGGAAATAGTCACATTGATTTGAGTGGGATTAATTGTATAGTCACTAACTACTTGTAATTAAGGGTGGCAGAATTTGGCCTTGTGTATGGCACATTTGGGTTTTTATTGTAACTCTTTCTAAAGGAGTTTATGTGGGAAGTAGAAAGTATTTTTCTCTGTTCCAGGGAAACTTTGGTGTAGGTTTGGTGAGTTGTCTAGAAAATGGACACAAGGTCTGGCTTTTTGTAGCAAGTTTTAAGTAAAAGTTAAGCTATCTCAGTGTGAACTTAGTGCCTCTCTAGTCTCATTCAGTTACCACTGAATTCTGGTTTTGGCCTAAGTTTACTAAGTGATTGGGAGGCAGCAATGTTGCCACCTATTTGGTTTCCAAACAGCTTTTCCTAAAAAATATTTTTGGTGTGTTTTGCAGGCATCTCTTTACAATAAAACAGAAGTTCAAGATGAATATTTTTATTTTTTAACGTACAGGCATTAAGAGAGCCTCAAAGCTACAAAGAGAAATACTAGCATATATTATATTGGCCTACTCTGAGGTGTTTCTTCCTTCTCCCCTTCCCTCTGCCCCCAGGTGCTCCATATGTCAGTTTTCTAGAAATGGGCATTTCTCCTGGTACACACAACAATGGAGTGGCAGGGAGAGCCCACTGGTAGCTAATGAAAGACAATGTTAAAACACTGCTAATAAAAAGGTAGAGAGCAGTGAGGCTGGTGGAGGGAAAGCCCATACAGCTAACTCCGGAGTCAGCAACCTATGGCACGTAAGTGGCACGTGAGCCGATTTTCAGTTGCACGTGGAGTCTGCAACGGGAGCTCAGGCCCAACCCCTCCAGAGCCTGCGCAGCCCCGAGGCTTGGAACACCAGCTCTGGCTTCCAAGAAGGAGGGAGGTGAAGAAAGCCCCGACTCGCATCTGTTCCAGGTGTGGCTGAGAGCCACCCCAGCTCCCCACCCACCTGCACCAGGCAGCATAGGGAACCCCGCAAAGAGTCAGGACAGCTCCCCCCCACCCCGTGAGATTGAGTCTCCGCTCCTACATGCCCAGCCCCACTGGCATGAGGGCAGAGCTGGGCTGGAGGTGGAGCGGGAGGTGGAGTGGAGCTGTGACTGGAGTCAATATTGGGCCAGGAACTGAACTGCATTTGGGGCTAAAGCGGGACTGGGCGGTGCTCTCTGTTTTCCCCATGAGGCTGGCCCAGGCCCTTCCACATGTCCTCCCAAATGTTCTTCCACTATCAAAGGGCATGTCTACACTACAAAATTAAGTCAATTTTATTTGATTTTTTTTGAGCTTCCAAATTAACAAATGCATGTCCCCAATAGGTGGCTGTGGTCGACAAAGCATAATCTTCACTGCCAGGGGTTACATGGACTCAAGGAGTGAGTCACTCTGCTCTCTCTCATAGTCCCAACAGCAGATTGGAATTCTAGGACCCAGTGTCCCATGGGATTAAAACGTTGTGGGTCATTATGGTGGGTGCATGTTGTCAACCTCCCATGTCTGTGGCTCAGAACCAGCCTTGTCCTGTGGTACGCTTTTCTAAGCTCCTTTATTTTCACACAGCATTGCTGTGTGTCTCTGGTGTAGCCTGTATCCACCAAACTTTGGACAATTTTGGCATTGATAATAGTATTTATTTTTGCTGGTCAGAGCTCTGCCTGCACAGACTCTCCTCCTACCCCCCACCCAGCAAGCAAATGAACTGTCTCCTGAACACTCCATGATGGAGGCTTTGTGACTCTGGGCATGTATACTCAGCTGTGTTAGTGAACTCTCCATGCTGCTCCAATGGGAAAGGAACATGCAAAAGTTTCCAGGGCTTTTCCTGCTCACCTGACTCATGATTATTAGAGTTCAGTCATCCTTTGGAAGCCAGTAACTGTAAATTACAATACACGGTGTTTTCACTGTCCCTAGTTTGAAGCATGAATATTGCCTTAGACTTTACTCCACTTGTTCAGGAGGAGTACAAGGGTCAATTTTAAAAGCCCCTCTAGGTTGGATGGGAAGGGACTGGCGGTGTAGATATACTACTGCAAATACAACCTAACACTGAATACGTCGACCTAAGCTTATAGTGTTGACTAGCCCTAAGAGGAGTAGACTTGCCATTTTGTTTATAGTGTTTATCACTGAAAAGTAATTCTTGCTTTGACAGACATTTCTTTCTAATCATTTGTCTGTTAAACAACATCCTTCATATCAGAACAACTTTTAGCTTAGGTTTTTTTTCTACATTACCACTATCATTAACTTACTTTAGAACTGCATATGTAGATTTCATACAAACAGTAACTACTTTAAAAAAAAAAAAAAAGCTTCTCAACGGCAGTAATTAAAAGTATAGAATCTAGATTACTTTCTTTTAGGCGATTAGTGTTAGTTTAGAATAATAGTTTAGAATAATTACCGTATCTACTCCATCATATAAGCCCATTTGTTCATAAGCCAATCCCCCAACTCCCAAATTAAAAAAAAAAAAGTGTAAAAAATCACAATGACCCGTACATAAGCCAGCTATCAGTGGTTTGCAAACTTCCATTCCTAGCTCATCAGTGTAAGATGCTGGCACATCAGGATGTTTTGTTTACTTGGAGTGTCTGCAAGCACAGAGCCTCTCAGCTTCCATTGGCTGCTATTTGCAATTCCCAGCCAATGGGAGCTGTGGGAAGCAGTGCAGGCCAAGGGATGTGCCGGCTGCTACTTCCCACCACTCCCATTGTCCTGGAACGGCAAATATCAGCCACTGGGAGCTGAGGGGCTCCATGCCCGCAGACATTCCAGGTACATACATAAAACCTCTCAACGGGCCAGCAGTTTGCTCTGCTGAGCTGAGAACTTAAGTCTGCTGACCTCCCTTTTCCCCCCATTAAAAAATAGTAAAATGCAATGACCTTTATATAAGTTTAACCCCTGCTCTCTACTGTGTCATTTTTTACCAAAAAAATTAGGTTTATTTTATCAAGTATATATGGTAGTGTTAGTTTGGAACAAACACTCTTGTTTGGTTCCATAGCCATATACTAAACACTTGTAGGCAGTCGTGCTCATTTGAGATCTTGGTAATGGCTTTCCTCTCAACTATGTACATTTATCTTTTGTTTACTTTCCCTAGGTTATGACAAGCGTATTGGCATGGTTGTCAATCACCAAACAAAAGACTCAAAGCACATATCTGGAAAACCTATACTGGACAACAATGCAGTGAACCTCTTTTCTTCTGTAGTCATTGCTTTATTACTTCCTGGTATGGCATGGGGTTTCTGGCCAAGAGGGTGAAACGTCTTAAATTTTTTCATACATAGTTCAAATGCACTTAATGTGAATCAAAGGTTTCTTCTTGAAGCACCGTTTTTACCTTGCTTGAGGGAGGGAGTCCTTTGTATCCTTTTCAAAGCCAGAAGGATTCACCATCTTAACTTCCTTAGCCTATATGTTTCATGTGGCAAATACCATCTTTCTGGGTATTGAGGACCAAATGAGGTTCTGCTAATAACTTGTCAGTGCTATTCCTTAAATGGACACACATCGTCACTGGGCAACACAGTATTTTCCCTTCTGAAGCTTCATGCTTGGACTCCAAATAATTTCCAGCCCCTCATAGAAGGGGGGGGCAGAGGGATGAGAAAATATAACTAGAAATCAAACCTGGATCTGCCATACAACCAACACCGTTCACTGAGCCACACGCAAAGTACTATATATTTTCTGTAATGCAGATCATAGTAGTATTGATGAAATCACTGAATTCTAGTTTGGTGTATATTTCTCATTGTCTTGGACAATATTGCAGAATGTCTAGAGGTTCGTGGAAGTCTTTAAAAAAATTGTTCTTTAATGAGCATTGTTGCCTTTTCCATGCTTTTGATGATGGGTAAGAAAAAGTGACACTAACAATATCTCAGGCATATGGCTAAATTTGAAATCAAAACTAACCTTTTTTCAATAAGCAAAACAGTTTTCTGACTTTTTCTGAAAGTCTTCCTTTTTATGAAATAGAAATATGCAACTTACATAATAAGCAGCATTATAAGGTACTACTTAGATTAAATTACTGATCTCTAAAAGTAAAGTAACAATTTAATTCATAAATCAACTGTTTAGAAAAGATGTAGCTTGTTCTGTAACTGTGGAATTATTCTTTAATAGTCTGAGTTTAATGGTAGCACTTTCACCAAGTGGAGATGGTCATGTTCCTTTTCAGTAATACTCCTTTTTTTGTTTTAGAAATTACCATTCACTGGAGATGTTAAGGTGTTGGGACCTTTATTGTTGATAAACTATTACAGGATTTTCACTTTTGTCATAAAAGGACAGGCTAAAATTTCAGTAAACAGTTTAATAGTTATTATATAGGCTCAGATCCTGCAACTGGATTGCATGTGTGTACTCTTGTGGTCATGCAGAAATTTTCCAACTGGATCCACTTGCAGAATGTGACCCATAAAAAAAATTCATCCAGTTTGAGAGTGAATACCAGTTCCAGTGATTATCCCCAGTTTTAAGCATAGGAAACTTGGCAGAACCTAAGTATGACCACTGCACCTTAATGTTCTTGTTGAAGAGCACTGTAACATGAAAGGCATATGTGCCCTTATTATATTTAACTGTAAATAAACCTACTTTACTTTATAATTTTGTTAGGATTTTGTGCTAGCACATTTTTTATGTTAATGCCATTAGACATTAGAGTGAGGGGACAATCATTTTTAAAAAGGGGGCCACTTCATAAGTTTCTTAAGTGGCCCCCGGCCGCCCAGCAAGGGGCAGAGCTTCCCTATCCCCTGGTCTCAATTGGCCCGGGGGTGAGGAAGTGACAGGGCAGCTGCAGGCCAGATCCACCAGCTGGTGGGCCAGATCTGGCCCGTGGCGGCCCCTTTGCTTACCCCTGCATTAGAGGAAGGCTCTCAGAAAAAAGTAGATAATGGTGAGTTCAGTAGGAAAGAGTGATAACAAAATACTTTAACAGAGTTTAGCTTTTCATTTAAATATTCATATTGTCTAGTATATTATGTAGAATGAATCAAAGGTATCTTTTAAGGGATTAAGGAGAGTTTTAGCCAAGTTTCCATTGCCATTTATTGTGGATCCCAAAACTAAAGCACCATCCAACACTGAACATATATCCATAACATTAAAAACCACTTTGCCTAGCAGTATAAAATGCCTTAATTGCTGTTAAATTAATAAGTTCTAAACAAGCAGTTTTGCACATAGTAAGTATAAGGATAGGATTTTCAAAAGTGCAGGGTATTGGCATGGTTAGTGATAGCAGAGTTGTGCCAACATTGAGTTTTTGAATTTCCCACCATTAAATCTAAAAGTGTGCAAACAATGCTATTTAAAGAATGATTCTCCCCTCTTTAGTAGCATTAGCTCTATTAAAATAGCTCTGGGCAGGATACCATTACACTGGACACAATGTTATTAAATTAAACAAAACATAGTGCGTGTTATTTTGACTTTCATTTTTTATTTTATGCAGTAGCATTTTGATGACTAAATTTTAATCAAAAGGTCCAAGCTCAAGACAATTGTTCCAGCACTGTTACGTAACTGTCTTCAAACAAAAAAATGCAAAACTTTAGCACCTACAAGTCTATTCAATCCTAATTCTTGTTACTGACGTTTACAGGACATAATACTGCCCTCTTATTTATGTCACCAGAAAGTGAGAACAAATGTGTTCGCATGGCACTTTTGGAGTAGTGATGTAAGTTTAACCGGTTAACTGATTAAACTGGGTCAGATGGACTGGAGTAGCCCACGAGCAAGGGCTGCTCTAGTCCAGCTGCTTCTGACCCCGTGCAAGCTGGGACCCAATAATCCTGCAAGGCTGAAGCCTCCCTCTGACCATGCCAGGCCACTGCCAAGCCAGAGCTGGTAAGAATGATGTTTACTGGGTAACTGGCTACCTATTTACATCCCTGTTTTGGAGATGGCATTCATATGCCTCTTTGTGCTTCAGTCACCATTCCAGAGAACATACTTCCATGCTGATGGTGTTTGTCAAAAAAAATGTGTTAATTGAATTTGACTGGACTTTGTGGAGAACTATGTTTCCTTTGTTATATCCATATTTTGCCATATTTTATGTTTTAGCAGTCTCGGATGATGACTCAGCATACATTCATTTTAAGAACTTTTTCACTGTAGATCTGCAAAGAAAGTATCACTAAAGTGCTCTTCCCAGGGTTTAAGAATCTGAAGTGTGCAGCATGCTTTCAGAAGTCTTTAAAAAGCAACACTTTGATGTAGAAACTACAGAACTAAAATAACCAAAAAAGAAAATCAACCTTCTGCTGGTGGCATCTGACTGAGATGATGAAAATGAGACTGTATCAGTTTGCAGTGCTTTGGAGTAGGGCTGTAAAAATCCCATTTAATCTGTTAATGTTTAAACATATTCTTTAACCAGTTAACTGATTAAAACAGTGAAGAGCAGGGCCCTCCCTACTTGCTCCCAATGCCGAGTCAAAAGAAAGGCTTTTCAACAGAAGTAGCTGAAGGCAAGGGATACTAATGGGATTTTTAATAAAGCTTCCACTGGTTGCCTGTGCTATGAGAAACTAGTCTGTGTTTGTGCAGCATAACAAGTGTCCTTGACCCCATATATACCATGAAGTCTGATAGATTTTTCTAAGCAGCCAAGACTGATATTATACATCACATTTAGAGCTTACACAAGAACATCAGACAGCTAGGCAGCCTGAAATTGCTATGGATAAGAGCTCTATAAAAATGAGCCTGGAAATGCTGCAGAGGGGAGCTACACAAGTCAGTTTTATGTGCTGGATTACAAGACAAGTGTACAGAGAGATTTAAATAACGCTTTTTCCTTACATCAATCATCTGCTGTTGTGGTACGAGAGCCTTTCCCTTCCTGCTTAGCTTTTAACCACACTAAAAGTTAAAAAATATTATTTCCCTGCAGTACCACTGGCCATACTTGTTAGCTCCACAATCCCCTTTTTGAGTTGTTTTCTGCTCTCTTTCCCTCGTTCCATCCTACCCCTGCTCAAGATGTTTGCAGTACAGGAAAACAAACATTTTGTATGACTGTTATCTTTATTGTATCCACAGAATAACAGCAGTAGCCAAAGCATTGTGCCTTAGTTTCATATCCTTAGGCTTCGTCTAGACTGCAAGCTTCTTTTGAAATAAGCTTTTCCGGAAGAGATCTTCTGGAAAAGCTTATTTTGAAATAGTACGTCTACACACAAAAAAACACAATGAAATGGTGATGTGCTATTTCGAAAGATAGCATCCACACTGATTCGATGTACTCTCACATTTAAGGCCACCCGGAATCAAGCAGGGCATTGGGTCAGCAGTTGCTTTCGGGTGCTGCTGCCTAAGGCAACCTGAGACGTGTGTTTCTCAGCTTTTTCTGTGTGCTTGCCTACCTCTGAGGGACAGCAAAGCATTTGCAGTGCATGCTCTGGTTGCTCTGCTTCAGGACACCACAGCACTTCTTGTTATGGAGCTGGAGCTGCCTCTGGGCATGTGATGGCCCCACACTGCTATGCTGCTTTTTCTGCAGCAGTTTCTGCAGCTTGCCTTCATGTTCCTACATGAGCTCAACTTGAGAACCTCTGCCTGTGTGTGGGAACAAGGCCCTTGCAACCGCACCACACAGTGGAGAGATGGTTCTGGAGGCTGGACACCGGTTTTGGCTGGTGATGGAGCAGTGGGATGACCAGCAGTGGCTCCATAACTTCCGAATGAGGAAGGAGACATTCATGGAGCTGTGTGCCTGGCTCGCCCCTGCCCTCTGTCAATTTGACACCCAGATGCGACCCGCCATCCCCCTGGAGAAGCAGGTTGCCATTTCTGTCTGGAATCTCGCCACACCAGCCAGTTACTGGTCTGTGGGCAACCAGTTTGGCATGGGAAAGTCCACTGGCGGAGCCCTTCTATTGGAAAAGAGCAGAAAGCAGAGGGAGGGTTGGTTCTTACAAGGGACTGGCCCATGGGAAATCTCTGCTGAACATTCCCTTCCACTTCAGGGTGGGGAAATGGCAAAAGACACCAGCATCTTCATGGCAGGTTTAGCAAGGTAATACAAAATCTGGTCAGCTAGTAACTATTGATGAACCTTCCACAGTGATCACAAGCCTTTCAGCACCATGGAGAAATACCCTTTCCTACTGATCAACACCTGATGTGGGGAGCAAAGAATAGACAGGGAGATCCCATCAATAGCTCCTATACAGTAGGGGAACCCCAAGTGTGCTATGCATTGCTAGATATTATGACTCAGTATAACAGCACCCCCTAAATAGCATCACAAAACTCTATGAAAAGAACCCCAGCAGTTGATCTAGTAGCACCAAACCAGTTAGCTACTGCCCTATAGGAATCAGGCTGGCAAACTTCCCGATGGCAATGGCCATACACTTCTCCACACAGATAAATTCATGTTGGTGCTATGCTGCTGCAGCTCCAGGGTAACCCTTACACAGATCTCTAGGGAAGCAGTTCTGCAGCCAGGCCTGGTCATCTAGTCTCACCAGTCACTGCTAGCTAACCAATCCCAGAAACTCCACTAAATAAAGCTGCAGCAGGTAAATCCTACAGAAGTAACTTGTCAGTTTCATCCTCCTACTCTTCCACCAGTAGCCATATTGCCATAGAATCCAAGGCTCTTGGAAAATCACCAGGGTAGAGCTGGCTACATGTGACCTGGTCAGGGAAGTAAAGTTACTGTATGGTTATGTAGATTTATTAGAGTTTCCTGTATAAAGGTATTTGTATAGTTCAATAGGAGACTATTAGAAAAATAACCAGGAAAGCAACATATTGGATCTTGAAGAGCAACTTCCCAACAAACACCATAGGGTGCAGGGGACAACTACCAGACTATGGCCTACTTCCAACACAGGCTACTGCAAACATATGAAGAGAGGTTAAAGCGACTGGGACTTTTCAGTTTAGAAAAGAGGAGACCAAGGGGGGGATATGATAGAGGTATATAAAATCATGAGTGGTGTGGAGAGGGTAAATAAAGAAAAGTTATTTATTAGTTCCCATAATAGAAGAACTAGAGGACACCAAATGAAGTTAATGGGTAGCAGGTTTAAAACTAATAAAAGAAAGTTCTTCACACAACGCATAGTCAACCTGTGGAACTTCTTGTCAGAGGAGGCTGTGAAGGCTAGGACTATAACAGAGTTTAAAGAGAAGCTAGATAATTTCATGGAGGTTAGGTCCATAAAAGGCTATTAGCCAGGGGATAGAAATGGTGTCCCTGGCCTCTGTTTGTCAGAGGCTGGAGAAGGACGGCAGGAAACAAATCGCTTGATCATTGTCTTCAGTCCACTCCCTCTGGGGCACCTGGTGCTGGCCACTGTATGCCCTCAATGCTGTATGCCAACAACCAAGACAGGACTGTCAGATTGTTATTTGAATGAGATTTTAAATAGATCTTACAGAAATGTCACAGAAAACTTTCATCACAAGAAAGTGACATGTTAGAACTAGCTAATAATTGTTTCACAATGAGGAAGTATTTCTCTACACAAGCAAGAGTGGGAGCCCTGCCAATAGATAATGCAGCATTATTAGAAACATGACAAAAAGCTTTTTGAAAAAAAAATCCTGATGGAGTTGAAGCTTGAAGACAAGATGCTAAAAATAAATATAGCTCTCTCTAACACCTGCAGGCTACAAAGATCTCAGGTATTTCACTAACAATAAAAAAAAATCAGTGCATAGATATAAACATTAAAGACTTTTTAAATGACCAACTAGAAAAAAAAATGCAGACATTTGTTCGTGCAATGTGAAGGGTGCAAATGAAAACATCAATATTTTATGCTGCCCCAAATTTGGTTACTAGAACATTGGTAGTGCTGTGCAGAGTTTATGATACAATGTAAGGCACTGATAACTGACTTTGTGTGGACAGACCCCATGGTCACAAACAGTGTTTCTCAACCTTTTTTTAATAAAGTACCCCTTTAAAAAAAAAAAAACTTATTCCCAGTACCTACAGTTTTCAGGCACACATTTTTTTCTACCATTGAAACACATTTGTTTAAACAACTTAATCGTAGCCAGGCAGGCGATGACATTTTTTGATGTACAAAGTACAAAAATAATAAAGCACTGTAAAACTTAAAACAAAACAAAAATTCACTTTTCTCCAAATTTCAGTTGTGCTGATGTAACCCATACACCGAGGCTATGTCTATACTGGCAGCTTCTTGCGCAAGAACGGCTCTTCTTGCGCAAAAACTTGCCTGCTGTCTACACCACACGCGCATTCTTACTCAAGTAAATTTACAGTACAGCGTTGTAAAACAAGGCTTCTTCCGGAAGAGTTATTCCTCTCCCAATGAGGAATAAGCCCTCTTGTGCGAGCTCTTCCACAAGAGGGCAGTGTAGACAGGCAACATGAATTTCTTGTGCAAGAAGCCCCAATGGTTAAAATGGCCATCAGAGCTTTCTTGTGCAAGAAGGCGTCTACACTGCCATGCATGCTTTTGCGCAAAAGCACATGCCAGTGTAGATGTGCTCTTGTGGAAGACTTTTTGCGCAAGGACTCTTCTGCAAAACAGTTATTGCGCAAGAAGCTGCCAGTGTAGACACAGCCCTAGTGTGGTTACTGAGCAATGCAAGTGGTACCTAGACCACAGCAACAGTTAAGATCAAGACACCTCTACAACATGGGCTGGGAGCCTGCTGACTTTTAGCTCAAAGGGTAGAGGCTCCTATACTCTACTTCAGAGGTCCCAGCTTCAAATCCACCTGGTGGTGGTTTACACTGATATACCCCCTAGAATTCTCTTGATTACCCCTAAGGCTATGTCTACACTGGCTGCTTATTGTGCAAGAAGTCTTGCCCAAGAAAATGTCCACACTGCCATGTGTGCGCTGTGCTTTTGCGCAAGAGCACCCATGGCAGTGTGGACGCTCTCTTGCACAAGAAAGCTCTGATGGCCATTTTAGCCATAGGGCTTTCTTGCGCAAGAAATCCCTGCGGAGCGTCCACACTGCCCTCTTGCGCAAGAGCTGCTGTGCAAGAGGGCTTACACCTGTTAAAAAAGAGCGTAGCTCTTGCGCAAGAAGCCCTCTCTTACCACTTGGTACTGTAAATTTCTTCGCGCAAGAGCGGGCGGGCAGTGTGGATGCTCTGCGGATTCTTGCGCAAGAACGGCTGTACATGCACAAGAAGCCGGGAGTGTAGACATAGCCTAAGGGTACCCGTATGACTGGTTGACAAACATTGGTCACAAAGATCTCCAATTACTTCAAATGGAGTCAATTGCAGGATTAGGTCATAATTTAACACATAATGCAACTGAGGGACAATAAAGGCTAGGGATGGAGCAGCAAAGACTGATCACAGGAGCAAAACTGAGATTATTCAACAAAGGCATATATACAGACAGCATGGTTGAACTAATTGTTCATGTATAGTTTTTGATAAATTATAGGTGGAGCTGGTAGTGCCACCTATAGTTGTAGTTTCCTGATACTTTCCATTATAAGACCCTAATTTTAGCTGCATATGGCTTTGCCAAAACATAACCAATCAGGCTAAATTTGCCAAATCATAACCCACCTCAGCCTGAACATTTTTTAAAGTATCAACTGAAATCTTTTTCATTGTTTCCAACATGAGAGTGCAGGGAAATGTGTTTTTTGCTCAGGTTAAAAATATTTTGTTACAGCTGTTTTGATCTAGTACCTTCATTCTTTGCAGCAGGGTTTGTCACTCAGGAAAGTTGCCCTGCTGACAGGGAAGTGCTTTTAACTGTCCCTGTGAAAATTAACTAAAATTTGGCTAAGTTAAGTCTCCCTGCAGAATTGCAGTTTGCATGCACATCAGTAGATATATGATAGAATTTGGCTAGTAAATTCTCTGAAGAGTCTGTCACATTGAACTAGGGATGTTAAATATCCGTTAATTGAATAGTCGAGTAACCTCATGAATTCTTATTGGTTACTCGACTATTCTATAGTCCCCAGGGGCAGGGCCAGGAGCCAGTGCACTCCAGCCCCACTCCCAAGGAGCCCCCTGCCACTCCACACTGCTGCCTCTGTCTTAAAGGCAGCAGTGCAGGGTGCCAAGTGGGAGCTGGTCTGTGAAGGGAACCAGTTTCAAAAACAGTTTCCCTTGTGGATCAGGCGCCTGTCGCCCCATGCTGCTGCCTCTGAGACAGATCTGGCGTGAGCCAGAACTGAGCTGGGCTGCCTGCCTGCCTAGTTCCTAATACACTTTAAATGCAGAGCCGCAGCAGGGCTAGGTCCTGGACTGGACAAAAGCAAGTACTGAGCCAAGCTGCTGGCCAGCTTGCTAAAAAATTTACTGGCAAGGGGAGGGGAACAATGCGTGTAGTTTATAGCATTAACCTATATGCTTTTGCTTATCGGTTAATCAGTTAATCAACTACACTATTACATCCCTAGGTTGAACCTCTCTAGTTCAGAATCTCTGGTCTGGAAACATCCGTCACCATACACGGTGTTTCCTGGGATGCCCACCCTTGTAACTTTTCTTCACAGCGGGGCCAGCTGCAAGCTTAGCATGTCCCCTATCTCCCACACCATCTACCTGACTCCACAAGATCTGCAGGCAGAAGAGAACCTCGGAGGACCTCATGCAGGAGTAGATGGCCTGCCTGCAATCCCTCATCTGGGGCTTGAGGAGGAGCAGTGGGAGTGGGCTGCTGACCAGGAGCAGAGGAAGGCCAACAGGGACCAGCTGGCGTGCTAGTATGTGGCCATGTTCCCTCACCTCGGTGATGGAGTACATGGCCTCATGGATGGAGCAAGCCATCAGCTACCTTCCTACCCCACTGATGGCTTCCTTTCCTAGTCCCGCCCAGGGACCGCGAACACATGACGGTGGGACCTCTTGGTCAGCCGCAGCCTCCTGACCAACCAGAGGCATGCACCACTCCCAGCCCTATCCCTGAAGTGCCTTCCACGGGTTAGTCCAAGGCCTGGGATACATCGTGGGGGACTGGTTCCAGGGTGAGGAGTAGGTTCTGGCTGGCAGGCATGGTCACTTGGCTGGCCCCCTCTAACTGTAATGTTAACCTAGCCATGTTGTAAATTAAGCTATGTTCCTGGGCAGAAGCACTAACTGAAAAAGCCATGTATGTGCAATGCTGTAACTGAACTGTTATATACAAAACAAATGATTTTGTGTTACATATATGTTGTATAATATGGTTTTGCATTTAATTTTCTTTGCAGCTTCAGTCTTAGAAAGATCTCCTTAGTGGCTCTGCTATGAAGCTATGCATCTGTTGTGTGTAGAAGTTTAGTACTACACTACTCTAGATACATACCAATGACATAATGGCAACATCCTGCTAGAAACTGTTTACTAGGCATCCATGAAAGTGAATTTTTAATAACTTCTGCCTTTATTAAATTTTAAAGAAATTTCAAACTTCTCAAACTGCTGTCTCTGAGGACTAGCCATGTAGAGTTTTACTGGGTTTGAAATATTTAGGTGCTAAATATCCTGGCTTATTTGAAAATTGGGTTTAGAATATTTTTCTCCACATGGTTAATGGAAAAATGGCTACAATTTGTTCAAACATTCCAAAATTACCTTTGCCTGAGAAGCAAATACTGAAAACTTTGGCCCAAAAGGAGAACATCTGTAAGAGTGTGGAGTGAAAATGGAATTATCATTAGCAACCTACCATGTCATCTAAAATTATACTATGAGTGTTTCACATTTCTTCAAAATCAGCTATGAAAACATTCCTATCTGTAGAGCCTTATAGCTTCACATTTGCATTTGGATAAAGAGGAGAAAGACAATGACAACACAGCAAATAATGATTATTGCATGATCTCCAAACACTGCTACAAGGCATTCTCAAATCCCTAAGCAAAACAGAGATGGGGAGTACAAAGCGCACACCAAGCAAGAGTGGGGTTAAATAGCAGCTTTGGGTTCAAGGAGCACTGCCTCACCGCACTTGCAATGCATGCCAGTCTTGAAGGAGCCATACAAAGGGAAAGGCTTGCTCAGTTCAGAAAGCCTGAGGAGGTGGACAACCTTCTGATATTCAGCTTCCAGAAAAGAGCACAGCAGAGTCTTCCTCCACTTGCCTAGGACATAGAGCAGTAGAACAGGGGAGCTGATGTTTTTCTTTATTTGTTTCCTTTCTGTTGTTGCCTTGAAAAGTGGGACTAGGGGTTGAGCCTGTGGCAGCCTCCCTGTTGAGAATATGCATTCTCTGAGAAGGTGGGCCAGTATAGGAGGGAGCCCAGGGAAGAAGCAAGAGATCTGACAAGACAGCTCTTGACCCCTTTCTACAAGGCTTCCTGGCTGGAACCTAGGATAGAACGAGGAATGGATTCCCTACAGTCTTGTGAAGACCTCAAATACAAGGGGCAGAAGAACTATTGAGCCTGGACCAGGGTTGTTGATCTGGTTTGAGGTTCTGCAAGTATTGGTGAAAAGCCCTGATTTACCCCAAAAGGGGTGAGCTAAAAGGTGAATTGGCTAGAGGGCCAAATCACAAGGCAAAAGGGAATCACCGGTGGACCTCATTGGCTAGATTATGCAGGGGAAAAAAAAATCACTGTTATATTGCACCTAAACACTGGCTGGGGAAGGCACTTTATGGCAAGCTCATATAGTTTATATTTAAAAAACAACAAATGGTCTGGTAGCACTTTATAGACTAACAAAACATATAGATAGTATCATGAGCTTTCTTGGGCACAGCCCACTTCTTCAGATGATATATAGTTTATATAGGCTTGACAGAGTTCCATATTAATATGTTTAAGATTTTGATGGATGATACCAGTTCAATTCATTTTTCCATTTTTATCTATTTGAATGTTCACTGTTCTGCAAAATGAGTTTTAAGCATTTTTGAAATTGGTATTGATTTAAATTTTCATAGTTGCAGGAAGTTATGGGGCTGGAGCATATGACTTATGAGGAGAGGCTGAGGGAGTTGGGTCTGT
>CM057845.1:59349694-59373848 GCA_030068395.1 Apalone spinifera
GGCCTCCTTTGCATGCCTTTGGCGCAAAAGGGGGCCAGTCTAGACACAGCATACTGTACTGATCAGCTCTATGCAGTGTAAGCAGTGAAGCAGAAGGGTTTGTTTGTTTTCAGAGAAAGAGTGAGAGAAACTAAGTGTTTGTCTGCACGGGGAAAAAATTTTCTAGACAGACAACTGGGAGTGAGGGGCTGCAGAGGAACGCTACTATGGTTTCAGGGAGAACTCAGCACCTAGCCTCCTGGCACCAGGAAGTATTGCAGCCCTGTGAGTGTGGTTGCAAACTTCCCCCTTCTGCTTGCAACACAGCTGCTCCGCCATCTCAGCCAAACTGGGTTTGGTTTGCTTCCTCTCACTGTGTCTCCATCACTGCTGGCAGCACTAGCCTAATCATCCATCCTGAATTGGGCAGGAAAACCCCAAAAGGCAGAGTTCAAGTCCTGGTCCTTTGCTGAATGAATCCAGGACAGCATTCATCCTGGGTTCCCTGGGGTGCCACTCCACGCTAGTCCAAGCCTCAGGAGCATCATCCATCCTTTGCTAATGTTTGTGGGGGGTGTTGTGGAAGGCCATAGCTCCCCTACACCATGAAGCCCTGCCTCCTGCTCCTCCTCTCCCCCAAGGTCTGTCCCCTGGCCATGCCAGAAGCTGGAACTGCACAGTTGTAGGAGATGCCCAGGAAACCCAGGATGATGCAGGGAGTCCCAAACTGAGCGGGACACCTGATGGGTAGGGAAATGGGCCAGGGGCTTCTCTGAAGCACCCTTGCCAGGGCAGGTGGAAAGTCCAGGACTCCACATAGAGACCCCTGGTAGCTTTTACTATTTCTCAGCTCTGGCTTCTGGCCTGACCAGGGCTTCAGAGGAAGAGCAGGAGAAGGGAGCAAAGGTTCTGAGGAAAAGGAGGAGCAGAGTAGGATGTGGCTGCTGCATGGGGCCAGAGAAGAAAGTGGGCCAGGTCAGCTTACTGGTAAAAAGTGGCCACTGGTACGAGTCTGTACAGAGCTGACATTAATGCACTGCAATAGCAGCACTTTAAAGTCTCTGTCCCTTCCCTCCCCCACTCCCAGACCACCAATGGGGGGGTGAGGGGAGAGGCTGCCACTGGGGGCAACACAAGTGGAAGCTGCCCTAGGGCCCAGCAGGCTCTCAGCCACCAGCACTGTTATTGTGGGAGTGGCTGAAACCCCAGAGCCTTTACATTGCCACTGGTCTCCTGAGCTGAAGGGCTGGCTGAGGAGGTTAGCCCCAGTTCTGCCTTTTCCACCTAAGGCCCCCTCCCCTTCCAGGAGCCCAGAGCCAGGCCCCCTGTACCTGCAAGATATTTAAATTACTTTCACCCCCACCACATGTCCTACTTTTGCCTTTTGAAAAGTTGGTCAACCTAACCTGTGTTCACTTCAGTGGTAGGTGTCTGTGCTGGGTGTTGGGGGCATGCTTCATTGTAACCAAAACTGGTGAGAGCCAGTGTGTGGCTGGCAGGCTGTGGTTATACACACAGACACTCAGCATGTGACTATGTTTTCGAGCAGCCCAAGCATTGAAGGCATCCAAGGTTGCAGGGTAGGGTTGACATACCTATTCGCTTCTGAATTGTACCCCTGCTAGGTCATGGCATTACAGCAAAATATTTGCATTAGCATTTTTTGACTGAAATAATTTAGCTCTCGGGTGGGTTTTTTTCCCCCAATAAATGAATCAATTTTCCACGAAAAGCAGATACTTTTCATGAAGACTTTTAGTGTCAAAACTGTTTTGTAGAAACACATCAAGGATTCCTTGTAGAAACATGTCAAGGTTTCAAACTGCTGTGTATCCCAGAGGCTCCGATGACCTTCCACTGATCAGTGTGTTACCCTTCCTCCTCTGTGCCTGATTATAAAAGAAGAGTCTTTTATATCTAAGCTTGAGATTCTGGATCTCTCATTCCAACCGCAGAGACTAATGTTTTTCACTCTAGACAATCACTGATGTTGGCCATCACACAAGCAGCTTTGGAAATCTATATTCACACTGGGACCAATTTTGGCACCCTTACTTACCTTGAACGTAGTACTTTACTCAAATAGTTTAACACATGTCACCCAAAGGCATGAAATCTGGAAGAAGAATATGTCTGGAGAAAATTGTCATTACTGTCAGGCGACGTCTAGACTACAGAGAAAATTGACCCTTTACCGGTCGATCTTCTGGCATTCAATTTACTAAACCAAATGCTGACAGCACTCTTTGACGCTGAACTCCTGCTCCTCACGAGGAATAAGGAAAGTTGACAGGAATGTTACTCCCATCAGCCTCCCACTGAGACGATGGGTGCAAAGCTCGGCTTAAGGTACATTGACTCCAGCTACGTTTTATACATAGTTGGAGTGTGTACTGTAAGCCGACCTTCAGCTGTAGTGTAGACCTGTCATCAATGTAAGAGGGGTAGCCGTGTTAGTCTGCATTGGCAAAAACAATAAGGAGTCCTTTGGCATCTGAAAGACTAACAGATTTATTTGGGCATAAGCTTCCCTGGGTAAAAACCACTTTGTCAGATGCCTATGACAAAGCGGGTTCCAGCCCACAAAAGCATATGCCCAAATAAATCTGTTAGGGTATGTCTACATTTGCCCCCTAGTTCAAACTAAGGAGGCAAATGAAGCATACCGAAGTTGCTAATGAAGCGCGGGATTTAAATATCCCGTGCTTGATTAGCATATTCGCAGCCAGTCGCCATTTTAAAACGCCGGTTGCCCGATGTAACTTGCCGTGTGTAGATGTGGTAGTCCGATTTAAAACCCTTCCTTGAAGTTAATTTGAGGGAAGGGTTTTAAATCGTAACTTGCCGCAAATAGACGCGTAGTCCATCGGGCAACCAGCATTTTAAAATGGCGACCGGCTGCGAATATGCAAATCAAGCACGGGATATTTAAATCTGCTGATGGCACAAGATATTACTTAAAGTGAGTATTGGTGTCAGACTGGTAATTTTACTTTTATCGATGATTACTGCCATGCCCATTTTGAATCCAAGAGTCTTAGCAAAGAAATAGGGTCATACAATGACTCTTTAAAACCAAGGTGCAATTCACGCATGCAAGTATAATTTAGAGGCACATGCTATCTTGTAACTAGCACACATTTTCAACAACTGGCTGAGCAAGTTTAAGCTAGTTTGACTGCATCATTAAGAGTAGAATTTTTATTAATAGACTCATCCTGGAGCACTCCAGAAGTGGTCTGTCTGCATTATTAAATATAGCCATTAACTGGTTGGCTCTGTGTCTGTTGGCAAAAGTCACTGTGTGAAAAAAGTTCAGGGCTTTGAATGAATTTCTGGTGGTTTATTTTCAGACCATAAAACAGTAGGTAGACTAAGATGAAATACATAAAAATTACCCTCTTCTCAGGCTTGTAACAAAAGCCTCTCAGGCTCCTAACACTTGCTTGTTGGGGATCCTGGCTGCTGAATTAGTAACAAGACAAACCACCAAAGAAGAAAGCCTGCCTAACAAGTATTTCCTCACCTAATGGAGCATTCCTGTTGCAAATGGGGGCCTCCATTCCTAATAGATGAGGGACAGAAGAGTTCTTTCCTTTCACCAGGGGAGGAATCTGAGCCCTGCACTATTACAGATTTTATGGGGATTATCAATTCTCACACGCTGCTTTCCCCCCCTCCCATCAGAAGGAGAATACACTTGTTTCATAAAGGTTCCCAAAAGGACTTAAAGCTCCAGGATATTGTTACAGGGAGATCTACTCACTCCTGGGGAGTTTGCCAACTTTCTACTCACACAAAACCAAACACCCTCATCCTACCCCTTGCCCTGCGGCCCTGCCTCTCACTCATTTTCACTAGGCTGGCTCAGGGGGCTGATGTGCAGAGGGGCTGAAGGCTCCAGTTCAGGGTGCAGACTCTGGGGTGGGGCTAGGGATGAGGGGTTCAGAGTGTGGGAGGGGGCTCCAGGCTGAGGCAGTGGGTTGGGATGTGAGAGGGAGTGAAGGCTCTAGCTGAGGGTGTTAGCTCTGGGGTTGGGCTAGGACTAAGGGGTTTGGAGGGCAGGCAGGGTAATCCAGGCTGGGAAAGAGGATTGGGCACAGGAAGGAGTCAGGAGTGTAGGCTTTGGGTGGCACTTACCTCAAGCAGCGGCATGCATTCCCTCTGGCTCCTAGGTGAAGGTGTAGCCAGATATCTCTCTCTGCATACTGTCCCATGGGCAGGCACCATCCCTGCTGCTCCCATTGGCCATGGTTCCTGGCCAATGGAAGCAATGGGAGTGGCACTTGGGGTGGAAGCAGCGTGTGGAGCCCCCTAGCAGCCCCTATGTGTAGGAGCTGGACGAGGGATGCCAGATGCTTCCTATGAGCTGTGCTCATCAGCCCCATTGTGCAGCAACACCAACCAGACAGTCAACAGCATGATCAGAGGTGCTGACCAGAGCTTCCATGATCCTTTTTCAACCAGGTGTTACAGTTGAAAGCTAGCCACCTGGTCACCCTACTCCTGGACATCTCCTGGTAGCTGTACCTGGAGAATAGGTAGAGCCCCGTAAATTCATGGATATCAGCTTTATATCCACACCCATGGATGTGGATGCAGATATCCACAGCTCATTTTTGCAGATATGGATGTGGATACAAATTTTGTGTCCACACAGGGCTCTAGGAATAGCTATGCTCAGTCTGATCTCCCAGTCTCTAGTTTGTGCTGTGGCCCTCTCACAATCCCGGAGCTGCAATGCTTCTTTTTTGGGACTCGGAGGCCCAAGCCATGATAAGAGGGCACTTAGCCAGGCTCATTATCATTTCCCCTTGCTAGGGTATTAAATCTCTCCAGACTAACTATCCCTATACCATCCCATGCAGTCCTCCATCCCAGGTCCTATTCTGTGCCACTTCTCTAGTGGCCAGGAAGGGAACCTGGGCCCACCTACTACTCCATCTTCAATCCCAGGGACCCTATCAGCAGCAGCAAAGGTCTCTACTGTCTTAATCCTCACTTCTCTTTCCCTGGGCTTCATCCTACTCTGTCTTCTACAGGTTCTCTTCTCTACACCTCCTCTGGGTAAACATCTGTGGGCAACAGGATTCTTGGGCTCAGGCCCCCCTCACGTTGCCTCCTACTCACCTCTCTGCCCAAAGTGTGGCCGCAGAGTCCTACCCTGCTATCCTGCCCTGCCCAACTCTTTCTGTCCAGGGAGCAACAACAAAGTTCCTACCTGCAGCCCCCTCTTGTTGTCACTACTTGGCCTTATAACAGCCCTTCTTGCTCCTGTTCATCCGGGCTCCATCCTCTATCAGTTTATTATTTATCAAGACTAATCCACCTTCAGGTGTGGCCTATCAGGTTACTTAATCCCTTCTGACCCACATTAACCCTTTCTGGGCTAGTGTGGGATGAACAGTCTGAGCCATTTTAACCTCATATTCATCATAGTGGTATGATTATTATATGATTATGACATAATTATGACGCATTTTGTACAAAATGTGTCTTATGAGGTGTCAATGGAAAAGTTATAATTTCCTGAATATGATTATCCTATTTGTATGAAAGTATCATTTTTCTGTCTGGAGTTTTGAATATTGACAATGTATCTGAATTTCAAATGCACTTGCACCTGAGTAACACCTTCAAACCTTTCCATAGAGTTTTTCAGGACACTGAGCATGACCTATTCAAGCTGAATGGTCCATCAACAAAGACAATGGACCATGGGGAAAGCTTACCTTCACTTAATGAACTGTCCTGGGGAAGCTTTAGTCAGCTTATGGATAATGGTTGGCATGACACATTGGCATATGTAAGAGCATGTTAGTAGACAACATGATACTGAACTCTATTTTGGTACCTGTGTTTTTCACAAACTGGGCTGTGAACTTGGCTTGGGGTTTCCTGCCCTAGGGGAGAAGTTATAAGAGGAGACTGTGACATCATAAGTAGCCTGACTCCGTACGCAAGAGAACACCTGAGAAATAAAGACGGAATTGGAGGAAGTGCTGGTTCTAGGCAGGAATGAAGGAAGCCTACCTGTGTATAGAACTTGGTGGACTGTTTATATTAGCTAACTGGGTGAGACACTGCTTCATTCAAATCCTATCTAGTATATTAGGCTTAGATTGCATTTTTTTATTTGATCTGTATTACTTTATCACAGGGCTGTCTCTCATGCCCCCTCCCCTCCCCGCTGGGAGGGCAGGGGTAGGATCCAGAGTCTTTATATAAAGTCATTGGCTTGGCACTTTAAGGCAAGGTCATGGGTGGGATGGGGCTGCACCCCTGGTAGGGGGACCCAAGCCCACACTACTCCACTGAGTCCCGGCCCAGGGCCCTGTGAGTGGAAGTATGGCCCACCACTCCCTCGGCGAGGGAATCCAACCACAACGCGCCGAGGTTCCTGAGGTGGCAGAGGCTGCTCCAGCACCCACTCTGGGTCACTTCCTACCTGATCCAACAGGATCTCTTCCCACATACTCACGGGATCCTCCACATTCCCAGGGGTGACTCCTCCTCTTTAGATGGCCATGGAGACGTCCCAACTTGCCTCAGTGTCTTCGCTGGCTTCTCCTGGGGCCTCTGGCTGATACTGGTCAGGCGCTCCCTTCGTAGGTCCTTCCCCTCCGGCAGTCAGCTGAGACTGAGACTCTCCCCAGGCTTTTATAGCTGCCTGTGCTGCAGTCTGGGCATGCCTGGTAGGGCTGTGGGGGCAGGGCCTCTGTATCCAGGATACCCTGGCTGAACTCTGCAAGTTCAGTACGGGGCTGCTTCGCCCCATCACACACTTATAAAAACTTAAAAGCTCTTTCTGCAGTTACTACACCTGTTTTATATTTTACCTAAAACACTATAGTTTGAGGGAACTGCTTGGGGGTAAACTCAGGAACAAGTGTTGGTGCACATCAGCTTTCCTTCGTATTGTTCCTGCCTTTGTGAATGCTGGTGGGAGTACAGCATTGGGAAAGGTCTTCAGCTTCTCAAAGCAACATAGGGCGAGAGGGAGCCCAGACTGCTAAGACAAAGGGCTCAGTGGTATCCCAGTTCTAGGTTGTACCCTAAGAAGAAAGGCGAAGAACTAGTCAAAGTTATCATCTGATGATATTTTGTAAAGCTCTTGTTTTGGAAACAGAATTTCTGGAAAAACAACCTGGGATCCAGGGTTTGTAGGCCTCAAACTAGTGAAAATTTTAGAAAAAAAGTCAACTGCAGGGGAAGTTGGACAACCCTGGTATTTGTTTGCTCCAGTGAGCTAGCAGGCTATCCTATCTTTCTGACTAGTACCATGCCTAGGATGAAGATGACACTGCTCTGCTCAGTGGCTCAGTGGCTCTGCTCTGCTCAGAATTTACCTGCAGCCTGACGTTTGATCTGTACTTTGCATTACTCCTCCACTAAGTGAAAAGTTAAAACCATCTTTGCCCTTAGCAAATGCAGAACAAAACCGCTTATTGTCAGTTTCATCTATGGGGTAAATTTTTTTTCCACTTCTCTACTTGTGCAATGAGTATTGGAAGTTAAAATACATGTGGCTGTTTTCAGGGAGGCTCCATGAGAGTCATTGTAGTGGAGATTGCCCAGGAAATCTACTTTAATCATCATATCTCCTAGCAACTAGGAACTCAGCATGTACTAACAAACACCTCTCATGTAACTCTAGGTTTCATGTCACCACTATTGCTATACTTTCTCCATATAGTTTATAAGTTCTGCCAACAGCATGGCATGTCTTGTTTTTCATCTCTTTTCTTAAACGTACGCCAATAACGAGGCTGAATAATTGTAATTCTACCCAGTGTAGGATTAGTGGAAAAATAAGGGAGGAGGAATGCGTGATTAAAGACTGAATCATAATACATACACACAAGGAAGCTGAACTTTCACTTTTATGATGTTGCAATTTAAATATGGGTCTTTTAATGTAGTTTTTTATATATGATCCAATATTTCTATTACAGCAGTATCCAAAGGCCCCCAATAAGAAATGGACTTCCACTGCCTCCAATAAGAAATGGACTCTCACTGTTGTAAGTGCTGTACGCACAGTAATAATACCTACTTCTTTTCAGCAGCAGCACTCGAGGTATTTTATAGAGGTGGGAGCCATTACTCTCCGGATTTTTGGAAACAGGGAAACAGGCACAAGAATGTGGCCTGACTTTCTCAAGGTCACTCACTAGGCCAGTGTCCAAGATAGGTCTTGAATCTGGAAGTACAAGTGCAATTTTCTAGCCACTGGGCTAACATGGTTTCTGCCCCCAAGGAGCTTACTTGAGAAAATGCTTTGCTTACCCTTGCTCTCACCTCTTGTTACTTACTACCGACTTGTAATTATTTTTAAGAAACCCAAGAACATTTGATAATCAAAACCCAGTGTTTTCAAGTGTAAAACACGACTCCTTGTACCTGAGCTGCACATGAACTGAACTAAAATTACTAATAGTATGGCATTACCATCCTGTTAGACCAGGCAGAGAAGTGACTCTTAAAACTGATGAAGTGTCAGGTGAGAGGAATGAGGCTAATCACATGAGCTGTACTTTTAAAATTTCAGAGAAATTCCCACAAGATAATCCTTACAATGAATTGCAAGTTTCAGACTGAGAAGTGCTCCAGAAAAGAGAAGCCTAAAGACAAAGGGTGGGCAAGAACTGGCCTGCAGGTTGGATGCAGTTCACCAAGGTGAACCCTGGCTGACCACCAGAAGCTTTAGTTAGTTGAGTGTCCACAGTTACAGCCATAACCAGCTCTTGTTGGCTGTGGTTCACCATTTCTGGCCAATGGGAGCTGCAGGAAGTGGTGGCCTGGCCTGCACCACATCCCACAACTCCTATTAGCCAGGAATAGCGAACTGCAGCCAATGGGAGCTGCAAGTGTCTGTATCTGCAGACATTTGGGTAAATTAAGCATCTGGCGGCCTGCCAGGAGTTAACTCTGGTGAACTATCTCCGGCCCACGGGCTTCTTATTGCCCACCCTTGCTAAAAACTTCTTTGACGTGAATGGATAAGTTTTGACTTTACTAATTAGAATGAGGTCAATTAAATGGATTGTTTTTCCTGTAAGAGGCATTTTAAAATGAGGGCATTATGACTATTGCATTGGCTTTTCAGACTAATGAATAGAAAATATAAAATTTAAGTGTAACACAGTATAGATCAGTATCTAGATCTGTTTCAGCTTCCTGGTAATAAATCTGTAGATGTATATTTGGAGCTAAAATAGCTGCACACCTCCTGCATCCAGGACAGAACTGGTAACTTTAGCTCAAACCCACTAGGGTTGCCAACTTTCTAATTGCACAAAACAAAACACCCTTGCCATGCTCTTGCCCCTCACTCACTTTCACAGGGCTGGGGTAAGGGATTGGGGTGCAGCAGGGGGTGAGAGTCCAGCTGGGACTGCAGGCTCCAGAATGGGGCCAGAAATGAGGTGTGCCGGAGGGGGCTGTTGGCTGGGACAAAGGGTTGGGGGCAGGGGGTGAGTGTTGTGGTCTACAGCTGAGGGTGTGGGCTCTGGTGTGGGGCTGAGGTGACAGAGTTTGGAGTGCAGAAAGGGGGTTTGTCCTGAGACAGGGGGTTCGAGGTACAGGATCCAACTGTGCAACACTTACCTTAGGTGGCTCCTGATCAGCAGCACAGCAGAGCTAAGGTAGGCTCTCTGCCTTCCCTGGCTCTGCACTGCTCCTGGAAGTGGCTGGCATGTCCAGGCCCTAGATGGATGGGCAGCAGTGTATGTGGAGCATGCTTGCCCATGCCTGCAAGTACTGCCCCTGCAGTTCCCATTTCAGACCAATGGGAGGTGCCGATGCGGCACTCAGGGCAGGGACAACACATGGAGCTTCCCTGGCTGCTCCCGAACCTAGGGGCTACAGGAACATGCCAGCTGCTTCCAGGGCAGGCAGGGATCCTGCGGCCTGCCTTACCTCCACTGCACAGGCGAATGGACTTTTAATGGCCCAGTCAGCAATGCTGACTGGACCTGCCAAGGTCCCTTTTAGATGGAATATTTCAGTTGAGAACCAGATGCCTGGCGACCCCAAAACCCAGTCCTCCATCACTTTCGTTAGGGGCTTGGATGTTCTGTGTACACCATTTCTCTAGGAGGGGACTTAACCATGATGAACTGATCCTGTCCAGCGGAAGGCAGCAATAGTACTACAACCAATCTATTACAAGCTTTGACTTCTGCAGTTTTCTTGAACAGCAGCCTGCATTTCAACTACTGCACTGATGTTCTGAGCAATGGTGGCCCCTATGACCTCTGTGGGCCAGATACTGAGGTTCTTACAATGGGTAGCACATCATTCAATGTACTTTCTAGAAGTGTTGTCTTCAAGTCGTCATTGTCAAGTCCAAGTCGAGTCTCAAGTCACTACAGTTCAAGTCTCAAGTCGAGTCTCGAGTCCCTAAAGTCACTTTTGAGTCAAGTCCCAAGTCGAGTCTCAAGTCTTAATTTAAAAAATGTCAAGTCACTTTTGTACAAGCCATCAATATCGGCATTTTCGGACAATTTTTTCACCAAGTCGATTTAACAAAATTAGCAAGTCTCAAGTCGAGTCTCAAGTCACAAACAATGAACCCGAGTCGAGTCTCAAGTGGAGTCACCTAGGCGACTTAAGTCAGACTCGAGTTCAAGTCGTGGGACTTGAGTCAACAACTCTGCTTTTTAGGCTTGGTCTCACTAGGACTGTACTCCAATATTAGCCCCCCAAGGTCAAATTTGTAAGTGCTGCATCCACATTACCAAGCCTGTTATTGCAAAAACAAAGGGGCTGCAGAATTCGAACTTTATAGTCCTCTGTGGTCCTGCTTTTCATGAGGAGTAAGGCTATTCCCAAACTTGTAAGTCTGAAATAACGTTAGTGTGGATGCTCTGGTGCCACTAATTCGAACTTATTGGCCTCTGGGAGACCTCCTGCAGCTCCCCAGAGTGCTTGCTGGGGCTTTGAGTCTGAGGTAGTGCATCCACATTAACGAAGCCTGCCTTGGACTACATTCAATTCTTCCCTGTAGTGAGGACACAGAACTTCGAATGTGTAAAATCAGGTGCCCAGAAGTCAAACTTAGTAAATTTGGACTAATCTCCTAGTATAGACATGGCCCTACTGACTTCACTGGGACTACTAGTGGAGTAAGATATTATTTAGCATGAGTAAGAATCAGAATTTGATCCTAGGTAATTGAAAATAAATGGTGGGATTTGCAAAAGCACTCAGTATTGGCCTAATTCTCTTCCCACTGAAGTCAATGGGAGTTTTACAGCATAACAATTTCAATTTCTTTCGTTAGGTACTAGGGTTTGCTTTGATTTTCATGCTAAATCTAGAAGGACCATACTCTGTTCTGCTCTGCTCCAGTCCATGCTTGTTGATTCTGTATTCTAGCCACGTCATGGGTTACAGCAGTTTGGAAGAAGTAATCAGGAAGTGGAAGGGCAGCTGTCAAAAATATCCTGCCAACAGTAGAAAGATTCCTCTCAACTCTATGTGAAAATCTGCCAACAGATTTATTTTCACAAATTATTTGTACCAAGAAGCCTCTTAATTAATAACTGTCCAGATGGATCTCTCATTAAATGTTTTTGTTGTTTAAACAGTGTGCTAAACTCTGGTTTGACTTGCACATGGTGTACCATGATTGTTGTCAATACAGATAATAAAGTGTATACATTGTCCAGAAGTCTCTTCACATACCATTGAAATGCAGCATCAGCTTGGGTGAAACACAATAAAAACCAATGCAACACTTTCTTAAATGGAGAACTCCTCCAAACTGAAGACGTTGAGACAGGAAGAATGTACTTAGCCAAGCTGGAATTTAGCCAGAATACTGACTAAATTAGCATGGCAGCTCATGTGAAAAGCGTTTAGAATATTTAATGACTACAGAGGTCAATGAATCAATTTTATGTCTTATCTTACGGAAGTGACATGTCACATCTAACGGAAGAATGGCTGCTAACATTATGCATGGGTGACAGCTCTGTAATGATTCAGGGGGAAGAGTGCCACCTTCTTAATTACTCGGATCACTCACTTTCTGCTACATCCTGAGTTTTTTAAAGGTTTTTATTTAAGTAAATGTACACATCTTGGGTCATATGCTCCCCGCCTTGACTTACATATAGAGTAGTGGTTACCAAAGTTTGATTTGCAAATCCTTGCAGGTTTGCAAAATGTTAGCGGGTTCTCAGGGGGAAAATTCCATAATGGCGAAACTGGAACCCAAGTCACTGCAGTCAATGTAGCAGCAGTAACTGTCCTCATTTAGTCAATAGTCATGCTCTGTGGTTTACTGTTTTGCTCTAGTAAGACAGGGGTGATTCTTCTCTTTCATTAACTTGATGTTTGCGTTCTCTGTGTGTTATTTTTATTTGAACTGTTTTAACCCCAATAACTGACATGTGGCAAAAATAGAAAGTGAAAAGACATAAGAAAATGAACATTCAACATCAGCTTGTGTTTTTCCAAGTCCAAAGTGTGGAAAATGTAAGTCAAATGATCATGATGGTCCTGGAAATTCGCTTATGAAGAAAAGAAAATATGATGATGATTATATAAAGTATGGCTTTACATGCTTGCATTTGTGATCAAGAGTGTCAAATGAAAACTTGGAAGAGAATTGCCATTTTCATAATGTAATAAAATTAACATATAATAATGTAATAATAGTGTGTAGTAATTGTGTCATACAAATTATTTTCAAGAACACTGCCTTTATGCTCAGGTAAGGGAGAGATTCCCTGGAAATATTCATTTTAGGAGGGGGTTCACGAGATGTGACATTTTTGTGAAAGGGGTTCATGAATTGTTAAAGTTTGGGAACCACTGATCTAGAGTTGCCACTCCTCTTGGTTTTGCCAGGAGTTTCCCAGCACTGGGCTTTATCTCTCAGAGGTTAATGAAGCCAAACTAGACATTTTTACGCTTCTAAAAGTCAGTGGTGCAGAGCGGCTATGGCAGGCTCCCTGTCCCCGTGCCATTCCTGGATGTAGCCAGCATGTCCCTGTAACCCCCGCAGGGAGCAGGGGACTTTACTTGCTGCCCCTGCCCCAAGCATTAACTCTACACCTCCCATTGGCTGGGAATTGGGACCAATGGGAATTGCATGGGCAGTATATGCAGCCAAGCACAACACGTGGAGTCGCCTGCCCAGGGCTGTAGAGAGGTACTGGCTGGTCCTGAGAATGGTGTGGAGTCAGGGCAAGCAATGTTGTGCTGCTGGCTGGGAGCTGCCCAAGGTAAGCACTGCCCAGAAAGAGCCTGTACCCCTCACCCTCTTCTGCGTCCCAGTCGCCTGACACAACCCTGCACCACCTCCAACACCCAAATTCCCTCTCAGAGCTTGCACCCTGCCCCTCCTCCTCCTGCACCCCAACCTCTTATCCCATTGCAAAGTCCCCTTCAGCACCCAACCCCATACCCCAGGTTCAGCCCAGAGCCTCCTCCCATACTCTAAATTCCTAGGCCCCAGATCAGAGCCTGCAATTCCTCCCACACTCAACCCTCCTCCCCGCACCAGCATGGTGAAAGTGAGGGTGGGGAAGTAAAGGAAGGAGGGGGGATGAGAGGGTGTGGAGCACCCTCAGGAATGGGAAGGGGTCGGGTGTGAGTAGGGCAAAGGTGTTTAGGTTTGTGTGATTAAATAGTAGGCAACCTTACTTAAATCCCTAGCAGCCTTCTTCGTCAGAGTTTTGATCGTGCAAAGTTGGGGCCCAATGCCTTTGCACAGATATACAGTCATTTCCTCCCACCAATAGCAGCATACTTCTACAGTCAAATAATTATCTAAAAAAATAATACAGAGGCTTAGGGATAATTGATTGCTACAAAATTGTGTGCCACTTCATAATTTTTGCCATGACTGCCACATCTTTGTGGCACTCTTAGGCTATGGCAGTGGTCTCCAACCTTTTTAAGCACAAGATCTGTTTTTGAATTTAAGTCAGTCCAGGATCTACCTCAAACCCAAATACCCCTGCTCTGCCCCTTTGCTGAGGCCCCGCCCTCTTCACTCTGTGAAGATGGGGTACAGGAGAGGGGGACAGAGAGACATCAGTGCCCCCCTGCCTCTGTCTCCCCACTCTGCACAGCAAGCAAGAAGCTCCCAAGGGCAGCTCTGAGGCTCTAGGCAGGGGCAGCTGGGCAGGGGTAGGAGGGCAGCTGAAGTGCCAGAGCTTGATAGCCTCCCAGCCAAACCAGTCAGGATCACTGTCAGATGCTCCAAGATCTACTGGTAGATCCTGATCTACTGGTTGGTGACCCCTGGGCTATGGTCTAGCAACATTATTTGGAAATAACTAGCATTATTTCGAAATAACATAGTCTGCATCTACACAGCCGGCAATTATTTTGACATAATTTCAAAATAATGTCAAGCTGGAGGGTTTCTTATTCTGATTCCTGTAACCTTATTAGGAGTAAGGGAAGTCGGAGGAAGAATGCTCTGTTTCAAAATTAGTGCTGTGTAGACAGCACCAAAACTCGAAATAAGGTATTTTGAAATAAGCTACGCAATTGACATAGCTCAATTTGCATAGCTTATTTCAAGTTAAGCTCTGCTGTGGAAACTTACCTTTAGTGACTTTTATCTCATGTTTCCTAAGCTTTAACATGACATTCCTATAGCTTTAATCATGATGCTGAAAATGTTACTGATGCCAGAAAGTCATAAATATGATAGCAATGACTGGGTCACCTAAATATGAAAAAAGAGCCATTCCAAGTGTTTGTAAAATAAATGTAATTTCACAAGAAGTTTCTACGCAATATTTTACTCCTGTCCTCAAAGGCAATTCAAAATTACATTTGTTACATCAACATAATAAAAATGACCATTCTATCAGATTAAGCAGCAACATTTCTTCATACATTTACCCAGGGAAAAGGAAAGTATACAATACTATTAAAACACAATAACCATAACCTTTAAAAGTACATGCATCTATTATCTTTATTATATCAGAATGTTATTGACTGGATTCATTTATATGTGAGCAGAAGGAATCCATTTCTTTAATCCTTACAAATAAGGTTAGAAGGATTAGATTTTTAACAGCAAATATTGGTCAATGCAGATTTCACTATACACCCAAAAACCACTACCATCAACAAAAAAAACCCATTTCCATCAATAACAACTGAAATTTAGGGGTAGGCAAAGTAAGAAAAATACTATTTAAGAGCTTATTAGCATTTGAATTAAGGATATTTACTTTGTATATTTGACACATGATATTGACAATTTGTGTTCTGATCATTATAAAACTTTTACATTTTGAATCTCAATGCCTACTATTATTAAATAGTTATTGTTTGACTCCCTTACACTATCTGGACCTCTATAATTTGCTGCAACTATGAAAATGTAAATGGCTACAAATAGAAAAAGATGCTTAAAATGCACAATGTCTGTTAAAACATAAATTGATAACAAATAAAAAAGTTTAAACATGAAATATATTATTAGTCAAAATTCTCTCTCGATGTATATAAGTTTTTCCTGCCGGATGACAGAATGTTCCTGCCTGGTAGCAGAATGACATCATCATGTCATCACTCAGCGAAGCAAATTGGCCAGAGAGAGGGGGGTGGGCAAATGTTGGGAGCAGGGGGTGCAGCCCCCTAGTAAAACAAAAACCAAATCCTACCAATCTACTTGTAAATTAAATGAATATGCCAGAAACATTTTTTTACCTTCCTCAACTTGTTTCTCTTAGTATACACAGAACAATTTGGCTTTATAGGATGCACAAACTTCCTATACACAAGTTCTCATAGCCACGTGAGCCCAGAAACTATCTCTTCCGATGCTCCTGTGGCTGTTACTTTTGATGTTATTATACACTGTTTGGGAATGGAATAAGGTACACCCTTTGGCATTTGTAGTGGTCCCTCGGTTTCAAGTTCTGAGAGTGAAAAATGGTCTATCGGAGAAAGCTCTAGCCCTCTGGGGCAGGGTAGAGCACAAAGAATCTTTACCATGGAGCCTTCTAGCTGGGAAAAACAATAACCAATAGTATATAGGTAAAAGACCTCTTGGCCTAGAATGAGTTTGCAGCCATCTCAGGTGCAGGATGGCAGCAAGGGAAGAAAGAGGAAAGGGACCCAAACCAACCCTACCAGCGCATGTCCTGTTAGTGGCAGGCAGTGCCACTACCGTGTCAGTGGGGAGAACTACTGAACCGGACTGCCTCGCTTCCCAACTGACAACCTGCTCAACTTCTGGCTCTATTGGGTTACGTCTTACCCCATTTAATCACTGGACTTCTGTCAAGTGGGGACATAGTCTTGTTGCCTCAAAGTCAGGCAGCAGCCACTGCAGTCCCTCCTCAGGGTCTTCTATATCCTCAGATTGCAAGGAACTGATCCAGGCCCTGCAGAGGGCTTCGCTCACTGGAAGTTATGTCTGCTATCTCACATGGCCCAGCCCCATATGAACTCCAGGGCTCTTCTTTTATACTTCCTGTCCTGCCCTGATACTTCCTGCAATGAGGCAGAACAGATTTGGCTCTGCCCACCATGCAGAATGTAGAGGTCCCTTGCTCCCCAGTTCTGAGGTAGGCCACTCTGCCTTGCTACACTTTCCATATGTTAAAAAATAAGGTTAAATCAAGTTTAGACTATGAAAGAAAGATAGTAACTCCACATTGCCAGCAATGAGTTACAGCAGCAAAGTTATGGAAGGGAACACTTGAAAGGTAAGATGCACATGATGGTGCTGTAAAAGGGGAAACCAAAACATGCACTGACTCATTGATCTTTAATATTGTAAGAAAGATACAGAGAAACAAACAGAAATAATAGCACTTACCACTTAGATCTCAATGTTAGTGATCAAAGCATTTGAATCTGATTTTCTTTATCTTTGTTTAAAAAAAATATAAAAGGAGAATGAGAGACACAGAGAGGCAAAGATTTTGAACAAAGAAGTGATAAATTAATTAAAAAATTAATTCATACATTAAAAAAAATAAGAACAGAGTATCTCTGTATAAAGAGATAATTTATCAAACCATTGGTAAAAATGACTCTTCTCTGTAATTACTTTTACCTGAAGTTAAATTATGGAAAATGTAGGATATTTATCTCATTACACCGATTGCCTATACTCCCCTTTATATGAGGGTCACCAGCAATTTGAACCTTAGTTAATGTCAGGTACTACACCTGGTCTGACAGCAATGTACAAAAGTTTGTGGTTTTATAGCCAGAGTTTTCTGTTTTAATTTTTATTCTCTTCAGTTGTGCTATGAGAGAAAACAAATCCTATCTGTGGAGAGAAAACTGACTGATGATGCAGGGGGAAGAGTGGAACTAACTAGTCACAATATGTTATCCTATGCACAAAGTACACAAACTGAAAAAAAACAGAGGTAATATTTTTTTCTCTGCTATCCTCTAGTTCTAGTAATGGTAAGCATTACTTCTAAAAACACTAGGTAAAATATTTGTAGACAGCATTGTGATATTTTTTTATTCATGCTGCCCTTTGACAGAAAGGGGTAATTGTTCTTAATGGGACAGAGTCTATTCTCGGTCACATCCATGATGTTCCATTGAAAATGGGTTACTAAGAGCACAATGTTGCTCAAAATATAACATATGAAAGAAAAGAAAAAGGCCAATTGTTTTACAAGATTGGTTGATTCAATTTTAGCGGCTCTTCCAGGCTTCTAGTGGAAGATAAAGCACTTTTTAAAAGGGGTAGATGATAATCTTAGTGTCCAAACTTCTCTCTCAACATAATATTTTAAAGCGCAAAGCTGCACATGAGCTATTAGTGTGCACATAATGGTTGCTTTCATTTGTCCACATACTCATTGCAGCACCAGTATCTGCTGCAACTTATAGTTTGATAAGCACCTTAGGAAACACTGATTGCAAAAGAAACATAAAACTGAATTCAATTCTGTTCCAAAATAGTTAGAATATTTAGACAATGTCTCCACCCACATTGCTTGAGAATGATGATTGAAAATAGATTGTTTCTAATCTACCCTTTTCCTAGTTTTAAAAACTGTTCTAGGATAGGCCAATTATTAGTTAGGCACAGTGTCCTTGAGAAAGTAAATGTAATTATCCATGTTGCATGTTAATATAGAACACCTTACCAATGGGCTATTCAAATCAATGTATGGATATAGTTATATATAATATGTCTTTTGGTGGCTACATTGCAAGCTGAGTTATACAGTTATACCCTCTACCTTTTTACACATGGCAATAATTTTCCAATTTAAAAGTCAACTTTTAAGTATTTATTTTATGTAATAAATAAGACACGCCAGACTGCTGTCTTGAGAAACCCCCTTGTGGGGCACAACTGATAATAATTATTAATAATACTACAATAAGAATTGGAGATCATACAACATGTGACAGATGTGTAGTCATGTTGCTTAGTGCTCTCCTGGAAAGAGTTCAGATGGTGATAGATACAAGTACCTAAATAGACTAGATCTTTGGGTGGGAGGCTATAGATGGGCAAAGTGCTTTTACAAACACGGGCGGTCCGTCCATATAGGTGAACTAGGCAGTCACCTAGGGCACCAAGTTAAATGGGGCACCAAATGGTGGCACAATATCATTGAGGGGTTTGGAGGTGGGGGCGCCGATTGCATGGTTCGCCTAGGGCACCAGTTGCTGGCAGCTAATCTAGGGCCACCGGCCAAGGGAACTTTTCTATGAGTTTGAGCACATTTTCAAAGTGAAAAACCGAGACACTTGTCAGGGGAACAGTTTACGGAAGCTGAGAGGGTTAGAGGAGAAAGGAAAAGCATTGGCAGCTGAGGATAAAATTTTGCCCAGCCTTCCCTTTCCTATTCTCTGCCAAGGGCACCTGCTCACTTGCTTCCCCTGCCCACACAATAAAATTGGGACAAGTTACAATAGACAATTGACATAAAACAGTTTCTACCCAGATGCTTCTTGTTTAGTCTTTTCTGCTAATCCTTTTTACTGTGTTTTCTGTCCTTCTCCCTCTGCTCCCTTCCATTCCACTTCCTGATTTCTCCTTTCCCCAGCAGGTCTCTTTTCAGCCCACTGAAGTAAAGGATTTGAGATATTTTACCATGTTGGGGATAGCTGTTGAGAAGGAAACCCTGAGTAATGTCTTCAACCTCTGCAGAGGCTTGACCTGTAATGAAAAAGAGTGGGGGTGAGACACTGTGTTGAGGCAAAACTTCCTTGTTTTTCAGTTGTTCAGGAACCCCCTGCCAAAGACGGTGGTTGCTAGGAAACCAAGTGCAAGGGCTTCCAAATCTTAAGCTGTAAAACTTGAAATGCTGGAGAGGACGGGGGTACATAGTGGTAAAGGACTCAGATCTTCTTGTCCTAGAAGATATAATAGGCTTACAAGAAATTTGCTCTTCACCTTAAAAATAAAGAACTTTCAAATTGTTTTCCCTTTTATAGTGACAGGCATTTTTACAATTCCTTACTTGTCGACAGTTTCCAATCCTCACTTAAAAAAAAGTGTCCATCTTCATTTTGTACATTGTGAACAATTTCTCCCAAAAAAGTATTACAAAACCTTAAGAATAAGTCCCGAAGAGTGACTTGTGGCTTTTAGATTTGCAAGAATGTGTGCAAACTGTTCAGTAAAGTGACAGGGAGGTGAATGTACGGACTGAAACAGTTGGTTCTTTTCTGTTCAGGATGTTATGCAATGCTCATCCCTGTGGTATCTGAACATCTTTCCTTTTTTGGAACAGAATGTATCTTTTAAATTAGTCCTTATTTGTTGCAAATAACATTTCATGTTTCATTGAATTATCACTTCTTTAAAGAATTATAAGTATTGCTCTCTTGATAAAGTGCCTACTACTTTTTGATAAATCAGATTTGGATCATTCAAGTAAAACAATGGTTTTACCTGTGACTCCCAGATCGTGGAGAATTGTTTGTTTATTGTCCCTTCTCCTAAGCTTGACTTTCACCTTGATCAGTAGAGACAGATATACAACTGCTCACATTTCCATTCCAGCCATCTCTGTCTTTCCTCTGTGCCATAAAGTTATTACTAGCTTCAAAACACAAAACAAAAAAAAAGAAAAATAATCCCTTTTCTGGTTTTTCTAGACATGTATTTTTCTAAAAAGTCCATTGATCCCATATTACTGAATGTCATACATTATTGAGGTGAAAGATGATCAAAGATGAGGCATTTGATTCAGTCTCACATGACCTTCTCATTAACAAACTGAGGAAACAACCTAGATGGAGCTACCATAAGGTGGGTGCAACTGGTTGGAAAACCATTCCCAGAGAGTATTTATCAGTGATTCACAGTGAAGCTGGAAGGGCATATCAAGTGGGGTTCTGCAGGGATTAGTTCTAGGACTAGGACTGGTTCTGTTCAACATCTTCATTAATAATTTAAATAACGGTACAGGGAGTAACTTATAAAGTTTGCAGATGATGCCAAGACGGGAGGAACAGGGTTATAATTGCAAGTGCTTTGAATAGGGTTATAATTCAAAATGATCTGGACAAAATGCAGAAATGGTCTGAGGTAAATAGGATGAAATTAAATAAGGACAAATGCAAAGTACTCCATGTAGGAAGGAACAAAGAGTTGCATGCATACAAAATAATAAATGACTACCCAGGAAGAAGTACTGCAGGGAGAGATCTAGGAGTCATAGTGGACCACAAACTAAATGTGAGTCAATGGTGTAACACTGTTGCAAAAAAAGCAAATATTCTAGGATGTCTAAACAGGAATGTTGTAAGCAGGACACAAGAAGTCTCTACTCCATGCTCATTAGGCCTCAACTGGAGTATTGTGTCCAGTTCTGGCCACCACATTTCAGGAAAGATGTGGACAAACTGAAGAAAATCCAGAGAAGAGCAACAAAAATTATTAAAACTAGAAAATATGACCTATGAGAGAAGACTAAAAGAATTGGATTTGTTTAGTCTGGAAAAGAAAAGACTGAGAGGGGACATGATAACAGTTTTCAAGTATTTAAAAGAGGAGGGAGAAGAAATATTCTCCTTAACTTCCAATGACAGGTCAAGAAGCATTGGGTTTAAATTGCAGCATGGAAGCTTTAGATTAGATATTAGGAAAAACTTCCTAACTAGCAGAGTGGTTGAGCACTAGAATAAATTCTGAGGGAGTCTGTGGAATCTCCATCATGGGAAATTTTTAAGAGCAGGTTAGACAAACTCTTATTAGGGATCATCTAGATGGTGCTATCAGAGATATGGAAGACACTGGAGTATCCCTGAGATCCGGTGCAAGTTTACATATAAAAATAATTATTTATGCGGCATAGATTTTCTGAATGGTACTGAACAGCATGTATGTATTGATCATCCAGGAACCTGAAACAGGTGCAAAAATATTTCCCAGAATGAAAAGGAAACACTCTCTGATCTCTCATCTCCCACACACCTGCAATAACAAAACTGCCAGCATCTCCAAAATGGCAGCTATTCTTGTATTTTATAAGCACATAATCATTCCAGCTATCACAGTTTCATGTGGTCATCACATGTCATGAAGGAAGATGATGCAGTTATTGCTTTGTCCAATCAAAATATACCATCAGGCCAGTTCCTATATGCTGCAATGTTTAACCTTGCAAAAATCTTCATGTCCAAGCCTATAATAAGAACCTTCACTCTGCTTCAACTGCCACTTGATTCTCAAGGGTTTTTCTACTCAGGGCCGGACTGAGCCATTCCGGCGCCCGGGGCAGACAGTTTAATTGCGCCCCGGGTTGGGGGAGGGCGCATGGGGGAGGATGCATAGAGCTGACGGCAGCAGGATGCCCGTGCCCAGCCTGGCCCAACTGGCTACCGCTGCTGGCGCACAGCCTGGAGCTTCCCGGGGCAGGCCAAGCCTGGCTGTGCAGGGCCCCACGGCCATGGGGGGAAGGGTGCTGCTGGCTGGCGCTGCAGGGGTTAACCTGGCCCCCACCCCAGGCGGCCGCTGCAGGGTGGCTGCTGGGAGCTGCTCAGCTGCGATCCGGGAGCCAGGCGCGCAACACCTGATGGCAGCTATAAGGGCCGCTGCATGCCCCTTACAGCTGCCATTAGGTGCCCCCCATAGGTTGGCGCCCCGGGCAGCTGCCTGGCTAGCCTATGCCTTAATCCGGCCCTGTTTCTACTTCATAAGAAGAAATGTAGCTCTGCCCTGCCACCATGGCCCTGCTACTGCCATTGGGCTGCTGAAGCCTTGGCCCTGCTACCACCACCCTCACCATGTGCAGGGCTCTCAGCTGCTGGCCCTCTTACCCTGGGGCTCTCTCATTCAGGAATATCCATGATCCTCCTGGATGTTCCACAAATGTTGCTAGACAAGAGAGTTCCAGTTTTGGGAAGTGCAACCTGTATTACTGAGTAGGAAACTTATGTTAAAAAAAGCTGTTTTCATGACATCAGTAACACAGGGTATATCTACACTGCATTCCTCTTTTGAGAGAGGAATGCAAATGCAGACAAGAGAAACTGCAAATGAAACGCGGATTTGAATTTCCCACACTTCATTTGCATAATCTCGTCCGACCACTATTTCGAAATACCCTATTTCAAGATAAAAAACGCCGTGTAGACGCGGTTATTTTGAAAGAAACCCCTTCTTTCGAAATAACCCTTCCTTCTTAAAAAATGAGGTTTAACAGTTATTTCAAAAGAAGGGGTTTCTTTCAAAATAATGGCGTCTACACAACAGTTTTTATCTCAAAATAGGGTATTTCAAAATAGCGGCCGGACGCGATTATGCAAATGAAGCATGGAAATTCAAATCCGCGCTTCATTTGCAATTTCGCTTGTCTTCATTTGCATTTCTTTCTCGAAGAAGGAATGCAATGTAGACATACCCACAGAGAACCTTTCCATTTTCGCATCTATTGGGAATAATAGCTTACAGAATAAAGCTCTTCCCACTAACGGAGAGAAAAAAATATGTTACCAAGTGAGACAAGAATCTCTTGTAAGTCATTTAAAAGACTCTGGTGCTTGTGCCCAGTTGTCTAGGTTTATTGTGCAAAATGTATATGGTTCTAGAACTTATGCTGCAAAAATGTGGCTCCCCTCTGATTCTGTCTGTCAAGTTTATGTTACTGCAACATTCTGTCTAAATGGAAGTTAGTTACAAGGAGCTCAGTATACCAATAAACCTATTTGATGCCAGCATCCTGCAGCAGAAAACATGGTGAATCAGAAAGCCCAAGATCAGAGAAAGGATTAGGTACTATAATTACAAAGCTGATCCTGCAGTAGGCGTGTTTGGAAAATACTGATGCGTTAGATTGTCTTGTCTGACTGGTTGTTCTGTTTGAAAGCTACGAATATAAAAAGTTGTGTATGACCCAGCTCTGGGGAAGAGGAAGAAGAAAAAAATAATAAAATAATTGTTGTTGAATATCACTTTAATGGGGAGTTTTGTACCATAACTAAATTTGTTTACTTTTAATAAAATGAGTTAAATGCTCTTCTGTTCCAAGCACAAGTGTTTTCTTTCAGTATCAATGCAATCCTTACATTTTTTGGAGGGGCTATGCAGGGGGCAGGCAGGAACCTAAAGCTTGGCTAGACTCAGTGTTGTCAGTTCCCATGTAAAGTGATCAAGTGCCCAAGAATTCAAAAATGAAGAGAAAATCATATTCATTATTCCTAAAGATATATGCTAACAATTCAACATAAAAACTCGAAGCACACCAAATTAAACAGACCATTAATGAAAGATGAGTTCTGTCTTTGGAATAAGCTGGCAACAAAATGAGCCAAAAAGTTGCCAGATGCGATCAGCAATATTAATAAAATTACTGGAACTTGGAAAATGGCTTTTTAATGAAGTGATTGATCATTCTACACCTTATTTATCACAGATAGTTATACAAAGTTTGTCATGTTGTAGTTACCCATAGAAGAATATGGCAGAGCAGAAATGTTTTCATAGCTCTGTCAGACACAAAATTGCTCTCAACAAGACCATTCTTCTGGTTTCATTTAACACTGATATTTAAGGGTTTGGACAGTACTATGGTATAACAGATTTCCCACATAAGATAAGCAATCATTAATGATTCTATGAAACAGCAAGAAAGGGCAAAAGGAAATGGCAAAATACAGTTTTTTGTCTTTTGTAACTGCATTTACCATGCAACAGTGGTACAGGACAAAGTTTCTTATGAACAGGGCTCAACAAATCACTGAATCTACT
>CM057845.1:59388400-59399323 GCA_030068395.1 Apalone spinifera
CAGTACTCAGGCATCAGTGGCCAGCATTCTCTGAAATCATGTAACTTTTGAACACCATCAGATCAGTTTCCATGTTTGAAAGGTGTGCTCTCAAGGCCTCACAAGCTCAGCCAGTTATGACTTGACTTTGAGCCAGCGTCATATAGCTTGACATTTGCTTAAACCTAGCAGTGACTTCAGTGTATTCTTATTCTGAAATGAGACTAAAATTCTGCTTAGGCAGACTTTTAGTATTTTGGGGAAAATAGTCAAATTTTAATAGGGTCAGGACTCAGTTGTGCATCCTAGCTGCAGTTCAGCAAGATATCTAAGGAAACTACTCATGCTTTAAAGTTGACAGTGGAGTGCCTTTTTAAGTCAGAGTCCGCATGGTGATGAGTCATGCGATGGCGAGGGGATGAGCAGACCAGGAAGTGCTGTTTTTGGTTTCCTTAAAAGCTGTCCTTTGTGCTGTTCTTCTTCCCTCTTATCCCATGCAATATGGGTCATGATAAACCCTTGGAAAGTTGGATCATTCTAGCATGCAGGAAGATGCTGAGCCATTAACTTTATCCAGAAGTGCCCTTATTGAGGTGGCCAACTAGCACTGCTTATCGAACTGGCTCCTCCCTACTGTTAAAAGATGAGCTGTGCCTACTATGTGTGTACAAGCTTATTAATCTCTTACTTACCTAGTGCTTCCCAGATGAAGAAATGTAATTCAGCCTTTATAAATTAACCAGTATGAACTAATCATTAAGTCTAGCTTATTGCAATATTCTTAACTAAAATCCTCAAACTTGTTTGATATGTTACTTGGGATGAGCAGGATAGCGTCATGTGAGTCACATAATATTTCAGGGTTCTACATGTTCACTCAATGGCACGATGTAGTCTTGCTTTGTCATCAAGCAAAACTTTGTTCTTATACTATACAGTGGAAAAAACTCCTTTTCAAACTACAGGGAGAACCCATGTAGGCAAAAATCTATTTTAGGTGAAACTTCTAGGATCCAGCCCACAGATGTTGCAGGGAGTCCCAGGCAGGCTCTCCGCTTTCCTCACTGCACCCACATGCTGCTCAAACGTGGCTGTGGGGTAGCTTTTCTTTAAAAACTGAGTAGGGCGGGGGGAAGCTTTAGGAGCTGCTCCTGTCCTAGCACAATCCAGTTGGCTAGTTTCTGGCCAGAAACTAGCCAATGGGAGCTGCCTGTTTCAGTAACAGGCAGTCACAAAGCACAAGGGACTCCAGAGCACACAGTTGCAGCCTGGGCAGGAGGCTGATTCAGGAACTGCTTGTTGGCTGCTAAGTCTCCTGGCAGAGCCTACTTCTGGTTTTCCCCCGTCCCTCTCTTTCCCCAATACCCAAATCTACTGCCCCCGTCCTGCACACACATCCTCTTCCAGATCTGGCACCCCAATCCCTGTCCCAGATCAGTCCCCTCCTGCCCTAGCTCGAAACCCAGACCCCTGCACCCACCCCAATTCCCTGACCTAGGTCACAAACCAACCCCCTCCATCCCAGTCCAGTGCCCCAGGTCACAACGGCCTCCTTCACCCAAGCTCCCTTCTGCACCCAGCCTTCATCCTGGACCCCACACCTCCTCCGTTAATATAATGGAAGAGTGTGGCCCTCAATCACTCTGCGAATTCTTAGTGGCCTTCTGTCAGAAATTATTGCCCACCCCTCGAGTAGGTACTAATTCATTCATTCAGCCATATTTGATTTCAAGTTGCATCATTAAGTTTTTTGAGGCATGTCTGTTGCTGAAATGTTTAACAGTTTCCTCTGAAATAATGGCTTGCAGTGCTATCTGCCTCCTGGAGGTGATGTGATAAAGCAGTGTTTCTCAGTCAGTGATACGCATACCCTTAGGGGTATGCAGAAGAAGTCTGGGGGGGTATGCCAACACAAGTGAAATCTAGCAAAAAATGTCTGGGATTTTGCCCTGCAAAGAGGATCAGGGAGCGGGCAGCGGTACGTACCTGCCAGATTGATGTTCAAAGCAGTGTGCCCAGACATTAACAGGCACTCTGTGCACGCCGCCCCCCAGCGGTGGTGGGAAAAGCACGTGGCTGCAGCGTCAGTGGCTCCAGTGAGACCCAGGGCAGTTACGTGTTGGGGGGGAAGGGGGAAATCACTTCCACAGCTGCCTCTCCTAGTTCGTTTCCTCTCCGGCAGCCTCCTTATGGGGCTCCAGCAGGGAGGATGGCTGAACCTGGAGATGTGCATTACCTCCCACCTCCACCAGCAGCTCAGTACAATGCATCCCCATTGCCCTCTTCCCCATGGTGCTGCAAAGAGGAGCTAAAAGGTGGTGAAGCAGCACAATAAGCTTTGCTCCAAAGGACACCCCCTTCATCAGTGGTGTAGTGGGGGGTGGGGGGGTGGAGCAGGGAGGAATTTGTCCCTGAGCACCATGATAGGGGGGTGCTGGGCTGGGATGGGAGTGCACAGCCTTACGCAGCAAGCCCGGTGCTGGCAGACCACTTGCTCCTTGCAGTCAAGCCACCAAGGCAGGGCTTCAACTGTAGGGTTACCATACGTCCAGTGCCTGGCTCGAGGGGAGGAGCATTGGGTTAGAGCATAGGGGATGGGGGTGCCTGGCTCTGGGGGAAGGGTGGGTTCATTGGGGGTACTTTTTTAAGCGGGTACTTTATTTAAAAAACTGATACCTATAAACAGTTGTCTGAAATATACTTCTCTGTCTTAGGAATTATTTCTCAAATATAAAGTAAATATAAAGAAGCATGGCATGCAACTGAGTTCAGATGAAAAGGGGCTAATATAGCCTTAAGTAATGCAACCACCTCATCCTGGGTTGCTCTGAGGGGCTGGAGTAGCCCTGATGTAATTAAAGTAGCCTTGGCAATTTAAGTTATGACAGCCTTGCTAGATTGTCATATAGGTTGCAGCACTGCTTGCAATTCCAGTGCTACACTCAGTGACCCATCACCCCACCCCCAGTATTCCTCCTATGTCAGAGCTTGAGGGTGCCCTTAGGGAATACTTTTCTGACTACTTCTGGGACTACTTTAGTCATTTCTTTTAATGCAGTTTAGGTCCTTACCCAATATAATAGGGCTGGAATTTAACATCTGAATGTGTCCATAGATGGAAGACCACTCTTAACAATTGTAGGAGATTAATGAGTTAAGCATAACTGAAATTAATGTAGATCACAGGTTGAGAAAGCATTCACTGGAGATCAAAGGCTTGTAATGCCAGAAAAGACTGAAGTGATAAGATATCACAAGATTCAATGCATGTGTAGTAGTTTGCAATTTATTTCAGAGATGCTTGATTATGTGGAACTTCTTCTGCTTTCATATTTTGGAAACTGCACCCAAAAAGTTGCCATAGAAACTAAAAATACATTTTGAAAGGAATGACACCAAATTAAAACTCATGATTGAGACTAATTAACCTTTACTTTCTGTATTCCGTAAAGCTACAAAGACTGAAATGAATAAGGATGGGTTATCTTCCAAGATATATTCTATAATTCTTACAACTGCAGCTGGTTAAGAACTGAAGAGATTGCTTGTAACTAGAAATCTAACAGGCTAAAGTTTGGTTTTTTTCCTTAATCATGAATAAAATGCAGTAGTGTATGCATTCTAAGTGTACTTTTATACTGACTATTCAAGCATATTTACAGCCATGAATGTCAGAACTGAGTGACTTGAACACGGCTTGAAAAACTTATTTAAACACTGATAACCCAAAAATGAAGCCTGCTATTAAGGGGGAGTAGTCTATTAGGGATATTAATTTTCAAGTAATTGACTAATGGAATAGTTGCATTTTGCATTGACTAGTTGGTAGGGCGCATCCGCCTTTGAAATCCTGCTAGGAGCCTGACCCCTTCAAAGGTTGCTACGCTTCAAAGTGGCAGCACTGTGTGGAGCCTGGGGTCAAAGTGGCAGCACTGTGTGGAGCCTGGGGTCAGCAGGGGAGTCCCCAGCTGATCCCATGTTCTGTGCAGCACTGCCACTTTGAAATGCTGCCTGGGGACACCCTACCTGGCCCTGGGCTGCACACGGCCTTTCAAAGCAGCAGTGCAGCCTGAGGTCTGGCCCCAGGCTTCACCTGGCGCTGCTGCTTTGAAGTACCCACTTTCTCTCTCTCTCTCTCTCTCACTCTTTCTGATAGGCGGCAGGGTTGGGGAAAGGGGGGAGTGGCTAGTCTACTAGCCTGTCAACTAGCCAATAAGCATTTGCTTATCGGATAGTTTACTAGCTGTTCACATCTATTACCTATGCTGCGTAACTCCTTAAACTATATGCACAACTTAAGTGAGTAAAATTTGTGATTGTGTTGTAACTGTATCAGGGGAGCCAGCTTAAAAGCCAGTTCCCCACAATGTGGGGAGTTTTTAAAGAGTTTTTTTTTTGGGGGGGGGGCGGGGGGAGCGGGGCAAGTGAGGCAGACCCACAACAGTCCTAGAGCCTCTTACTAAATTTAAACTGCAGAGCCACATGAGGGTAGCAAGTGCCCCATCAACTAATCTGGTTGGTGGAAACTCCATTGGCTACCTGATTACCTAATTAACATCCCTATTTGTAACTTCAGCATATTGTCTAATAATCATAAATATAACTTTGGGGAAAATCTTCTAATTGTTGATTTGCAGCCAAGATTTCATTTGACCATCAAAGAATATACACCTGTCCCTATTTTTTTGGGATAGTGTCAAGTAATTTCCATGTAAATATTTGCTTCTGTGTCAACACTTCTACTTCTGAATTTTTTGATTATTCAGACTTTTTAGCTTAGGGACAAAAACTAGCTCTAATACAGACTTCATGTCTTTTCTGCTGGTCTGAGAGAACTAGAACCAAGACTAATAAATTACTGCAAATTCAAAACAATTAAACCTGAAGAATATCCATCTTGCTTTGAAATCTAAATCTGACCAGACAGATATCGGTGTTGATCTAGCTTTTGCTGTGGTTGTCTGCAGATGTGGTGTAGAAAATAGTGTGGTATAGTCTCAATAGGCATGATCAGATTATTTCACTTGGCTACAGTCTAGAGTGTTGGTATTTTAACCATGTGAATTTGTTGCTATAGTTTGAATTCGGGTTTTATAGCTTTTTCAGTGATAGAAGCTGCCGCTGATGGGAGGCTTCTTTTTCTGATCTCTTGCCCACAAGTCTTACTTCAAGCAGAATGGCTAGTTTATCTTACATTGGCAGTTGCAACATAGCATTTATCTTTTGCCAAGCCTCAAACTGATCCCTCTCAAAGTAAGGTTTCAGTCACTATGGTTGTGAAGGCCACGGACATTGAACTTGCCATGTCTTCAGCTCTTAATTCTTTTAACTGGGCTACATCTATCCCAGGCTTACTTATTTTTTGGTATGTTGCATGGGGGCGAGGGAAGAGGGATATTAAATAACTTTTGGCTTGAACCCTAGGAGTTTAGTTATACCATGATGCACAGAGTACTGTGAAGAGAGGGATATTCCCATGAAGGATCCTTGAAAGTCCTTGTTCACTTCTGAAATTAGCTAATAGTCCTCCTAATTTAGGCTGCTGTATTTTGATGCTCAAATCTTAAATTTGTCCATTACTTATTGGTTAAGACCAATGTTCCCTTTTTTTATCCACATGCAGAATAAATTTTGTAATCTGCACCAAGGCGCACATGCATGTGCACCATCAGAAGAAAAACATGTTACTGAATGATGGTGGTCTATTAATCATCTGGGAGGCATTTAAATCTCTCTTGGACAGTGCCCCAGGCACTCAGTTTACAGGGAACATTGAAGACGTAACTGCTTGTTCTCAAACAATTAGATCTTGATTAATTTTTACAGAATTGGCTTGGGATGCCAGATAACTTGTAACATAATAATGGGGAATTTTTTTTGGAATTTATTCTTACCTGTCAGCATTCCAGACTAGGCATTACAATTCAGATGCTGCCAAAATGGCAAGGTGATATTGATGTATATACATTTCCTCTAGACTTGTCTGGAGATGCTCTGAAAGTGTGATTTCTTTGAGCTATGCTGATCCCAAATTCTGTATGACACTGTTTTGGTCTGCATCACTTCCACACCTCTCCTGACATACCTTTGGTTTTATTAATGGTAGTTGGAACAGATTTTGCTGTGGGATTTTTTTTAAATGGTAAAGCGTATCAAATTAATGCCCAGTAACTCTCTGGATTAGTAATGAATGTGTAAAAATCCAAAAGACTCTTCTCTCTAAACTGTCATAAATATTTTAATTTCTGTTCTAGGCATCTTTTCTAACAAAAAAGCTAAACATTGGAGGAAAAAGAGTGAATCTTGCAATATGGGTATGTTTATCTGCCTCTTAAGCTTTTGTTCAGTCATAGTGTTGACTTGAATGTTGTTAAAGTTTATAAAGCAAAGTCTTGTGCTTAAAATAATAAGCACAAATAGAATCTCAAATGTGTATTCATTTTGGTGTAATCCTTGGTAAAAATTCAGTTATCCATTTAGTGGCTAGTTTCACTCTTCCTTTCTTTGAGTATTGTCATCAGTTCTGCCTTAATGAACATAACAAGCATGTTTTCCACCTGCAGGATACAGCAGGTCAAGAGAGATTCCATGCACTGGGTCCAATTTACTACAGAGATTCTAATGGAGCTATTTTAGTGTATGACATAACAGATGAAGACTCTTTCCAGAAGGTACAGTGACAGATTCATCCATCTTCCCCACAAGTAAACAGGTTCCAAAGCTTCCCTACAGCATGAGTGTGCAACTTGAAGGTTTTCATTTCATCAGTAACTAAACATGTACTTTCTAATCTAGCTAATGACTGCTTTATAAACTTAGTTTGAAATTGACTGCACTGCTGTTATTGCATAACAGATCAATTTTAAATCTGTCTTTCTATTCTAGTAGAAAATTCATCCTTAATTTGTTCAGATTTGAAGTTGGAACTCTCGTTTGTTCCTGGTAAAATTTAAGATTAATGCTGTTTACGGTAGTGTTGTTAGAATTGAACTGCCAATATTCTGAAGTAATTGGGTCAAGTCCACTCGAAACACTGTGCTTGTAGATATTGGTCCATCACTACCTAAGACTTCTATATGGCTTGTAATACTAGGTATTATATGTGCCTATTGCCAATGTCTGTTAAAAACCTAGTCTGCTACAACAGGCCTTGCTTGTGGAATACACTACTTCCAGAAATATTGTTTTGATGCTATACCATAACTTCCAAGTTTTTATACTAAAGAGACTTTTTCCAAGAACAATCTGCCCCTTAATTACTTCAACCATCTAACAGTAAGTAGAGGCAAGATTGGAGTTTGTTTCTATTTAGAGCTGCAAATATATTTCAGAGTTCAGTCCATAGATTTAAGTGGTCTACTTCAGAATCTTACCAATTAAGTCTGACTTTCTCAATTCATGAAAAAAATTAAAAATGAAACTTTAGAGGGGTTTTTGCACTTCTGTATGATGGGTGCTGATTTTATTTGACTTTCAGTTACCTCCCTTCATTAATTAACAATAATGAAATAGAAATTCATAAGCTTATACATCAGCGGTTGCCAAACTTTTTGGCCCATGCCCTGCCTGGCTCAGTGCAAACCTTTCTGTGGCCCACCATCTTGCTAGTGCTGCAGCTAGGGATAATGTCTTAATTCAACCAGTAAGGAAGGAAATATTAATTTAAATTAAACCAATTAAGCACTTAAACATGAGAGAGTTAATCAAACTTCATTATAAATGAAGTAAAACAGTTCCTGGTGTCTTGTCTTAATTTATGGTAGGAGTGGGGAACCTTTTTTTGAGTCGGGCCACTGACACCCAGAAAAATCAGTTGGGGGGGCCCACACAATGAGAAGCAAAAGAAACAAACTCTCCCAAAATCCTCGATGTAGCCCCCCATCTGAGACACTTCATTCCTCCGGCATTCCAGCCCCACAGGGAGAGGGGGAGGGAGGACTGAGGTTCAGGGCTTCCCATAGGCCAGATTAACTCTTCTGGGGTTTCAGCATTAGTAGATATGGGGTTGGGACAGAAAAGAGGAGTTCAGTGTGGGGGACAAGGATGCCACCGAGTGTGATGGGTTTGCAGGATCTGGGCAAGAGGTGATATGCAGGAGGGGAGTGAGGGTGCAAGGTCTGGATGGGAGGTAGGGTGCAGGAGCAGGTTGGGAGTAGGGTGTCTGGCTGCGGGGGAGGGAGCAAGAGCAAGGGAAGGTACATCGTGTGTGTGGTTTGGGGGAGAGAATGGTGCAGAACAAGGGAGGCTGCAAGAATGGGCTGGGGGTGGAAAAGGTGCCTGACTAGGGGGAGGAGACAGTAGGTATTGAGCTAGGGGAAGGGTGCAGGTGCAGGGCCTCACAGGGATGTGTATGTGATGGGGCTGGGAGTGCCGGGGTCTGTGGATGAGGGGGAGGGGAGCACTTACTTGCCTTTGAGCCTTGTGCCAGTCCAGGCATAACCTCCTGCTGCTCCCGTTGGTCAGATTCTCACCAATGGGAGCAGCAAGGAAAGCCTCCAAGCAGCATGCCCACATGCTGTGGCTGTTGCAGCTGGGGGAAGGCTTCTTCCCCATGAGCTAGATCGCTCAGCAAGGCTTGGGTCTCTCCCCTTCCCTCTCCACCTCCCCCAAAGCCAATGCTGGTACTCCAACCGCCTGGTAGAGTGGGGGAATGGGGGGGGAAGGAAGGGTAGGGCTGGAATGCCACTGCAGGCTCCCTGCTGGGGGGAGGGGGAAGCAGGGCTTAGCTCAAGCTGCAGACCACCTAGGAGATGGCTGCAGATTACTAGTGGGCTGCAGACCATATCTTGAGAATGACTGCTATAAAAATACTTGCGGTAGGGATGTGACAGGGTGATGCTTACTGGTTAACCTAAATGGGCGATGCTTATCCGTTTCAGGTAACAGTTGGGGGCTGCAGCGGCTCTCTGCCTTCTGTGGGCAGGGGGCCCATCATAAGCAAGGTTGCTCCTGCATCCAGAGAAGCTTCTGTCTGTGGCAGGACCAGGTGCCCTGCAGGCAGGGACTGGGAACTGGCAGGGCTCGGACCAATTCCAGCCAAGCTGGAGCAGTTGCTGGCCCAGATTTCACTTTAGTCCATTAAACGTTATGGTCAGCCTAACGTTTAACCGGTTAACTGCAAGTTAGAGATATAAAATCCCATTAATCAAACTTTATCTGCGCACACAGGTCTGAATACAGGCATCAAAAGCTTCTGATGCAAGTGTTCTAAAAATAGTCTAATTACCATTGGCATGTGTGATCTTAAAGCAAACAGTTGGCAAAATGAACATGACTCCTATTAAATAGATATGTCTTAGTAGCCTTAAAGTTGAATAGTTTGATCCATGAGCTTAAAGTGTTAATCTATGTTGCTTAAAATGTGACTATATCTAACTCTAATTTGTATGCAGGTTAAAAACTGGGTCAAGGAATTAAGGAAAATGTTGGGAAACGAAATCTGTCTATGTATAGTTGGTAAGGCCATCTTATTTTTAACACTGTCTGTTCTGAGTGGCTGAGATGTGTGCTGGTTAAATAATTGCAATTTTACAGTAACGTAAACATTGCCCTCCTTCTGTGATGGTGGAATATACTCCTATAGAACAGATCGGTCTCCTAACAAATGTGAACTCAAGTGTATGCATTAATATCTGTTAAGAGTTGAGGTAAGATTTGGTGTGAAAAGAGGAATTAACTTGAGCTTCCTCTGTATGTATTAAGGCTAAAATCCATAAATAGATTCTGGGAGTTCAACACTGACAACTGGTGCCTAATGTTTACCCCAAACGTCTGGAGGTGGCGGTGCTGATGGCTAGAGTACTTGCCTACAACGTGGCTGGGCTAGAGAGAATGGCAATGAATGTGTAGCCTGGTGATCAAGATGCCCATCTGAGAAGTGGGAGACCTAAAATTTAGTCCTCCTGCTCCGCTTACCTTCATTATATCCACAATGCTACAGCTTCAACAGACTTCATCCTTTTCTCCCAATGACTGAGCGATAGGACATTTGCATGCAAACACTCTTCTGAGGGATAGGAGGACCCTCCCCACTTACAATTTCCTTTGCTGCTTAGTGACAATATTATATCTGGTCTCCTATCTCTCAGGTGAGTGCTATGACTCTTAGCCCAGTAGTCAGAGGACATCACCACCACCTCTGGTCACACTTTAAATGGTACCTGATCTAGTAGGCAGCTTCTGAGCATGTCTCCTGGATTAAGCCCTGCATGAGAGAGGCAGGTGAATGCTCTTTCCCACTTTATGGACACAGGTGTCCAAATGCCTAGAGGAAGGCTGCAGTATACATGACCAAAGGTAGGAAAAGTGGCATAATGAAGACTGTTCTACCCTGAACATTTAGGTACTTAACTTATTGGATGCTTAGTGTTTGGCAGGAGTTCTGTGGCACAATGGAGCCTAAAATTGGGATTTAGGGGTGTTAGTACTCTATGGATCCCATACTAAGTATTTAGGTAGGAGGGAAGTATGTTAAAATATCTTTAACACTTACAGTGTAAAACATTTTAAGGACACCAGCTTGATGTAAGATTGTTTGAAGGTAGTGTGTGGAAAGTGATAGATCCAGGATCTCTAGACTTCTTCTTTAGGCTGTTTATACTCAACTGCAAAGATCTAAACACTGATGTCTTGTCTGACAGGTAACAAAATAGACCTGGAAAAAGAGAGGCATGTTTCAGTTCAAGAAGCAGAAACGTAAGTGTTAAACTTTAATTGTACAAGTTCAAATTGGTTAAATCATTTCTGCCATAACTAATGCCTTTATCACAAGACTAAGAGTATGTCTACACTAAAGGTTTGTGGGTTTTTTGAAAGTCCGTTTTCCCAAACTTCATTTACATGCACATTGCAATCACATCCTTTCAAAAGAACAGAGGGTTTTTTCCAGCATTGGTAATCCTCATTCTACAAGAAAGAAACCTTTTTTTTTTTTTTTTTTTTTTT
>CM057845.1:59400775-59413913 GCA_030068395.1 Apalone spinifera
TTTTGATACGGTCTTGCATGATATTCTTATCAATAAACTAGGTAAATACAACTTTAAGGTGGGTACATAACTGGCTGGATAACCATACTCAGAGTAGTTATTAATGGTTCACAATCCTGCTGGAAAGGCATAACAAGTGGGGTTCCGCAGGGATCTGTTTTGGGACCGGCTCTGTTCAATATCTTCAATTTAGATATTGGCATAGAAAGTATGCTTATTAAGTTTGCAGATGATACCAAGCTGGGAGGGGTTGCGACTAATCTGGAGGACAGGGTCATAATTCAAAATGGCCTGGACAAATTGGAAAAATTGTCTGAGATAATAGGATGAAGTTTAATAAAGACAAATGCAAAGTACTCCACTTAGGAAGGAACAATCAGTTTCATACGTACAGAATGGGAAGCGACTGTCTGGGAAGGAGTATGGCAGAAAGGGGTTATAGTGGACCACAAGCTAAACATGAGTCAGCAGTGTGATTGCAGAGAAAGCAACGTGATTCTGGGATGTATTAACAGGTGTGTTGTGAGCAAGACATGAGAAGTCATTCTTTCACTCTACTCTGCGCTGGTTAGGCCTCAATTGGAGTATTGTGTCCAGTTCTGGGCACTGCATTTTAAGAAAGATGTGGAGAAATTGGAGAGGGTCCAGAGAAGAGCAATGAGAATGATTAAAGGTCTATAGAACATGACCTATGAGGGAAGACTGAAGGAATTGGGTTTGTTTAGTTTAGAAAAGAGAAGATTGAGGGGGGGACATGATACCCTTTTAGATATTCTAAAAGGATGTCATAAGGAGGAGGGAGAGAACTTGTTCATTTTGGCCTCTGAGGATAGAACAAGAAGCAATGGGCTTAAACTGCAGCAAGGGAGGTTTAGGTTGGACATTAGGAAAAAGTTCCTAACTGTCAAGGTAGTCAGACACTGGAATAAATTGCCCTGGGGGGTTGTGGAATCCCCATCTCTGGAGATATTTAAGAGTAGGTTAGATAAATGTCTATCAGGGATGGTCTAGACGGTATTTGGTCCTGCCATGAGGGCAGGAGACTGGACTCAATGACCTCTTGAGGTCCCTTCCGGTCCTAGTATTCTATGATTCTATGAATATAAAAATCAAAATAGGGAGGATATTTGTATTACAAAATATTACACAGGTTTTAAAAAAAAGCAGCTTGAAAAGACTGACTTAACAGTCCATGTGGTCTCATAAATAAAACCTTTTTCTGTATTTGCACTACATACAGGTATGCAGAATCAGTGGGAGCAAAACACTATCATACTTCAGCCAAACAAAACAAAGGAATTGAAGAACTCTTCCTTGACCTCTGTAAAAGTAGGTATTATGGTTGGAGTGATAAGATGATGAAAGCTCTCATCAGAATAAAGTCCTCTTAAATAATAGGCTGGAAGATGGATTGACTGGTTTAATTTCATAAAAATCAGTCTTGCGGATGGTTAGTTATGTAAACTACTCTCGATGCTAAAGTCATCTTTCATTTGTTGAATGTCTTCGGTCCTTGAGCCAACATTCAAGTGATTGCATGTTTGAATAGACTGAGATTTGGTAGCAAAGGTAAAAATCAGGCACACTGCCTACACTTATGTGCATATTGAGTGATTAATACATTACAACAGATACAGTACACACTGATTTTTTTTTGAGATGTTAATTTGTTTGAGATTCAATCCTCAACTAGACAATAGGAGTTCTGGTGTACAAAGCAAAAATTAAAACCAAGTTCAAAGCTTGTACAGGCTATTTGGAGTACAGGGAAACCCTTGTCATTCGCGGTTGGTGCATTCCTGCATCCACTGCAAATGGTGAAATTCATGAACATTGTGAGGCGCAGCTCCTCACAGTGGCTTCTGGCCCCATGGTAGCTCACTGTGGCTCTCAGCACCTCTTCTTCCTGCACCGTCCCTTCCCCCCCCGCGCCCCCATACACAGGCGCATGAATCGTGAAGGTCTCCTATATAATGGAATTTCAATACTAAACTACTTTAAACCATTTCCTATTTCAAATCACGTCCAGGGTTCCTCCTTCACCCTTTGTTAAAACTGGTTGATGGAAAACGCACATACCTTCCGTTTTTCTCTGGCTGCAGTTCTGTCTTTTAACTCTTCCACTGTTTGCCAGAAACTTGGCTTCAGAGCTCTAATTTGAAGTTCTCTATTCACTTGCTGTCCGGAGTCAACTTGTAGTTTATTGCCTGGCAGCACATATCTTGAACCATATTCCAATCCATACCATTTGGAATGTAGGTACCTTACTCCTTGCATCTATACATTCTCTGAACATATGCCTCTTAAACCTTCAAAGGAGCTAAATTAGGAAGGAAACAAATGTGAAATCGTTTAGTAGTCAGCTTTCCTCTTTTAACTGTAGAAGTTTCAGCTGTAACTTTGTTCCTGTGCATGGGCTCTAGTGCAATAGCTAATATGCAAGACTATTTGGACCTACATGCATGATCTAACTCAACTACTGAAGTCAGAGCTTCTGGGTAGTCTGTTTCTGGATCCTAAAGATGGTTTAAGACTTTAAATGTAGCAACCTAAATGTTGTTCCATGGTATCAGCTGGATCACTTGCATGTTGGAAAATTGTTTGCTCGTCTTCTATTGCTAAACATTCAGGTTGATAACAGCACTGTTAATTGAGATTAAATACTTTGTTGAACAGTTCAAAGCTTTGACATTTACAGTTGAAATGCAGTGTCATCCTGATCTGAGTTTCCATTTTCTAGGAATGATAGAAACTGCTCAGGTGGATGAAAGAGCAAGAGGCAATGGTTCTAGCCAGTCGGGAACTGCAAGACGGGGTGTACAGATCATTGATGATGAGCCACAAACACAGAGCAGTGGAGGGTGCTGTTCTTCTGGATAACTGTATAAAACTGTGGATTATTGCCCTGTCAACATGAAGACTGCCATATTTCAAGTCATGCTTTCTTTACAAATGGAGTAATAGAATTAACAGTATTGAAAAATAATCACTTATAACACTGCAGAGACCTTAAGTGCTAAACTAGTGGAGTCAGACCAGAAAATTGGCATTTTCTACAGAGGTTAACAAAGCAATTACCAATGGCCTTTTTACATATTTTTCTTTAATGAGGAATAATATGCATGTAGAAAAGACCTATTTAAAGGCTTCATTTATATTCTTTTAAATCAGATCATTTATTTAATAACTTATATACATTGTTGGAATGGTATGCATTTTTGCAGCTGTTTGTATTTTGTGGTAGATTCAACTGTATTACTTCTAAACGGCAAACTTTTTTTTTAATTAGCAGATATCTGAACTACTATTTTTGCAGGGCTTACACAAGCCCATAACTGTCAACTACTTTGATATACTCTCTATTCATTCTGTATACCAAGCTGGTAAAATGCATTGTAAATTACATATTAAATATTTTATCTGCTTTTACAAGTGCAGGTGCAGAAATACATACATCAGTCTTGTCAGTGATTGTCAGTGAGTAACAGTTGGTGGAAAGATTCAAGCTTTTCATTTTTGTACTTTGCTCATTTCTTCACCCCTTCTTGCAGACTCCTAATAGTATTTTTGGTATATTAAGTTACATGGAGGTCTTTAAAAGTCTCTTCCTGGTAAGCAGCAGTATGCCACAGAGTATCTCTGGTGACATATAGTGAGTGCAGTTAACCCAGTGGGACTTGAGTCTGTAGTCAACAGTGGAGCACGTTGACATCACAAGTCTGCAATTGCTTTATCCTCTCCTTAGTTTCCCAAGGAAGCCTAAGCTTACAGAAATTAGCCCTTGTCCATATGGTGACTACTAAATAACATTCTCAGTTGTATAATACCCTTGCCTATCAGGACAGCATTTTAAACGTCAATGAGCATTAGTTGTTTACTCAAGCTTTGTACTATGAACAAGCTTTGTACTATGAACAAGTATGTGAAACTTCAACTTTCCTGAATTTTTGGTTTGAAGTGGATTACAGGTGGAAGATGTAAAGTTTCAAGATGCAGTGTAAACTATAGGAATACTAGAAAGGATTGAATTTTATTCCTGTTTTTGCTTCTTAAGGCTTGGTGAAGCCTTCCTTAAAGTTTTGGGCAGAGACTTTTGGAAATATTGTTTAAAAAAAATCTTCAGAAAACACACATGGTGACAAAAGTTAAACTATTGTGCTTTGACTTTTTTGATTTGTCATGTTTGGGGGAAAAACAGTAAAAGTGGCATCTATGGCGAATAGAATATTCTTTGGCTTTCCTTTTTCTGAAGTGCAGAACAAGTATCACTTAATTACATTTCACACCTTTTTAGTACATGTGCCTCTTATACAATACAGAAATCCATTTGTACTACAAAAGTACATTAAACATCCTCAGTTTTTCTTCCTCCCCTTCCTCTCTGCACAACAAAATGCTAGAATAAAGTTGAAGTACTTCATGTAAAACAGTAGGAACCTAAATTTCCCCAATTCAGTTTTAGCTACAGTGGGCTTAAACTTGACAGACCAATCCAATGTGGTAACATTCCAACCGTCTAAAGGGCTTATCCATCTTAGCAACTTGCTAGCCCAGCTCTTTGTTATTTCTTAGCTGATGTGACTGGCTGTGGAAAAACAGTCAGCCTTATGACTTGAATTCTCATTGCACTGCAAAAGGAGAGGTGTCTTTCACAATATCTGAGAAGCTTCTAGGGGGAGATAGGCCTCCTCCAGCACCACTGCCTCTGCTGGGGCCCTGCCCACACCCCATACTAGGGGGAAGGAAGCAGTGTGTTGAGTGCATGCACGCCACTACATGGAGGGGAAGAGCATGCATCCCAGCGCAGTGGGGAGGGAAAAAGATGCACAGCCCCCATCCCTGCCACTCCTAGCGGTGATTGAAGAGGCCTCATCACCCAAGCTGGCTTGCCACTCAGGAACAGCAGGCAGGGAGGAGGAGCCACAGCCCAAGCCTCCCTGGCCCCAAGAGCAGCAGGGAGGAAGGAGGCCATGTGTGTGCATACACTGCCCCCCAACCTCCCTCCCCTCCACCCACACCCAACAGGGGAAGAGCACAAGCATGCCCCAGCTTCCCCAGAGCAGCGGGGAAGAAAGAGGATGCACAGCTCCAACCTCCCCTCCTGCCCCTAAGAGCAGGCCCTGTGGCCTAAGCCTCCGTGGCCCTGGGAGCAATGGAGAGGGAGGAGGCCAAGTCCATGTACCATGGGGAGGAGAGGAGGATGCATATGTGCACCCCAGAGCAGCAGAGAGGAAAGAGGATGCATGGCTTCATACTCCCCTCACCTCCACCCCACAGGAACAGTAGGGAGGGAAGAGGCCACATTTCCCAAGCCTCCCCAGTTCCAGGAGCTGAAGGGAGGGAGGGGATCACATGTACGTCTGTCACAGAGCGATGGGTAATACTAGTATTTGTTAAAAGACCATGGAAGCTAGCTATTCCATGGAATCACATTACTGTGTTGAAACATGGTGTTTATCAGTAACTTTCAACATACTAATTCAACAAATTACATTTTTTGATACCTGACATCTCTCACTATTCTTTCTTCAGAGTAGTTGGGAGTAATTTTAGATAATTTTAAAATAGTAACATTTAAATTTCCTATTTGCTTGCTCTTAGTTTTTTTTTTTTTTTTTTTTATTTCCATTTCCATATGTCTTCTACAGCAGTGTTCTCTTATAAGTAATAGCCTTTCCTCAGGAAGAAATGAGATATGGTGAGTTTGAGCTCTTCTACAAAAGATCAAGTGACTTGAATAGTACACGTCACCTGGGAGACAAATGTGAAACGCCTGTTCCCTGTCAGTTTGTAATAGCTTTCCACCACATCTTTGCATCATCTCACAGTACTTTCACAGTCCAATAAAGAGTAACCAAATCAAACAGGAACTTGAATTACTTCTGGTACAGATTCATTTCATGTTGTCTCCAGCTAACATCCTTAACTTTGCTTGAAATGTGTAACATACTTCTAATACCTCACTCAAACTATAATGAACAAAGCCCCCTCACTTCAGTAATTACTTCTTCCTAATTAAAATGTGCAGCTATGTTGGTGAGCGCTATTGCAATATTAATACCTATACTATAGAAGTAACCATTATAATTGACACCCAATGAAATCATACGGGGTAAATTCAAAATTTCAAGCCCTGCTGTATAGATGCATCTTAAGTGTCTTCTCCTAAGGTGGGCTGCACAAAAGAACTTTGGCATTGCTGTGCTCGGCATCCCAGTAAATGGAAATGCTTGTACTAAACTTACATTAATTTAAAGTGTCTATAGTTTAATACTAGTCTTCATGCAAGAGCAAGCTATTCAACTACATTGACCACCAATCTCTATATGGCAATTCTTCTTCCCCCCCCCCCCCCACATAGCGCATGGATCAGTAGCACTCCAACTTGCTACCCTAGGTCATGACCCAAACCCTCTACACCTACCCCGCTCACAACTCCCACCCAGACCCTATACTACCTCCCTCCACCAGGTCAGAATTGTCTTCTGTACCCACATTCTTCCTTGCACCCCATACTCCTCCCCTAGTCACAACCTCTTCTTCACTTAAACTCCCTCTCAGTCTCCCCCCCCCCCACACCCTTTTCTGCAACCCAATCCCCTACTCCAAGCTCCCTCCTGTGCCCAATCTTCATCCCAGACCCCACGTATCCCCATAGAAAAGTGCAGCCCTTGGCCACTTACCAAAATCTTGAAGTGGTCCCCAGTCAAAAATTATTGCTCACCCCTGCTTTATGTAATTACATTTCTGAAGCAGTGGAGCTCTGTGCGGTAGAGCTGTTATTCCCTTGTGCACATTTTCCTGGTGGTTTAATGAGCGCTAGCACGTGTATAAACAAGGTAGCTGTGAGTGGCAGAATACAATCTCCCCCTTCAGCTGAAGCCAAGGGGTCTGTCCTTAGCCTGGCTAAGCGCTATTGCTGCTGTGATTACACTACTGGGTTGGGTCTTGTTCAAAAGCCAGCTGCCAGAGGAGGCTGGTGACCTTATAACCTTTAGCCAGGGAGTTAGCATATTAGTCTGAGATGTGAGTGGAGGATCCAGGGGAGACTATGTGGGTCAGAGGCTGATCTTAGTCCCTCTCCCCCACTCTGTCCCCTGCTGCCTGGGGGGACATGAGGGGACATGTCACCCATGGCAAAAAGTAAACATAACAGGCCCATCCGCTTTCAAAAATTGAGAAGTCCATGGCCTGCTGCCCCCTACCATTCTGGCCTGGATGGTTCCTGTTCATGGATTGCTAAGAGCAATAGGTGTCTCCGCAATCCAGATTTAAACATCTGTTTCCAAGAGAGGGGCAGAGTTTAGCTCACACACCTCAACTACATATCCCACTGGCTAGCTTAGGTGTGGTGCTGCCTAGTGAACTGGCTTGTGGATTACATGTAAAGTGTCTATCTCTTTCCGTGCATTACATAAGGAGTATGGGTATCTAACTCAAGCTTAGGGGATTCAGTGTTGTGATGTTGGAACACTGAGCACAGTAATGCCTAAGTTCTTTTGTGGAGCCCATCCTAGAAGAAGCCACTAAGGGTGCGTCTACACAGCCGGGCTTAACTTGAAATAAGCTATGCAAATTGAACTATGTCAATTGTGTAGCTTATTTCAAAATTGGGAGCATCTACACAGTACTTATTTTGAAATAGAGCACTCTTCCTCTGACTTCTCTTACTCCTCGCACAATGAGTGTTACAGGAGTTGAAGTAAGAAGTCCTACAGCTTGACAGTACTTCAACATTATTTTTAAATAACTACCTGCAATGTCAACTCGGATTAAGCTATTTTGAAATAACACTAGTTATTTTGAAAAAATGTTGCTGTGTAGACATACCCCTAGAGACTGACTGGAGTTCAGCTACTTTCTGGATTGGAGCTGAACACAGAACAGTTGTCTTGAGAACATCATCCTCCCTCTTTATGCAGGTATCACAGACTTCAGTTTTTTCTGTCTCCAGTAGGTATAAGAACCGTGTCTTTCTGCTTTGCTTGTCTGAACTGGAAAAAATACAAAGCTATGGAAAGTGCTGCAACAGTCTTATGCAATAACTCACTTGCATGCCTTAAGAGGGCCAAAATGGTATCCTTCATGCAGAGTGACCTTGCACATAGCTCAAGTTCTACAAAATGGCAGCCTCCCTGGGGTCATAGAATCACAGGGTTGGAAAAGACCTCAGAAGGTCATCGAGTCCAACCCCCTGCCCAAAGCAGGACCAACTCCAACTAAATTATCACAGCCAGGGCTTTGTCAAGCCGGGACTTAAAAACTTCTAGGGATGGAGATTCCACCACCTGTCTAGGGAACCCATTCCAGTAGTTCACCACCCTCCGAGGCAAATAGTTTTTCCTAATATCCAACCTAGACCTCCCCCACTGCAACTTGATACAATTGCTCCTTGTTGTGCCATCCTTTTTGGAACCTTCAGGTAGTTAAAGGCTGCTTTCAAATTCCTCCTCACTCTTTTCTTCTGTAGACTAAACAAACCCAAATCCCTCAGCCTCTCCTAAGTCATGTGCTTCAGCTCCCTACTCATGTTTTGTTGCCCTTGGCTGGACTTTCTCCAATGCGTCCACATCCTTTCTGTAATGGGGGCCCCAGAATTGGACACCACACTCCATGTGGCCTCACCAGTGGGAATAATCATTTCTCTAGATTGGCTGGAAATGCTCCTCTTACTGCACCCTACTATGCCATTAGCCTTCTTGGCTACAAGGGCACATGGTTGACTCATATCCAGCTTCTCATCCACTGTAATCCCCAGGTCCTTTTTTGCCAAACTGCTGTTTAGCCAGTCAGTCCTCAGCCTCTAACAATGCTTGGGATTTTTCTGTCCCAAGTGCAGGACTCTGCACTTGTCCTTGTTAAACCTCATCAAATTTCTTTTGGCCCAAACCTCCAATTTCCCTAGGTCACTCTGGACCCTACCCCTGCCCTCCAACATATCTACTTCTCCCCTTAGCTTAGTGTAATCCGCAAACTTACTGAGGGTGCAGTCCATCCCCTCATCCACATCATTAATAAAAATGTTGAACAAAACTGGCCCTAAAACTGATCTTTGGGGCACTCCACTTGAAACTGACCGCCAACCAGACATTGAGCCGTTGATCACTACCCATTGGGCCCGACAACCTAGCCAGCTTTCTATCCATCTTACAATCCATTTATCCAATCCATACTTCCTAACTTGCTGGCAAGAATACTATGCGAGACCGTATCAAAAGCTTTGCTAAAGTCAAGGCATGTCATGTCCACCAACTTCTCCGTGTCCACAGAGCCAGTTATCTTGTCATAAAGGCAATTAGGTTGGTCAGGCATGACCTGCCCTTGGTGAATCCATGTCAACTGTTCCTGATCACTTTCTTCTAAGTGCTTCAAAATGTATTCCTTGGGGATCCCCTCCATGATTTTTCCAGGGACTCAGGTAAGAATCAGAATTGTCCCACGGGCCACCAATTGGAGGCACACAGCTAATTAAGGCTATGGCTACACTACGAACTTTTTCCGGAAGAGGAAATACAAATGGAGTGCTCATTTGCATATATCGTGCTCTCATTTGCATATTCTCTTCCAATCCTTTTTGCGGAAGAGGTTTTTGCGCAAAAAAAGCACTGTGTAGATCACTCCTTTTTGCGCAAAAACCTCTTCTGCAAAAAGGATCAAAAGAGAATATGCAAATGAAAGTGCGAGATATGCAAATGAGTGCTCCATTTGCATTTTTTTCTTCTGGAAAAAGTTCAAAGTGTAGCTGTAGCCCCTGCCTGCAGGGCATACAATGCTTGCCTTGCATACATAAAACAACAGCCATTGATCTACAGTGATGTCTAGATATGTCTTGGAGTGTGACTGTCTTAGCGTTTGTATGTATTGGCATGGATTCCCAGGCTCAGTGTGTAACAGGCTGGCTCTTGCAGGGCCTTGTGGTCTAGGCATTCTACAAACTTATTATAAAAAGATGATCCTTGTCCCAAAGAGTTTACAGTCTAACTTTAACATGAGCGACCACAGATGGATGGGAGATTCAGAACAGCACAAACAGCGAGACAATTATGAACAGCAATCACAAAATACCAGCTGCCTAACCATTGTCAAGTGATTTGTAGGCATTGTTGGCAGAGTGGAGGAGGCAGTCTGCATTTCTCATGCCAATATTTTGGATTAAAAGGAGATTATTTATGAACCTTTACCAAGGTGACCAATTACTCAGTTCTTAAAAGTTACTAGATTGTGACCTGTCATGTAAGACAAAATACTTTTCTCCGTGCAACCCAGAAAATTAAGCAAAGCCAAAATGGGCTATTTCTCTTAGCAAAATAAGAGAGATGGAGGCAGAAAGAGTGTAATGGTGGTGGTGGTTTATCCTATTTAATGCTATTCAGGTATCTTACTAGCTGTCACAATTCATCTTTTTCATCAAGGGAATGTTGCTTATCAAGCACTGTCAAGTTGACAGAATACTGCACTCAGAAAAAAAAAAGTTGCCACAGTAGCAGGAGTAAATGAAAAGGATGGAATACATCAAACAACATATCAGCTAAAGTGGCAATGTCAGGTCTTGTAGAAGGATTCCATTTGGAAGTTGGAAAGCAACAGAAACTAGAAATGATTCCCTCATAAATAGTACATACAGTACTTCACAAAACCTTCACTTTCCCAATATATCACTGCTCCTGGAATTCTGAAAACCTTTTAGATCAAATGTTTTATTCAACAGCATTTTTAACAGGAGTCAATTCGGTGCCAAACTCTAAGGAATACTAACCTATCAATCAAACAGAAGGAAAAATAAAATAAAGTTAATCTTTAACATGACTGCTGTTCACTCAATGTCAAATACTAAGGGTGAGAAAATATTTAGACATCACACTTGTAATACAAGTTAGTGTGGATCAATAGAGGGGACATCATTAGTGCACTGAAGATCAATGAAAGAAAATAGAGCTGGAGAGTCTAAAACACCTGGCTTATGATTTAGCAGCATTATTGGGATAGCAAACCAAAACAAAGTCAGCGATAAACAGTCGGAAATACAGCCGGTCTTGGAATTAAGGTCTGTGGCACCTTAAAGACTAACAGATTTATTAGCACATAAGCTTTCCATGGGTAAAAACTACTTCGTCAGATGTATGGAAAGCTCAGGACCCTTGCAGGGGCAGAAAGTGGCTTTTAAGGGGCAAGGACACCATTTTTTGGGGGGGGGGAGCAGCAGCCATGCGCTCCGGGACACAGCTTGCTTTTCATCCTATTCCCTGGACTGTGTCTACACAGCAAAGTCATTTCAGAATAATGTCCGTTATTTCAAAATAACAATGCGAGTATCTACACAGCAATTCTGTTACTTCAAAATGATTTTGAAATAAGACAGTTTATTTCGACTTCTGTAAACCTCATTCTACGAAGAATAACGCCTATTCTGAAATAGCTATTTTGAAATAAGGCGTGTGTAGATGCTCCACTTCTGCTATTTCAAAATAGCTCCTCACCAGGGCCATTCTAAGTTATTCCTCCTGGAGCTAAATCGAGATAGTGCGTCTACATTAGGGAAGCCTGCCTTGAAGGCTTCCCTTCAGTGTAGATGTGCTATTTCAAAATAAGCTATTTCGGATTAACTATTCTGGAATAGCTTATTCTGAAAGGGTGTGTCTGCACTACAGCATTATTTTGAAATATCTTAATTCGATATAGTTAATTCTATACACAAAATGCAATTCGAAATAGCTTTTTGCTAAATTGAAATAGTGTGTCCACACTGATTAGATGCTGAATCGCATTTAAGGCCAGCTGAAACTGGTTCCAGCAGGGCATCAGGTCAGTAGTTGCCTTGAGTGGCTGCTGTCTGAGGCTATCTGAGGCTTGTGCTTAAAGGGACCCCCCTGGGCAGCCGGTTCTCAGCTTTCCCTGCTTGCTTGCCTACCGTGCTGAGGGACAGCAAAGCATTTTTCTTTCTGCCTGCTTGGTTGCCCTTACTTGGGGACCACAGCACTCGGCATCATGGAGCCAGAGCCACGCCTGGGCACTCTGGTGCTTTTTTTGGATCTTTTGCTGCAAGCCTGGCAGCAAGTGCTGGAGACTGCCTGGCACCATCTGCAGCAGCCCAACCCCCAGCTCCTCTTCTGGACCCCCCTGGGGGCCATGCAGGAGCAGCGGCCGGATGCCAGCGTGCCCCGCCGCATCTGGCGTCTGGACACCAGCAGCAACTGGTGGACCACATTGTCCTAGAGCACTGGGGAGACCAACAGTGGACCCAGAACTTCAGGATGAAGAAAAACACCTTCCTCGAACTCTGAGTGGCTCGCCCCTGCTCTGCGGCGATGGGACACTCACATGAGGCCCACCATTCCCCTCCACAAGCATGTGGCCATCGCCCTAAGGAAGCTCTCCACTCCGGATACCTACCGATCCGTTGACAACCAGTTTGGCATAGGGAGATCCACCGTTGGAGCGGTCCTCATGCAGGTATGGCAGTCTCTGGCCATTTTGCCGGGGGGGGGGGGAGAGGAAGGGGAAGGCAAGGAGTGGATGGGCTGCCCCAGGGAAAACGGGGAGGGGGTGCAAGTCCCATCCATGGGAGGGTTTGTTCTGTCCCAGCCGCACTTTGGACTGCGTGCAGTGGCCAGGATTGCGGGGCGGAGGGGGAGGGCATGGGGCAGCGGTGCAGAAGGAACACTCTCGGCCACCCTGGCACCCCAGTGACTCTTGGTTTTGTGTCTCTCTCTGTAGGTGGTCAAGGCCATCAATAGAGTGCTGCTGTGCAGAGTCGTCCGCCTTACGGATTTGGACACGGTCATCGAGGGGTTTGGCGCTCTGGGCTTCCCCAACTGCGGGGGGCAGGAGGGGGGGCGCAATCGATGGGACGCACATCCCCATCCGTGCCCTGGAACACCAGGCCTCTCTCTACATTAACTGGAAGGGGTACTTCTCGGTCATCCTGCAGGTCGTGTCTGACCATTGGGGTCGCTTCCTGGACAGCAACGTGGGCTGGTCCGGCAAAGCACACGACGCGCAGGTGTACCGCAACTCCTCCATGTGCCAGAGGCTGCACGCCGGGACCTTCTTCCCTGACTGTCGCATCAGGGTCGGGGACGTGGATATGCCTGTCTGCCTGGTGGGGGATGCAGCCTACCCACTACAACCCTGGCTCATG
>CM057845.1:59415834-59433354 GCA_030068395.1 Apalone spinifera
CGACATCACATCACGCCTGGGCGTCTCCCTGCCCACCTGCAAATGCACGCACATGGCAGCAGCAGTCGGCAATGTGCACAGACAAGGGGGAGCAGCTGATTTCTGGGTGCAGGGCATGGGGCCTCCTTAGGCGCGGAGCCCGATTCGGCCGAATCAGCTTAAGGCCGGCCCTGCCCACATCTGTCCATAATTATCTAGAAAAGCCCCTTATGCCTCATGGGGTATGGAAAGAAGCAGGTGGCAGAAAACCACATATGCCCATTTTACACCACCCTGACTCTCTAGCTCTCCTGTCAGCGTTGGTCTCTATCCCTTTTACATCGACAGAGTGGCCCACCCAAGACTGGATTTTTAAATCCAATCCAGATTAAGCCACAAGTCACTAGTAGACATTTGTGGACACTGGGCCATTGAAATTCTCTGCACAAGAAAACCTATGAACCAGACAGGACAGCAGATGTGAGAATAGGAGTGTGTTAGCAAGGCAGCGTGCTGGAAACTTGAACTATTCTTGTCACTCTCTACTCCTTTCATTTCCTCTTATTAATGAATTGCAAATGTACCCCACATTAAAAAAACATAAATACAATGGTTTGATCTGTTGGCGTGTTAAAAGGGTCCTTTTCGTAGTAAATGTAGTTCATTTGCAAATTTGTTTTACTGGTATCTTCCCACACACTGTCAGTATCTCATTAATGTTTCTATATTTAAAGATGAATAGCAAATGTGTTCTTTTCAATAAGATCCTGTAATCATAATTATGGGTGGGATATCTTACTTAGCAAGAAGCTGAAAAGTATTCAACACACAGCTGTCAGCTTTATGGGAGATCCTTGTCCCAGCAGACAATGTGTTATGATATTACAGCAGCCATAGCATGCTGCTGGACCACGAAACCAGCCCCTGTTGGTCAGGGAAGTAGATGACTGATCTGGGCTTGAAGAAGTTTTAAAGTATAGTTAGACTTTAACTGTTCTAGAGCATGGACCATCTTTTCATTATCTATGAACAGTACCTAGCATAATGGGTCTCTAAACCTTGACTGACAGGCCAGCTTCTATCCACCAAACCTTTTGATCTGGTCCACGGCCTGCCCCACTAGGACTCTACCTCGGAGTCGCACTGGACTCCTGGCTGGGAGCCATGTACGTAAGTGCCAGCCAGAACCTGCCTTGGACACCCCAGTCCCTCCCACTGTGGTGGCGCGTTGGGGTTTCCCCGTCTCCTGCACCCCCGTCGTGGCACGAACAGACTCCACCAGCCAGTAGAATAGAGGGAGTTTATTGCTTCTCCAGGATACAGCACAGCATAGATGTAATCTGGTTACAGGGCAGGCCTAGGATGCCTCAGCCCCCCTTGAGATGGGGGAGACTGGGCCCCTAAATCCCAGCCCGTTGCTTAGGCTGCTTCCTCCATGATAACAGACAGAAACTAAAACTCTCTTTCAGCCCTGCCCCCCAGCCAGGTGCTGGTCTCCGCCTTCCTTCCTTTGTGTCCCTCCCTGGGAGGCTGAGCCTGGGTGTCTGGGTTAATACACATTTGGGAGAGTCAGTGAGAATCTCCCATCACAGCGCAGGGGAACCCCGGGTCACAGAGCAGACAGCACCCCACTACACCACACCCACTCCCCAACTCTCTTCTCCAGGTCACCATCCAAACCCTCTGCATCCGCAATCCTCTTCTGCACCTCCTCCCCCAAGTCACAACTCCCTCCCAGATGCTGCACCCCCTCCTACACCCCACCACCAGTCAGAATCCTCTCCTGCACCTATAACCCCTCCCAGACCCTGCACCCCAATCCCCTGCCCCAGGTCACAACCACTTCATTCACCCAAATGCCCTCTCAGACCCCACACCCTTTCCTGCACCCCAATCCTTTACCCCAAGCTCCCTTCTGCACCTTATCTCCATCCCAGACCCAGCACCCTCTTCATGAAAATTGCAACGCTTGACCACTTACCAAAATCTTGGAGTGGCCTCATCAAAAATGATTGCTCATCCCTGCTCTAATAATTTATAAATTATTATTAATAATAGCTTGGAGGTATCAGGGTTGCATTCTGGCTAGAAAATACAGAGAAGTCTGAGATGGGTCTGCAGGTGGGCTAGAGGAAGAGGGTCATTAATGGAGGAGGCAGAAGGTGTGTAACATGGCCAAGTCATAGGCAGTGCTTTGTGAATGGTAAGCGAGGAGTACAGCTGTTCTCACCCTACAGTAATTTAACTGTAGGTTTCCTGCTTTTTCCAAGAAATGTTGCTAATTGCAGTAGTGCTGTTGTGCATGTGCTCTGGGTATGGACTTACTTTTATTTGTCTTCTGCTTTTGAACACTCAAGTTTGGCAATATTTCCATTTGCCAGTCAGGGAGCAACACATCAGTCTGTTTCGTCACTATTCAGTGATCATCTCTCTGAGGTAACTGTGCAATATTCCTCAGTTGGCAAATTCAGAGCATTTCAACTTGGTAGTCACTCGGTTTTGGCTGTCTGATATTAAAAACCACTTCCCTGCCCCACTCACAGGAAACAGAGTCATTGTAAATCTATGCAAATAAACAGTCCCAGACATCAAATTCTGTTACAAACTCATGAAGTTCTCTCATCATCCAGAGCCAGACCTTGTACTTTTCTGAGGACATTTTAAGTTCTGGGTTCTATTATTAATTTATATTCTTACACACACACACATATCTTTTTGGTTAACTTAGAGTTACGGTTATACAAGCGATGGTTGAAACAACACACACACACACTGAAAAGAAAATGTCACTATCCCACATTCCCTTACCTCTCACATCCCAAGAGCTTCCAACTACAAACGCTAAGCAAATAATATCCAAGTACTGGGGTTACTTGTCATTCCCTCCATATGTATGCTTGGTTTTATGAGCTGTTCTTTGCTGAGTTCCTGCCCCTGTCTATAGCAGCAGAGTGCAGAGGCTTAGTGTGGGGGTTCAACCACTAGGTCCTACTAGGAAGGGACCTTGAGAGGTCATTGAGACCAGTGCCTGCCCCACACAGGACTCTGCAATGTGTGTATGTATTCTCAGGGGTCATGAAGATTTTCATCTTCTAGTTCTTGCCGCAGGGGAAGGACAAATCAGACAGTGAAGATCCCTGGTCCCAGAGGCTGGTGTCTCTTATGGTCTCCACCCCTAATGGTGAGGCAACGGTGGAACGATTCTGCTGCATTCTTCCCCTTGTAAAGACTGGATCAGCAGCAAAGCCTGACAAGCATGTTTATTTGTCTGCTGATGCTTGCATACTTATTCCCTGATGGCTTGATACAGCTCTCCCTTTGGGGAGGGATCCAGGGACACAGGAAGAAACCAACACATTTTGCAGCTCAGGTTGGCTTATTTTTCCTGAGCTCTGGTGGCACTCCCACTTGTCTCACAACCCCACCTGTCCATAGGGTGGTGGAGTAGTGGGGATGGGGATAGATGGAGTGCTGGCTCTGGGAGCACAGAGAGCTCAACTTCTCTCAGGATCAAGCTCTATGTGATTGACTATCTGTCAATTTATTGTCTGTTCAGAACCCAACCCTGATAATTTTTGCTCAGGAATAATCCTATTGTTTACAGGGGTGTCACTCACATAAATATATATGGAGATATACCTATTTCATAGAGCTGGAAGGGACCTTGAGAGGTCATTGAGACCAGTCCCCTGCCCTCATGGCAGGACCAAGTACCATCCCTCACAGATTTGCCCCAGATCCCTAAATGGCTCCCTCAAGGATTGAACTCACAACCCTGCATTTAGCAGGCTAATGCTCAATTTAGACTAAACATCTGAAAATACTGGACGGACGGATGCACACACGCACACACACACAGAAACCCACAAAAATATACAGGCAGTCCCCGACTTACAAACGGGTTACGTTCCAAACACCTGTTCGTAACTTGATTTGGTCACAAGTCAGAAATATGCTTAAATGCGCTGCCCGCGCTGTTCGAAAAACTTGGCGTACATGGTTCTCAACTCGAAAATATTATAATAGGGTTAATGGGAGGTTGGGCATACAACAGTGTGTTCGTAAGTTGGGGAGTGGCTTTACACCAGGATTAGAAACAAATTCATGCTTTACTCTCATACGTTGAAGCTATTTTATTTACTTTTCTTGCATTCAGGGTAATAGGGCTACTTGCATGAGCAACATAAGCAGGATTTATCCCTTAATCTTCCAATTACCAGCCAGATACTCCAGATAGCCCTTGCCTACTGCTCCCTGGTGGGGCTGCATAACGGAAGCTTAATGTTTACTTGTAAATAACTTTCCTTTTGTTGGCTTTCCTGTGGTGTTATTGCTCAGGGAATGCAAGAAGATGACGACTTTGTTATGTGTCATTAAATAAAGCCTCATAGATTATGGCTTTATCAGTTCTTCTATTGACAGAGTGTGATTCTCTGTAAAGCCACTTCACATAACTACTTAAAGCTCACCTAAATGATGCAGGATGATGATTGCCAATTAAAGCCTACTCTATAGTCTCAGAGGGGTAGCCCAGTTAGTCTGTACAGGATAAACTTAAATAAACAACAAATAGTCTGGTAGCACTTATAAGACTAATAAAACATGTAGATGGTATCGTGAGCTTTTGTGGCACAGCCCACTTCTTCAGATGAGTGGGTCATATTTAATGAGATGCCAAGAGATCTCTATCAAACTCCTATCTATGAAGCAATATAAAAGAAATACTCATATTTCTTTTGCCACGCTTAAAACAATATATGATGACTTTCTAAGACTGCGGAACATAGAATTTTGTTCTCTCTAATACTGTTTGTTTTTCCTCTGAAACAATAAAAGATTCCTCCTGAGGAAGCTTTTAAAAGCTCAATGTAGGTAGTGAAAAGCTCAATTGCAATCTAGGCCTTGTCTACAACGGAAAGTTACACCACAGTAAATCAACTCTCAGTGCTATAATTCCTGAGATGTCCATATGGCACTGCACTTACTGCACATGAACTCTGCAGTTGCTGAACTCTAGGTATACCACCTCAATGAGAAGTGTAGAGTTTTATGCACAGTGGCTAACGTGCTGGGATGCCAGTGTGGACACTTCAGTTGCTTGCTGCATTGTGACTGGCCTCTGGAAATGGCCCATAATCCCTGCAGTTGCCACTCTGCTCATTGTTTTGAACTTGGCTGTCTGCCCTGCAAGCACACACATATCGCCTTTCAGAGCTTTGTTTTGGACTACCTGCATGCTGTGCTCATCTGCCCTGAGATACAGCAAACCATTCCAGTGGAATGCTCATGGGTGTATGTGAGAGAGAAAGAGAGATTGCTGTGCAGTGAGCTGGGCATAGAAGCATGGGGATTGATGGCAGGGTTTCCCCCTTCTTCTGGATGGATTGTTTCCTGCTATTGTCTGAACTTACAAGACAGCATGCTGATGTCCCCCAAAATATAATGTCTGCCCTCCCACACACACACACACACACACACACACACACACACACACACATACTGTCACACTCTACCTCCCACCCTCTGCACCTCAGTTGAAAAGCAGTTGTCAAAGTAGAATGACCATGGAGCAGTGGGACTGGGGAAATCTGCAACCTGACCATGCAGCCTTGCAAAAACCTTCCCAAAGCACCCTGTGTCCAGTTGCACAGTGGGACAGCTACTGGACAGCACTGCTGTCTGTGCTGTTGCAAGAGCTGCTAATGTGGCTGCTCTGCACTGGCACACAGAACACAGTGTGGACACAAGAGCAGTTTACCTGCAGCACTGTAATTGCCAGCGCTGTACATCTGCCAATGTAGACATACCTCTAGTTTGCAGCAAGGGGAAAATTGGATGGGAAAATATCTGAAACAGAACAACATGGGGTCTAGGCAGTAGTGAGCATCCCAGTGCAGAAGAAAATAAGTAAATGATTTGTATTACTAAGGAATTAGCAGATTTACCTGAAATTAAAGGATAGAAATGTTGGGAAAGTGATGAAGAATGGTCCAGTTTTCTTGATTGCATATAAGAGAGTGATAATAAAGAAGAATGTGGCTTATATGGAAAGGAGAGTAGTGACAATGAAAAATCTGTTTGACATGAAAAGGAGAGAAATGAGAAATGAAGAATCAGCCTCGCATGATGACAGAAACAGCGGTGAGAAGAATCACACATCACAAATCGATACATTAGATCCTGCTTCATGACCAATGATTCTAAACTCTGCTAATATTGATCATACAATTTTGAACAGGCCAGGCAAAACTGAGAATGTGATGTTTCTAGTAAATAAGCAGTAGTGACACTTCTCAAAGTCACACTGCAAAGAGTGCTCAAAAATGATGAGAAACTAGCTTTGGCTAGTTTACTCAAAATCGATTCACTAAGTGTTCTTTCTTTGTTGCGAAATATTTAACCAGAATGCCAAATCATTGCTTGTACTTACCAGGCACAATTACTAGCATGATTGCTGATGCTCTGAAGTGACATGAAAAGTCACCTGGCCATTTTATGGCATACTCCAAATGGATGGATGTCAAGACCAGGCTGAAGCTGAATAAATGTATAAACATAGGAAACCTTATTAATGTACAAACTCAGCACTGGAAAAATGTGTTCAAGTGTTTGATCTCAATTACCCTCTTCCTTTCAAAAAACAATATGGCTTTCCAGGGCTTGTTGGATAAGTTGTTCCCTGAACATAATGGTATTTTCCTCAATTTGGTGGAATTCCTTGGGAGAACAGACAATGCCATGTGTGAGCACCTACATTGTGTAGGTCATAAAGTAGTTATTAACCATTACAGCAGCAAAACAAATTATAGAATCATAGAGTCATAGAATCCTAGGGCTGGAAGAGACCTCAGGAGGTCATCGAGTCCAGCCCTCTGCTCACAGCAGGACCAACTCTAGCTAAATCATCCCAGCCAAGGCTTTGTCAAGCTGGGACTTAAAAACCTCTAGGGATGGAGACTCCACTACTTCCCTAGGTAACCCATTCCAGTGCTTTACCACCCTCCTAGTGAAATAGTTTTTCCTCATATCCAACCTGGACCTCCCCCACTGTAATTTGAGACCATTGCTCCTTGTTCTGCCATCTGTCCCTACTGAGAAAAGCTTCTCTCCATCCTCTTTGAAACCTCCCTTCAGGAAGTTGAAGGATGCTATCAAATTCCCCCCTTACTCTTTGTCAAGGCTGATTCCCCACTTTGCCACGATGAATGCAGAAGTGGGGGCCCACAAAAGTACCCCAAAACCTTATCTTTCCAGGCTTTGGTATAAAGCTTCCCTCCAAAATCTTAAAAACCTAGATTTTGGGGATAAAAATCCGCTGCCACCACCCAAGTAATGGTAAGAAAACCAGGGAAGAGATCACTTGGGAAATTTCAGCCTTAAAGTAAAACCAGGACACAAAAATTAACCAATACCAGGTTAATAAAAAAGAAAGAACTTTTATTATCACCACAATACTCCTGTTACAAACATAGTTGGATTGGCTAGATGGCTCAAAGCCTGGCAAACCAGATCACTAATGTCAGATTTCTGGTCTTAATTGTGTTTTGTGTTCCAAATAAAGAAGGTATTACAAACTCAGTCGATGGATATTGTGACCACTACTACTTTGATGACAAGTTGTCTTAACTTCATTATGGCCTACAGAGATAATGGATTTCAGTGTGCCATCATTGCTGTCAATTAAACGGCAGAAGACTTAGGAGTTGAGCCTGTTTTTAAGGAAACTCATATTCATTGGAAGAAGAGACAGTTTGATTTCAAGGACAGAGATTTTAGCTCACTCATTGGACATTTGAATATTGTCATAAACAATAAGTTTTGACTAATGAAGCACCACCAAAAGATATGGGTGTTTTTATGATCTTAGCAAGCTGCTGGCAGACAGGAAAATACTCTTGAAGAATTGTAGATCTTCACTTGATGCTGATATATAGGGAATGGTCAAACTTTAGTTGATAAAGGCCTCTGTGGCAAACTGGGCAACATCTTTCACATTTTGCAACATAGGAAGCACTCTCCACTTCTAGTTTTCCAATTCATTCATGATGCAGGCCTGAAAGACACTTTTCCTAATGTGTGGATAGCTTTGAGGATTCTGCTTACATGGTCGGTCATAGTCACAATTGTTGAGTGTAGATTTTTGAAGCTCAGACTCATGAAAATATACATTGGATTGACAATGGCTGATGAAGGACTGACATGACTTGCTATTTTATCACTTGAAAATGCCATTGGTCAGTCTTTGGATATCTCCTCAGTTTATGAGAGGTGAAGGTGAGAAAAGTGACCTTTTGAACTCAAGGACTAGGTTTAACATTCTATGATTATCACCTACTGTAACACTAATAGTGATTCACCCAATGTTCGTGCACAGTTCAATTTTGTGATATTAGTACATTTCAGTTATTCTTAAAATTAAAAAGTTTCTATAAGCTTAGAGGAAACAATGTTTTTATTTGCTTATATATTACATGGATAAATACAAATTTACAGATCCTCATATGCAAATTTATTGTCTTATATGATAGGGACAAATAGTGCATCAAAGTTGTGAAATGGGCTACAAATACAATAAAAATAAGGTCTTTCCAAAGTTTAACAAATAAAGAAGTGGGGACACCATTGATGGTCCTTGCCTGGGGCACCATTTGGTCTAGGGCTGGCACAGCCTATCATTGACTGCTGTTTACCAACTTGACCTATTTGTTGTTGGTAACTCTCTGCTGTTGACAGTGTTGCACTGCTTTAAATTATGCTGTAGTGTATCCTTGGGGAGTTTCTTCTGGTTGCGTCATGTGCAGTTACCCACTTTCAGTTTATCACACAGCAACTGCTTTGGCATTGAGGCAGTGGAACAGGAACATATTTATGAGTGGGAGTGCTGAAATCCAGCCTCCTTACTCCTGGCCTTCCCCCAGCTGAGGCCGGGAGCAAAGCTCCAACACACAGAGGCTGGCATGGTAGCTGAGCCCCTGGTGCCTCGGGCCAGCAGCTAGGACCCTGGGTGCTAGGTGAGGAGCCCAGGGGTGTTGCAGGTTCCCCCCCTCAAATGTCTAGTTCCCATGCCTATGCATTGAGCTGTCACCTATCCTCCACACATGACCAGCCCAGTGCAACTGTGATGTGAAGAGAGTAACTTCAATCCCTGTGGAACAGCTGCATTCCAGAACCTCATTATTAGTAACTATCTTACCATTTGATGTGGAATATGGCATGCAGATGTTGTACATGCAACTTATCTAAAAACTTGAAGAAGTGATGCACATAAATGGTCCAGGTCTTGCACCCATAGAACAAGTTGGACAGCACAACTGCTTTATAGACTTTTAATTTTGTTTGAAGTTTAATATCATTTTACTGCCAGACTTTGCCTGATAGTTTGTCAAATGATGAACAGGCTTTGTTGATATGACTTATCTGTTCCTTGTATATAGCAGCATCATTCCACAATGTCTGTAACTGCTTTCAGCTGTGTATTGCTGATGGTGACTTTTGGCTTTGTATCAGGTTTCCCTAATGCAGACTGAATATTAATTTAGCAGTGCAACTCATGTTTTTTAGTGAGTAGCTGTTGGATTTCTGGATCACTCTTGTCGAACCGGTCTTAGTGTTGTTTCACTATACTCAAAGTGGCGAGGGCAAAATGACATATAGTATCACAGAAAGTCACCCATTTACTGTTAGCAGTAGCACAAGAGGTCAAACTAGCATGGCTGGACAGAGCTACCGTGATATTGTAGCAGAACTAAGCTCATAATATCTTCATCTTAAAATCACTACATTTGATTGGCTTAAATGATGCTTGCAATGCACTGGTCATATGACCAATAGTGGTTTGGAGTATATAGTGTAATAATCCAAGAGTCGGCCACATTGTTACCTACCAGCTCTGTGTTCTTGGGGAACCAGAGCATGGCCACCTGTCAGCCCTGTGCTCTTGGGGAGCCAGGGAGTGATACACAAGGAAAACAATCCCGCTTTCCTAGGCCTCTGCTAGAATCAAAGACGAAGCAACAAAAAGGCAGAGGAAGACACACCTAAATCCCTCCAGACAAGGGTGATAGGATTAAGGAAACATCCCCAGCCTCATCTGCTTTGAAGACAGAACAGAGAGACATCTCCATTAGCATACAGAATGGAGAATAGCTCTTCCGAACAGGCGCCACACTGAACTATGGGATACTGAAAGCAGAAAAGCACTGCCTGATGGGAAATCTCTGCTCCAGATGCTAATGAACCCAGGCCCGCTCACCCCCAAATTAGTCATTATCTGACCAATTCTAGTAATGGATCTTATTGATATCCAAAATACTGAAGCTGCCTAGTTGCATTTTGCACTCTTTCAAGGAACATCACCCATAGTCAGTTTCTATTGTCTCACCTCTATTTACTCATAAACAAATCCAGTGTTCTCCTTAAACTATTGTCCTGTCCCTACAAAAACGCCTACGCTTGCTCAAGAAAAACTGTTCTGATGCCTGGGTGTAAACTCTGCATCAATTCCATTGAGACTTCATCAGCTCCTGCCTGATCATGCTGACAGCTCTGCTCTGCTTGTCTCCTGCCCTCTGAACCCCCCGACTATTATCACCATCTGGGAACCCCAATCAGTGCAAGCTCCACCCCCCCCACCTCCTGACCCTGCCTTCTGTAATCAATTATATTGTTTGCTAGCCCTAACATTTGTAATTAGTTTTAATTTAGATTATGTATATATATTGCAACAATGCTTCTTGTACCCCCAAAATCCTGTGGGGTTTGTTCATTGTGTGGTTTACCAGTGAATGATTGTGGTGCGAAAGTGGGTTTAGGAAGGTGCTGAATCTGGGAGCATATGAGGATGGCAGCTTAAAGTGCTGTTAAATTCAGCCCACTGAGTCCAAAGGCACATGAGGGTTCAGCATGACATTGCAATTAAACCCAGCCTGCCAAGTCCAGGGACATATAAGGGGTCAGCTTGTGAGTGCTGATTAACCAGTCCTCTCAGATGTGCTCGGTTAGTGGGTGTGAGTGTCTTGGTTAGTGGGTGTTAGTGGATGTGAGTGTGAGTGTGTTTCTAAAGTGGGTTTCGTGTGTTCCCCATCCTGAGGAACAGAGATCCTACAGGAGAGCTCCATTGGGAGGAGGAATTGGCAGCAGGGAGAGCATAAGTAGCACAAGCTGCACACTGATAGAATTATTAACCCCTCCCCCCCAAACCCCATAAGAGTAACCCTAATAAATAAGCATACCCCAGAGTACTGGGCAAATCTGGTAACAACATGTCTGACTGTAGTAATTTGTATGTCCTGGTGATCTTGCTGCCTGATTTTTGTCATGTAGACGGAAAAGTCATTTATGATCACTAGTGGTTGCTTTACATATTCACTGAGTTGCAGAGTGCTGTTGCTATTCTTTTCCACAGTCCCCTGCTGTCTGCATGCTGCCACGTTATCACATTACTTCCAACTTTTGCATAAGTCCACAGAATGATCAATCTGTTTGATTCTGGTGCAGACAGGATGAGTTTGTCTAAGTCACCAGAGAACATCTTTCTCATCATCAGAATTAATTAAGGTGGGAGCATAAGTGCTGCTGATGGAAGTTTTCTACTTGCGTTACAATGGCAAATACAAAGACTTAAAACAATTATGCCTTTACATAGACTTCAAAGGATACACTGAGGGAGCAATTAGAATGATAGGAGGAGAGCCAGCAGAAAACAGTCACAGAAGGTTAGGGAGGACAAGATTTCAAGAAGAGTATAGTCAAAGGAGTCAAACTCATCAGGAGGGTAAGAATGGAGTACTGGTTCTGAGCTTTGGTTAGGAAGAGGTCAGTAGAGATTTTGGCAAGAGTAGTTTCTATGGAGTGCAAGTGGTGAAAAACAGACCAGAGACCAGACTCTGAAGGAGAGATAAAAGAGATACTAATTGAAAAGACTGCATTTAAGGAGTTTAGAAATGAAAGGAAACAGAGATGGAGTGGTAGTAGGAGAAATAAGTGAGACCAAAAGTGTGTGTTTTGTTTTGAAGAGACTAAAATGTTTGTATTGTGAGAAGAAAGAGACAGAGTGAAAGATTAATGGGAACAGTAAGGAAGCTACGAAAATGAGTGCTACTGAGATAAGGGTGTAGGTTGCAATGCAGTCACTGGGGCAAGCTGAGGGACAATAGGAGAGCAGACAAGAAACTTTTAACCCTCAAAGTGTGTTTATTAATGTTAATATTTTGCAATGGTGCACTATTCAATGTGTGTAATTTTTGATGGGATCTCCAAAATATTCTTCTATAGTCCTATTAAATTCCAACAAGGCCATTATCATGGTTATCATGTCCAACGTGCTTGTATCTATGGCATTCAAGTGTATGCACCTACATGACCACATAAGATTGCAGGTTCTGTCTCTAATTTAATGTTCTCTTCCCATTTCTGTGCATGGCTGGGCAGAGAGTCTTTCAAAACATGTAGATGAAGGGGACACAAATGTGCTTTCCCCACATATCTGTTCTTTTTTATAAGAGATGACATGCAATAAATACTTGTCCAGAGCCTCAGTCAATATTTAGGCCATCTTTACTGTGCTCAAGCTACTTCATGATAGCATATGGGAACGTGAAAAAAAGACATTTCTTCTTGCAAGACTTTCAGAAAGATTTACCTGTGGCTGTCACAAGGATTAAATTTATGGACTAAAAATTTGGAAGTCACTATATTTAAGTAGTAGTATGCATAAACAGCTTTAATATGTTCAAACAATAGCTCATAGAGAGTATGCCCTTCAAATGAATCACAATCCAAAACCCACTGAAGTCAACAGAAAATCTTATGCTTTCTTTACCAATATATTACAGGACAGCACATATGTGAACACTAATTCTTTGCTAATATGCTGAGATTGTAATCAAGGTTTTGCATTATTCTGTGGGGTAATTGATGTGTTTTCTTATCAGTTGGAGGCAGAAGGAAATTCATTTTGAAAATGTTGAATTTGTCACTGTCAGTGGAAACAGTGAATGGGCTTAGGATATGGTTTAACTGTGTCCCATAAATTGGCATTTTTGTGCTTTTTTAAGGTTTATGTTGACGAGGGATGTTGCACTTAACCATTCTTAATTCCTTTTAAAAAGTAATTTTTGTTTATGGAGTATTGCCTGGTTTGTAAGGCCTAAGTCATTTTTATTAGTGTTCACTCTTATAGCAGTTCTCAAAATGTATCTGTAACATTCTATATGCCAAAGCAACAGCCCAGTGTACCCTGTAAACTGTGCACTCATGGGGTCACTCAGGAGAGATTCAAATTCTGCCCAACTGAGTAGCAGAATACCTACAGCTAGGTTTTATTTGTTTTTTTTAGTTTCTACTGATGGGGCACATTTACACATGCCCCAGGCACATAAAAAATGTGATCCATTGTATTATTTCTGTCATATCTAAGGGTATGCCTACACTGTGAGGGCTTGGCAATGCTAGAGCTGTTGACATGCAAAAATTGCCAAAAGTGAAAACTGATCAAACTGGTTGGTTCCGCCTTCCATTGGCAACATTTCATGGCCACATTGCTAGCACCCTGTCAAGAGACAGAGAAAAGCAATGTGGGCAAGCATCCCAGGCTATTTCTAGACTGCAGGCTTCTTTCGGAAGAAGCTTTTCCAGAAGAGATCTTCCAATAAAACTTCTTCCAAAAGAGAGGTCTACACAGCAAAAGAGCATCGAAAAAGCGATTTGCTTTTTTGAAAGATAGTGTTCACACTGAATGGATGCTATCTGGCATTTAATCTGTATTCACTATGGATGGAGTGGTCACCAGGGCACTTGTGCTTTTTCCTCTTTCCTTTTCTTTTGAAATAACTCGCACTTTCCCATTCACACATGACTTTTTCTGAATGAGTTCTTTCAGAAAAAGACTTCTTCCTCATAGAAAGAGGTTTACCAATGTCGGAAAAACCCCTGTTCTTTCAATTTTTTTCAGAAAGAATGCAATTCCAGTGTGGAGGCAAGTGACGTTTTTTCGGAAAAAGTCATTTTTCTGAAAAAACTCTGCAATGTACACATACCCCCAGAGTGCAGTGTTTTTGGAAGGCAGAACTGATTCCTGCATTTTTGGGATTCCCTTGTAACTCTGTGAGCTCTCTGTCTGAGGAATGTCAAAGCAGCACAGCAGTCTCTCCAGCCTTCCTCTTGCAGCAGTAGTCTGCCTGCTGCTGTGTTCCTAGCAGGACAGAACAGAAGCATTCCAATAATTTGCTCTTTCTTTGTTCCCCAAACAGAGTGGTTCACTTAGCTGTCAGATACTTCCCAGAGCATTGAAAGGGGAAGAGAGCATACCTACAGGACAGCAGAGAGTACAAAATACTGAGCACAGCAAACAGGGCAGGCATTGTGGGATACTGGCAGAAGCCAGTTCTCTCGACAAAACAAACAGCAGAATCCACACTGGCTCTTTGTCAACAATAAAGTGGGGGTAGGGAGTCTCTTGTGGGGCTGGAATGTTTTTGTCACCAAAACTGAGCCTTTTTCCCTACAAATGTCACATTTTAGTGTAAATGCTCTCACTGTTTTGTTGCCAAAAGGCAGGTTTTGGTGACAAAATGTGCCAGTGTAGACAAGGCCTAAGTCCATTGTTTTTTCCCATAATTGCTATGTGGGTAATCACAATTTCTACATTTGGATCTATTACTTCTTCTGTAGTTACTAATAAGTTAGTTGAACGAGCAAATATTTGCAGTCCTACCAATAATACACATTGTCATAATCCAGTTCTAACTACTCTTCCACTTATGGTGCCTAATTCTTCCTCTAACTTCAAAACACTGTTTGAGGGTTGTGGTCATTTTTCCCCAGGTTTTTGCCACTTTAACATTCCTTTCTCTTGGTCATTAAATAAAATGTTATACTTGTGGGCATCATCAGAGATAAGCCTATCCTCATACGATTCTGGGCTATGAATTCTATTATTCTGACAGGTCCAAAAATTACTTTAATTGCTGCTTTTCTAGCTTCTGGAATCACATTCCTCTATGTAAATGGCAAAGATTTTACTGTTTGGATGGGATTTAGACCATTGGACTGTGAATGTCTTGCCGGAATTTGTACCATCATAGAAGAATTATGGAACCACAAATACCCAAAAGAGCCAAGATGAATAGAACCTCATCTTTCCATCATTGGACTTCCCCTTCTGAAAGATATAAATAATGAGGTTCCCTTTTCCTTTTCAAAATAAATCTTACATTTTAACAGTAAACTATATATAACTTTCTAACTTTTCAATAACTGAAAAAGAAGAAAATCCTTTTATAAACAGCTATTTTAACAGTAATGTTCCCTTTTTACCTATACTAAATTTTAATTAATTTTAACTTAAACATTTTTATTTAGTTCACACTCCATGACACTCTGCTATTAATATCAATAAAACAATTTAGTATTTCCATTATATCTACTCTTATAATGCCATACTCTGCCACTCCTCTACGTATGAGTCTAAATCTAATGCTCATTTGTCTTTGGCTTATGTTCATTGATAATGGTGCACTTATTATCATTAAAAGTTGTCCTCCTCCTACTTTTAAAGTACAAAATTCTTGTGAGAGTGAATGGAAGTAGGTTAACTTCAGTATCTGAATTCAAAATGGATAGGGTCAAACTTAAATAATAAAATAAAACATTCCCACTCCAATATTGGAGTTGTTAAAAATAATTGGAACTAAAAGCTTTCTGTTCTGGTCCAAAAATAGTGGTGTAATAATCATTCTGGGTATGGTCTCTTCATCTTCCAATGCCTCTACACCCTGGTCACCACTATCTTCCTCTATATTACGTAATACCTGTCATATTTTCCACTTCTTCCTCTGGCAGGTCCAAGAAGTCTATTATCTCTTCTTCATTTAAATTAGGCAAATCTTCAAACTATCTATTGCCTGCCATTCTATCTCTCTTTTACTTTCTCTCCTTTCTGCCATTCTATTATTTTCATTTCTCTCTCTTTCCCTATTTGTGTAAAAAGACATGATTACTATCTTACTATTTATCACATTACTATTTCTACACTATTAGTATTAAAACATATTGGATTGTTAGTATCTCTTATTTATATGCTGTTAGTTTTATTATAATTGCTAAACTTATTAGTATTACAATTAAATAATCTAAACTTAATCTCTAAACTTATCTTTTATTTTACCATTTTAACCACTTTTAATTCCTAAATTTATGGAGAGAGAAACACTCAAGGGAATGCGTATTTATTCTCCTAATATTCCTGTAAGCATGTACCCATCACCTGATTTGTACCTTATGATGTCTATATCTACTGCTGTATTTATTACTAGAAGATTTACCTGGCATTCCTCAGGCCCTTAACTTGATTAATTTTTTTTTTTGAAAATAAAATGAAAATGTACACACTACATTTAAATCATTGCTCGAGGGTATGACTGTGGATGATGGGTTCAGTACTCTGGCTGCCCCGGGGAGAGAGGACTATCCCAACCCTCTGTCACCACAGCAACTTGTGCCCACTTCAAGATATTTGCTGTTAGCACTGAACAGTACTATATCAAGCACCATTTTAATTTGCCCACAATTTGTATCTACTATGTGTGTGTTCATTGCTTTTTTTATTGAACTGGTTCAAAATATGTCCACGGCCTGATAACTGACACTGTTTGTAGTTGGTGTATTTAGTGAATGCCATTGTATGTGCTTAAATGCTCTTGTATCTGGAGCAGGTCTGGTACATGTGCTTCTAATCACTAAATCCATGGTTGTTGAACATGTCTTCAGAATAAGAATGTTGGAGGGGGTAGCCATGTTAGTCTGTAACTTAAAAAACTTAAAAAACTTAAAAAACAACCAGTAGCACACAAAAAAACCAAAACAAAAACCAAAAAACCCAACAACCCAAAAACATATAGTATCATGAGCTTTCGTGGGCACAACCCACTTCTTCAGATGAGTGGAGTAACAGGCACAGAGGCAGCATTGTGCCTACAAAAGCTCATGATACTATACATATTTTTGTTAGTCTCTAAGGGTATGTCTACACTACAGCGTTATTTCAAAATAAGCTATTTCGAAATAGTTAATTCAAAATAGCTTATTTCGAAATAACGTGTCTACACACAAAATGCATTTCAAAATAGCGTTTTGCTATTTCGAAATAGCGAGTCCACACTGAGTGGATGCTGAATCGCATTTAAGGCCAGCCGGAACAAGGTCTGGCAGGGCATCAGGTCAGGATTTACATTGTATGGCTGCTGCCTGAGGCTATCTGAGGCCTGTGCTTAAAGGGACCCCCCCGAACAGCTGGTTCCCTACTTGCTTGCCTACCTCGATGAGGGACAGCAAAGCATTTTGTCTGTGTATGCTCTGGTTGCCCTCACTCGGGACACCACAGCACTCTGCAACATGGAGCCAGAGCTGCCCCGGGCACTCTGGTGCTTCTCTTTGACACGTTACTGCAAGCCTGGCTGCACTTTCAGCAGGCTGCCATCCGGGAGATCCATCGGGGGGCAGTCAGTATCCAGGAGGCCCTGCGGGAGAGCTTCCACCCTGAGG
>CM057845.1:59436157-59448755 GCA_030068395.1 Apalone spinifera
GGGGGGGGAGGCGCTCGGTGACAGGCAGCGGCCGCCTTCGCCCCTCCCAAGGAGCTGGTGACATCGGGTGCCTGGCCCCGGCGAAGCGGCGTCGTGCTGCCCGTTCCCACTAGCCTGTCGTGCCGCAGCCCCAGTGCTGGGGGCGGCGGGTTGTTGGTCGGCTCTGCCTTCGTCCCTGGAGAACGCGCGGCCGCTGGCCAGCCCAGCGCTTTGGTGAAGCAGTGGAGCTGTCCCCTTGTCCTTGGCCTGGTGTGTAGCAGCCAGCCTTTTTGCCAGGGTTTGGCTGGAGTGCAGCGAGTGCATCTACCTTTCACACTTTAGGACAGGGATCGGCAATCCTTCCAAACCAAAGAGCCAAACTGCATCACAATTCAGAACAAGTGGTCAACAAAGAGCCGAATAAGAATGCCCATAATTGACATGATGATTAATAATAGCATAAATTAAACACTCTACTTAGACTTCCCTTGGCCAGTGCTCTGCAGCCACAAACGGACTTGCAGGGGATCCTGGGACCCCCAGGTGGCAACAGAGCAGAGGCTACACAAAGGAGAGAAAGGGAAAAGAGCGGACAAAGGAGATAGGGCTCTCGAGAGCACTGCTGAGAGATGGGGCTAGGCTGCTACAGGCCCTGGGGGGTGGGACGAGGAGGAGACCGAGCTACAGGTTTGACCTTACCATGTGCTGGTGCCCAGCTGGGCACACGTGTTCCCCTCAGGATGCCCCTGTCCTTCTTTGCAGACCTCAAGGAACCCAAGCACTTACCTGCCAGGCTCCCACCAGCCCTGTGGTGGTGGGGCAGTGGAAAGCGGCTCCCCACAGCAACCCTGGGAAGGCAGGAGCGGAGACACGGGAGCTATTGGACCTTTCCCCTGGGCTGGAGCTGGGGCCAGGGCTGCATGATGGCTGCCCAGCTGCTCCTGGAGTGGGGACTGTGGCAGCTGCTGGAGCTGGAGCCCTGGGCTGTTCCTGGGACTCTCAGGGCCGGATTAAGGGGGGGGGGGGGGAGAGGCTAGCCGGGCAGCTGCCCAGGGCACCAACTTATGGGGGGGTGCCTGATTGAAGTGGTAAGGAGCGCCGGGGGCTGGGCCGCACATGTGCTGTGCGCCCGCTGCCGGAGGTGCGAGTATGGCTCAGTCCGGCACTGGGGCCGGGGCTGTGGTATGGCTATCCCCAGCCCCTGGTGTAGCAGCTACGTGGCCTTGGCACCAGTCCTTCCGCAGCTTTAGCCCCAGCACATGGGGCAACTGTGTGCCTTGCAGCCCTGCCCTGGGAGCAGCTGAGCAGCCACTACGTGGCCCCGGCCCCCCACACTCCCACCAAGCCCACCAGCAGCAACAGCTTACCTTCCATATCCAGGGAGGGTGACAGCTGCTGCGTGAGGAAATGAACAGGATTAAAATTTTTTGTGTGCACCCGTGCAGATGTGTACCTAGAGGGAACTTAGCCCATCAGCTGCCAAAAGAGCCATATTTGATTCTGTTGCGACCCGTAGGTTGCTGACCCCTGCTTTAGGATGTTGTGTGGTCTGTAAATAGAACATAGTTTATGATAAATCTAATAATTGGATATATGCAGGACACTACCATGAATCAAAGGTGAAATGAGCACTCATTAGGTTATCTGTGCATTCATTGAGCCTTTGATTCATGGTAGAGCCCTGCATAGAACTATTTTATTAATCTCCCACATCATTTCATATATTTTTATGCACTTTTATCTGCAAAAACCTTAGATTCTGTAAGAAAGGCAAATACATACAAAAATATGGTTACAGTTGCCAACTTTCCTGCCCGGATAAACTGTAGGCCATTGTCGCAAACAGGGGCAGCATGTTTGCAAAAATTTGGTGGTGGCCAGAATGCCCTGCCCCCGCACTTGTTTCCCAATCAAGCTCTTCCCCTGCTTCCTTCAAGTCTCTGAGAGGGAATTCGGGTTTGCAAGGTGTGCAGGCAGGGCCATCCAGGGGCTGGGCAAATGTCCTGGGAAAACTGCCCCCAGTATCCCAGGCAATCCTCCCACCCCAAGGCTCTGCTCCTTCCTCGAAGTCCCAAACTAATTCAGAAGCCTTCTCCCCAAGCAACCTGAGCTGAAGGGTGTGTGTGTGTGTGTGTGTGTGTGTGTGTGTGTGCGTGTGCGCACATTTGTGCGCGTCTGGCAGGGGGTGGCAACAGGGGTCATCACTAGGGATGTAAAATTCTGGTTAATCAGTTAATTGGTTAAATGTTAGGATGACCTAAGTGGGGTCTGAGCTAGGAACTGCTCCAGCCAGTTGGAGCAGACCCCAACCCCACATTGGGTCTGGCTACTGGCTTCCAGCTGTCTGCCACTTGTGCCAAAATCCCAGTCCTGGGATTGGGACTAGAGTTTACTCTGCCTGCTCCCAGCCTCCAGTGGAGCAGCCCCTACCTGTGGGGCACACAGACTCCCCCTGTTTGCAATGGGCCCACTGTGGGACCAGAGCAACCCCCTGCCCATGGAAGGCAGGAAGCTGCTCCAGCCCCCACCAGTTACCCGGAACCAGTAAGGATCACCCATTTAGGATGATTGAGGCAGCTGCCATGGGGTTCACCAAACTCCCTCCCAGAACCCCTATGGCTCTGGGTGTGGGTTCTGGGAGGGAGTTCGTGTTCTGGGTGCAGGCTCTGGGCTATAGCAGGGGATAGGAGGATGGGCAGGCTCTGTGAGGAAGCTTGGGGGCTGTAGGGAAGGGGAGAGGGTGCAATCTCTGGAGGGAGTGGAGTACACGAGAAGGTATGGGCAGGTACACTCCACACCCCGGTATTTTTATTGCCCAACAAGTAATTCTGCTTATCACAATTCTTTGTATTCAGAATGAATTGCTTTAAAAAAATTCCCAAGTTATGTTTTTATGTATCACTCTTGAGAATCAGTAACTCGGGTATGTACCTGAGTGAAAATCCTTGGTGTGAAGCTCACTGGTACATAAGAACAACCATACTGGGTCAGACCAAAGGTCCATTTAGCCCAGTATCCTGTCTGCCGACAGCTCACCAAAGTCTGAAAATAAAGAATGGTGTTCTACTTCAGTCTCCTTGTAAGAGTAAGAACGTTGCAGTTTCAGTGATGCTGTTCTTAACTCAAGAGAACACACATAATTATCCAAGCATACCCTTTTCAGAGGGCATTTAAGACTCATACACCTAGCTGAGTGGAGTTAGAGGAAGAATTTAGTAGAGAGCACTAAGTAGTAGATTGCTGTCCTGATGTTTGAGAGAGAATACAAGGAAACTAATATAGGAGGGCATTTCTCATTTTTAGTTGAATGTGACCTGTCAGTTCAACCAGAATTTAACTATCTATTTAAAAATATTTTGCAAATAAATTTCTTTAATTATTATACTTGAATTTTTAAAAAGCTTGTTACTGAATTTTGGTTTTTTTGCATTTCTCGTGAATTGAACAAAATTAAATTGTTTTTGTTTTTAATCTGTATAACTTTCAGATTTCTAGAGTAGCAATGTTTGTTTCAAAGGCTACAGGAAATAGCTGTTTTGAAGTAACATTAGTCATTGGAAAAATGTCTTTGGTGGTTTTTAAAAAAACTAAATTTTGGGTCAATTTTTAGATTGTCTATTTCAGGCCAGTAATTTATTGGATGATCAACATTAGTTCAGTTTCATTCTTCATTACTAGGTGTCTGCTTGTTCCTTTGGAATCCCCATCACTCTTCTTTCCTTAATCAGGGAATTGGTACCTTATTCTGAATAGTTCAGCAATGCAAATTGAGATGGAAATTGGAACAGTGCTAGTGTGGGATTCTGTAATGATGAGAAAAGTAGAGGCTGCTGTTATACAATACACAAGTGTTTTCTTTTTTCATATCCGGAAGCCATGACAGACTAAAACCTATTTGTGGATCCTATAGGTAATTTTTATCTTAAAAGGATACTCTTTTTGCTTAACTGCTGTTTTTTTAATAATTTCTTTCATATATTTTGAATGTTGAAGGAAACTTTATTTCACAAGACTAGGTAAGATGCATACATTCTTCGCATAATTCACTTGGTTTTTTTTCACATTCTATCTCACAAATGTCATAATAAACAAGCTAGAATACGTGGAGTGTTGATCATGCCAAGAAAATGCATACTCCAAGTTGACATGTGGGCTTGAAGAAAACTAGTGATGACAACCTGTAGACAACTACATGATTAACCAATAAGCCCATGCTTATTGGTTTATCCTGTTGACTGCATGCATTTCCCTCCCCCTCCCCCCACCCTTTGCTGCCTCTGTATCAGTGCCTGTAGCCAGCTCCGCATGAGCCTGGGTTTGCCTGTTCCTCCCATCCCCACTTTGCTGCCCCTGATAGGCAGGAATTGATAAAGTGTAGGGAGCTGGCATTTAAGTGTGCTGGTGCCATGGACCCACAGAGGCAGTGGGGGAGATGGGCAGGCAGGAACTAGCTGGGAGGATACAGCTTAAATACAGCAGTGCAGGGTGGTGGTGGCAGGGGAGGCTGCTGCGAAGCAGACTGTCTGTGGCGGGCCCAGGCTCACTGTCGACAGAGGCTGCTTCACAGCATCAGCTTCTGTCCGCAGAGGGTCTGAGCTCCCCATGGACAGAGGTTGCTCTGGCATCCACGACACATCCTCTGTGCCTGGTGAGCTTGGGCCTGCTGCGGACAGAGGCTGCTCTGTGGCAGCAGCCCCTGTCCATGGGTGAGGGGTCCATGCTCCCTGCAGACAGAGACCTCTCTGCAGAAGGAGCCTCTGTCCGCGGGGAGCTTTTTAAAAACGGTTCCCCTCTCTGACCAGCTCCTGTTTGCCACCCTACGCTGCTGACTCTGATAGAGAAGCAACAGTGTGGAGTGGCAGGGCACTCTCTAGTAGTGGGGCCAGGAGCACATTGGCTCCTGACCCCGGAGACTGTTGAATAGTCATGTAACTACTAAAATTTGATGTGGTTACACAACTATTCAATTACACGCTATCTAACATCCCTAAAGAGAACTTTCTTTTCCTTCCAAGGACTTCTATATAGTGTGGTAAATGTCCATCGATGTAAGTCATGGTTTATGCTAGTCCAAAGCATTTCCCCTCAGGGTTTGCGCCACAGCAGCTACATCAGTATAGCCATGTGTGACTGGTCCGAGGCTATGTCTAGACTATGGAGTTTTTTCCCAGGATACCAGAGGTATCCTGGAAAAACTCCACCGCGTTCAGGGAATGCGTCTGCTCGTCCAACATTTTTTGCGGAAGAGCACACTTAAATGCCAGCTCTTTTTTCATGAGGAAGAAGGGCTCTTCCGAAAGAGGAGGTTTTTCCAAAAATTGGCCCAGTGTAGACAGATCAAATTTCAGAAAAACCTCTTCTGAAAAAACTATTGGAAACAGGTACACAAATTGCGGAGTGCAATTTGCATACCTTTTTCCAAAAAAAGAAGTGTAGTGTAGACAACCTCAGAGTTGACAGGCTGAGAGTACTAAAATAGGGCAAACTGCAAAGAATGGGGTGAACAGTCCCCAAAACTAGTTGTTGGTCTAATACTTAGATTCACCAAGCCTGCAACAAAACTGCTTGTACGCACATAGGTGCTGATTTCCTCTCTACCTGGTGGGATGCTTAACCCACACCCTCTACCCAGGTTTGTCCTCAGTCTACTCCTTCCTTATGCCTCCATCACTATTAATCTGTTTTTAGCCTTGCCCCCATTCCACCCCTTCTTCAAGCTCCATGCCTGCCTGCCCTCTTCTCACCCCCTCCACTGAGCTTCTGAGATGTATTGGGGAATGTGTTTATGGCATTTAGGAGATGCTAGGAGAGAAGGGGAAGAGCTGATCAGTAGATAGGAGGCTCTGGAGGAAGAAGGGGAACATGGCTGCTGTTGGTTGCTAATCACCCACTAATTTTTTTTTCCATGTGTGCTCCAGCCCTGGAGCACCCATGGAATGGCACCTACGTCTACAACACCTTACTAGTTATCCAGAAGCCAGAAATAGAGTTCCCTTAAAGCAGCTCAGTCTTGAGCTCCCACCAAGACAAATCAAATATGAGGATTATTGAAAATCTTGTTCATCATATAAAAAATTCTGTTAGTCTCAAAGGATTGGACACATTACCCTACATGTTGATAAATATCTCAGATTTTGCACAAATGCATGCTTACTGCAAATTCTTATTAACTAAACTAAAATTAATTCTCCTTTGCTTCCTGAATTATCCTAGGTCCTAATTCTTTCACTTGAACTTTTATTTCTGTCCTGTTACAGTCCCTTCTTGAGAGCCTAACTCACTTTTTCCTTATTGGGTGTTCACCTTTTACAGTTTGCCCAAGTTAGGTTTACTTTCTGGGTCCTATTTGTAATGGTCCTGCCTTTTGACCAAACATTGCTCCTGATGAACATATTTCTTGATGCTTATTATTGGAGTTTTTCTGCCAGTTGAGGCAAGTGCTCTCCTTCCCTTGCCTTCTGTCTGTGTGTTTTTACTGGTTGTAAGGATAACATCTGAGCAGTAGTCATTTTTTCTGTGGCTCTGTTTTCTGCTTCATATATTGCCTCCATTGTATAAATCATGTTCCATGATGTACATGTCAGCTAGGCTTTTGCTATAGTTTGTTCTGCTCCCTTTGGTAGGATTCTTTGCTGTTGCCACACGTCCCATAAGACCCTTGAACAGCCTTATTTGTTTCTTGTACAATTATTATATTCTCTTCATGGGCAATTTGGAGTATTAATTTAATTTTTTTCCAGTAATGGTTTATTATTCAGTTTCTTTTAAAAATAGTGACCATCTACCTTAAAACATGGTGTCAGTTCTCTGTCCTTCTTTGCAATCACCATGTTTTTTCTGTGCCTGCAAGTACCTATCTCTGCATCCCTGTGCTGCCAGCCACCCTGGGTAAAACCTGCTGGAGGATGGGGATCTCCTCGGCCACCAACAGCAGTGCAGTAGGGCTTGAGTGGCTTCAGGCTGCTACTGCATGTGCGGGCTGTTAACTGTCATGTATTTATGTAAACCTGTAACCACTGGATTTTTTTTTAGTGGTTACGAGTTTGCACTCAGGTTGGGGGAAGGTAGGATAAAGAGGAAGCAGTGAGAGGGGCAGGCTGCTCCATGGGAGCCGAAATACATGGGGAGCTGGCTTGCAAGCTGCTTCCTACAAATACCAGCTTCTGCTTGATACAGAGGCAGCAAGTGAGGTGTGGAGGAGCATGTAGTCATTAGGATTAACTAATAAACCCAAGCTTATTGGTTAATTGTATAACCAGCTACACACTAACATCCCTACTTTATGCCTCTGCCTGCACATCCCTGTGGTGTGGGGAAGGTGTGTGCACAGCCGTCCCATCCTTAGGTGTAAGCTTTGAAATTAACAACTCATTTTGTAAACTGACTAGATATCATTGATGTCAACTCTCTGGATTTGATCACAAGCCTCCTGATAATTGGGGCTTTTTTTTGTGTTTTTGTTTTTTTTATATTTTCTGGAAAGCCCCAGCCATAGTTACTAGAATTAAGCTGGATCTGGGAACTTCACTACCTAATGCCTTATGCACTATTATCAACTGTGACTGCTCTGACTTAGTAGATTTTATTTGTTTGGCGCATAGTATTTGAAGAGAATCACAGCCTTCTTTTTCTTAAAAACAAACGAACAAACAAACAAAAAAACACCCCACCACCTTTAGATCTCATGGTTTCTGGAGAAAATCTAGACACGGTGCCCCAAGTTCATCCAAAGACCTTAAACACCAGATGGCAAATACGAAGATCCCTAAGTATATTTTTAGTTGTGATTTCAAGAAGCCATTCTATTTTTGGAGGATAAGTTTTGAACTCTCTGGGTTGGCCATACAGTACATGCAAGTTGAGAGTTTCCCCCTTTGTCCAGGAGCCCAGAGAGAGACCAGGATCCTACAAAAGACATACAACTGGGTCCTCACCCTGAAACCCCTATGTCTTCATGTTGGGGTGGCCCCCCCACTAACATCTGCACTCTCGCAATGAGATCCTGCCCCCTCTGTGCTAACATCCACATTCTTACACTGGGATCCCCCGCCCCAGCCTGGGGTAACTGAAAGTGAAACCTCCCAGCTCTGCCCCACTGGCTGCAGAAGCACATTAGCTCAAGCAGCTTCCTGGCCAGTGCTGTTTGCATTGCAGTGGAGGCAGCTAGCTGCGGCCTCCAGGACAGAGCAGTGCCCTTGGCCCTGGGACTATGTGCACTGAGGCCCTGGGTGCTACTGGGAACCATATGCACAGGTGGATCCCTGGGTGCTCCTCATCCCCCCAGGCTGGCAGTTGCATGGCCCTGATTAAATAACTTTTTCAAAATATTTTGCAAGCTGGTTTTAGGAAATGCTTGGGCTGTAGATGGCCTGTGGACCAGGAGTTTGAGACCCACCCCCCCGGTCTAAGGCACCATTTAATAGAAGGATTCATATAGTGCTTCTTTATAGTTAAAATGCTGCAGCATCTAGTGCTGCTCTGAAGATGTTGTCTCCATCAATTGGAGGAGTTCTTCCGTCAGCATAGTACTTTACTTTCCCAAGAAGCAGTCCCATTGTCATAGTGCTGTCTAACCCTAGAATTAGGTTGGCATAACTGCATCGCTCCAGGGTGTACATTTTTCACACCCATAAGTGGTGTAATTATCCGAACATAGGTTGCTAGTGTAGACAAAGCCTCATAATGTGCTCTGAGGAGAGACCTGTGACTGCGTAGGGTTCTTCTTTAGTCTTGTCTAAATTAGAATGTTTTTACCAGTGTAGTTATACCTATTAGGAATGTGATTTTTTTTTTTTCTCTTTCACATGTTTGACTGATATAGCTATGCCAGCAAAAGCTATGCAGGCAAAAAGTCTTTTTGATAGTATAGTTTATTATATTCAGGGAGCTGGTTTAAGGTATATCGTATGTCTGAACTGGTAAATCCTTTTAAGTATAGACAAGGCTTCAGTTACTTTTTCATTGAGCTGAAGAGATAAAGTATAACTCTCTTTTACTCATAATTCCAAAGTTTTTGAATATTCTTAATTGCATTTTGTATTCATTGCAGAACTCACAGTAAAATTTGTCTCTTATTCCTTGAGGCTTTTAACCTTTTTATGCTTAAGAGACTTTTATTTCAGTTTAAATACCACTGTTACCATATAATCAGGTAGCTGTAACACCTATTCTGATATCGCAAGACACTTTTCAACTCTGGCAAGCTTATCATAAACTTGTCAGTATTTGATGGCTTTTTACTTGAAGCCCAACTCCTGGAATGTAATGCAAATTCCACCTAAAAAAAGGAAAAAGCTGACCTTTCCAGTTCTCTTCATTGCTGTGAAAGAGCTTGAAGACATTAACCCTAAATGCTCCAGAGGAAGAAGATACATCAAGACTCAGCTTTTTTAAAAGCTTCTGAATTCTAAGTAGTCTCATGATCTTTTAGGGGCCTGATTGCTGTTTTTTGAGTGCTTATGGTTGGCAATACCAGGTTCCAAAATGTTGGCATTGCTTTTATCCTGAATCTTCAGCCTCAGTTCTTCCTAATCCCACAGCTCCTAAAGAACTAGGGATGTTAGAGTGTAATTGAATAGTCATGAAATAGCATCAAATTTTAGCGGTTACACAACTATTCAATAGTCCCCGGAAGTGGTGCTGGCAGTGGGGAGCCCCGTTACCTTAACCTGCTGCCTTTCTATCAGGGGCAGCAGTGCAGTGTGGCACATGGCAGTCAGTCTGCAAGGGGAGCCAGTTTAAAAAACAGCCTGCTGCCCCTGTCCATGGGGGGGTCAGACAGAGGCTGCTCTCTGGTTTGGCATCATCAGAGTTGTCATTAGAACTAAACAGTTTTTGTAATAGACTCATGGTTAAAGTTGCAACTATTCCAACTGGTTGAAATATAACACTAGTAAATGTGTTGTTAGTACTTAAACATTTCTAAGGCGTGGTCTGCACTACATAGTTAGATTGATATATGATCGCTTATGTTGACCTATTTGTCAGTATCTGCACCACAGCTATGTCCTGCTACTGTTGTGTAATTAGGGTGATGCAGTATATTATTTATATGCACTAGTAGCTTTTTCTAGCAGAGTCATGAAATTGACAAGAAGGTTGCCCAGAAAGTGTTCCTGGTGAAGACATACACCACTGACCCAAGGAAATGTGGATGTGTGGCTGTAAGTTGACCTACTATAGATTAACTCTTAGTGTACACATACCATGAGTATCTTCAATATATAAGTACATTTTCAGGGCATAGACAGTTAGCATTCACAATGTTTTGCTATGCTAATTGTACTTTTATCATGATCTGTATAATTACTTTTTTATCACCGCCTTTCTGATAATTAAAAAAAAAAAAAAAGAAATTGCCCTAGTGGTATGTTTTCTGTAATAAGCCCTGTGGTTCAAAAAGAAAGAAAGGAAAGATGGTGTTTATATAGTGGTTTTTTTTAAAGCATATGTTCATATTCACAATTTGAGCCATCCGAGAATTAAAGGAGAAGAGCATCAGATATGGAAAAAAACATGGACAGTGAGTGGATGGTTTCCATTCTTGGAATATTAATGAGGGAAACATTTTCCTCTGTTTTATTCTGCTTGCAAGTTATGTAGCTTAGCCTTAGTACAATCAGTTGTCCTACTTCTGTTTCAGTACAATGTAGCATAACTATTAAACTCACTAATTATCATATGCTGATATGTATAGTTAAATTATAGTCATATTTTTTAGGCTTTTTCAAAAATATTAATTTGCTGTTCAGAAAGTGACTGGTGTGTTCCAGGATCTTAGTCGGATACAGTCTTCTTAGCAAACTGGCAGGCTTGTCCTGGGGTATCCCAGACCCACAGATGTCAGTTCTTGCTACCTCTTATTTAGTGGCAGAATATTGTGCACCAGTATAGAGTCTATTATCACACATGAAATTGGTGGATATGCAGTTGTAGACTGCCATGTGCATCATCTCTGGTACCTCGTGTCCGATTTCATCTGATGGCTTTCAGTTCTGAGCAATATTGCTCCTTCTCATATCAAATGAAAGGCTGCCACTGGCAGGTTATGGAAAAAAAGTACATGTTGACCTAAACCTGCTGCTGTACAATGATCTTTTAAAAATTGCCAGCTACACATTTACCATCATGTCACCCATTATGGTGTAGGAATGTGATAGTAGTTGTGTAAACTGTTAACCGATGTGCCTGGGCTCATTGCTTAACCTTCATGGTTACATGTGGGGGACCCCCCCACCCTGCGCTGCTTCCTCTGTATCAGAGACAGCAGTGCAAGGGGAGGGGGCAGGTGGGAGCTTTTAAGCAGGTTGCCCATGGGCATCGGCTCTTGCGGAGCTGCCTGCCCCCCTGTCTCCTGCATTGCTCCTCTGTGTCAGATACAGAGGTAGCAGTGCTCCTGTGTGTAAACATGTAACTGCTGAATTTTTTCAGTGGTTACACATTTACCTGAATAAATGCTTTTTAACATCCCTATTATGGTCTCATCTGCCATGTCAGGCTGTTAGGGTGCAAACACTCTGAGAGCAGTGGATATCAGTTAAAATACCCAGAGCCAGTCTCTTATTACCAACCCCACAATATGTCTGCCTGGTTTTAACTTGCCCTGTCATCAGTGATCCTTGTTGAATAGGTTCAGACTGTGCTAGGTCTCTGTGCAGACAATCAATATCTCTGAAGCCTTCATGCAGCCCTTTTCACAACTGTGGTGCAACACAAAGGATGGCATGCATTTTCTATGAGTGCCTGCTGACTAAGTTCAGCGATGGTCTAGAACAGTGGTGCTTAACCCGTGGGTTGCGACCCCCAAAGGGGTCGCAGATGTCTTGCCGGGGGCCATGGCACTTAGATCCAGCCCGCTGGGGGATGGGCCCAGCCGTTGGTAGCTGCATGGCACGGTGCTTCGATCTGGCCTGCCGGGGACTGGGGCATGGCCGCGCAGCTTGGCTCTTAGATCCGGCTGGTCAGTGGCTGGGCCCAGCAGTTGGCGGACCCTGTAGTGCGGCACCTATATCTGGCTGGCGCGAAGGGCGCAGATCAAAAAAGGTAGCGCACCACTGGTCTAGAAGAACTGTATTATGCCACACAAGATGCCATCACTTGACTAGATGACTGTGCACACACTAAATCAGGCTTGGGGAACCTCCGGCCTGTGGGCTGGATTCCACCCACCAAACAATTTGGCCTGAGGGGAAAGCTCCAGGTGTTGGAGCTCCTGCATAAGTGGTTTCTATGCTTGCTGCCCTTCCCCAGCACCAGGCAGCTATGAAGAGGCTGGAGCTATTAAGGAGGCATGCAGGGATTGGGAGGAAAGGGGGAGGGGGAAATCCATCCCTTGAATGGGAGGCAAGGGAAACCCCTTAGTCCCTTGCCTGCCTGGGGGAGGCCACAGTGGGGCCAGCTTCTTGCCTCCACCCCAGTCTCTTCCCTGTATAGCGTGGCCACATGCTGCCAGTAGTGTCCCCTTAACAGTTAAGGAGGCCTGGGGGAATAGGGGAGAATCCCTTGCAGGAGTGGGAGAGAAGGGGAAACCTCCTCTCTAGCCCCTTCCCTGCATGGGGTGCCTTTAGGAAGGAAGGGGTGGCCATAAAAAAAATGAATAAAAAAGACCATCACACCACAT
>CM057845.1:59456746-59480482 GCA_030068395.1 Apalone spinifera
TGTCTTTTCTTATTACATTTTTACACTTAATTTGGCAGTGTTTATGCTCCTTTTTCTTTACTTCACTAGGATTTTACTTCCACTTTTTAAAAGATGTCTTTTTATCTCTCACTGCTTCTTTTACATGTTTAAGCCACGGTGGCTCTTTTTTAGTTCTTCTACTATGTTTTTTAATTTGGGGTGTACATTTAAATAGAGCCTCTCTTATAGTGTCTTTGAAAAGTGACCATGCAGCTTGCAGGGATTTTACTTTAGTCACTGTACCTTTTAATTTCTGTTTAACTAACCTCATTTTTGCGTAGTTCCTCTTCTTGAAATTAAATGCACAGTGTTGGACTGCTGATGTGTTTTCCCCACCACTTCTCATATCTTGGGCTATGGATTGATATGAAAGAGAATGTCCTACCAAACCAGATTTTAAAGGTCTGGACACTTAGCTTAAGTTCCTCAACTACTGCATTGCAGCATTAGCAAAGAGGTGATTTTGTAAGTCACAAACCCCGAGGAGGTGTGTAGATCAATATCATTATCTTGAATTACTTAGTAATTGGATTTCCATGAATAGTAGCACTTAATCTGTGTGGAAAGGGAGACTGCTATCTGTGGAGGGAGCAGGGGGTAGCAAGAAAATCATGGTAAAATCATTTAATCTAAGAATTGGGCTTTTTTCCCCATCTTAAAAGACTTCTTTTCCCCAGCTTTTTTCCCCATCTTAAAAGACTTCTGTAGTTGGAAAAATGATTAAAACACTGGTTTCAAGAGAGAGATCCTTTGAATAGGGATGTGAACGAATAGACGACCAGATGATTAAATGATAAGTCTAGTCTTAAACGTTAATCTAGTAGACTACTCGCATTCCCCCTCCTCCCCTGCCGCTGCCTTTGTAGCAGAGGCAGCAAGCAGGGGGAAGCAGGAGCCAGAGCTGAGGAGAGCTGGCTTAAAAGCAAGGGCAGAGGGGAGCTGGCTTAAAAACCAGTTTCCCCCAGCACTGGCTCTGTGGTGCTGAACTCCCCCCCAACCTCCCTTCCCCCCGTGCTGCTGCCGGGACACATGGGAGACTGCCATGAAGCAGCTTCTGCCTATGGTGGAGCCTGGCCCACCTTGAGCAGAGGTTGCTTTGCAGCAGCAGCCCTTGTCCATGGGGGCAGTCCCAGCTCCCTGCAGACAGAGGCTGGTCCCCAGCAGCAGTCCCTGTCTGTGCGGGGTCTGAGCTGGCCATGGACAGAGGCTGCTTCGGAAGCAGCCTCTATCCACAAGGAGCTCGGATCCCCTGTGGACAGGGGCAGAAGCTGCTGCCTCTGTATCAGGCAGCTGGTCCGTGAGGGGAGTTGGTTTTGAAACTGGCTCCTCTTGTGGACCGGCTCCTGCTGGCTTCCCCCCCCCCACGCTGCTGCCGCTAATATAGAGGCAGTAGCACAGAGTGCCAGGGGACTTCCTGGGAGAGAGGCTGGAGCACACTGGCTGCTGACCTTGTACACTTATAGAATAGTCGACTAACCACTACGTATTATTGCGGTTAGTCGACTCTTGTATTACTTTCTGTCTAACATTGCTGCCTTCGAATTCTTCACTGAGAGAGTTTGATTTATGAATTGTGGTTGATATTATGAAACTCTTGTGTTCTGGAATGCCTCTCTATGGATGAAAAATCCATGATTTTCAGAAAGCCACTGTAGCACAAGCCTGGATGTAGAGGAGAACAATTAGACCTTTATGGTCTCCTGTTCTGGTGGAAGAACATTGGGATAAATGGGTATATGGTATGGAAGTTAACAAAGAAGTTAGTTACATCAGCTTCTTTGCAGGGAGGGAGGAATGGAAAATTCCCAGAAGAACAACAAAGAACCCAGGGATTGGAAGAGGACATACAGTCTTGAGATTGACACAAAGCTTTGGTCAGGAAAGATGAAGAGGCAGGTATGTTTCATAGAAGCAGAGTCCTGTTTAATTGTGGGACTGACTGAGTCAGAGAAGGCTAGCTGAGCTAGAAAGTCTCCGTGATTTTGAAGAGAAGCTGAGTTGCAGAAGGATTCCAGACACTTCAGAGGATTTTACCCAAGCCCAAATAACTCATCAGCGTGGTGAGTAACCTGAGTCAGGGAAATGTAAGTGTGTTGATTATTTTGTATAGCTCTCTATACTTCTCATGCCATGTAAGTAAAGAGTGGCTTTCACGATCAGGTGCCACTGACCAGGTAAACTGTAAGCCAGGTTTGTTAGCTAGTCAACTGGCTGCCTATGTTTTGTCCACTGTCAGATATATTCCAAAAAGAATGACCTGATGTAGGTGATAGTCTGTCTTTTTGATCGTGTTAGGCTTTCATACAGATGGCACCCTATTTAAATACCTTGTTTTTTTCACTTTACTACATGCTAAGACCACTTTTTGGAAAAAAAATTGGAACTATTGGAAAATTGAACATCTTGATTGGGGGAATATTCCAGAATAAACGTTGTGTGTAGCCATGTATATCTTTATTTGTATACCAAATCACCAATACAGATAGTGGTTTACGGAACACATTAAAAAAGCAGAAGACCACAGTTCCTGTCCCGATCAGTTGACAGTCTAAACTGACTAGCCAATATACAGAAATTAACTCAGAAGGAAGAGGGGGAGGGGGTAGAGAGAGGAAGGTTCACAGTCATTAAACCTGCTTCCCCAACATAAAGACAATACAGGCATAGCCATGTAGATGCTTGAAAGGTTGTCCTGATGTTTGCCTGCATGTGGCTTCTCAGCGGCCGGGTGTGTGTCTGTGTTGGACTTGAGATGTAATAGTGTAGTTGATTAACTGATGAGCAAAAGCTTATAGGCTGGCCAGTAAATTTTTTAGCAGGCTGGCCAGCAGCCCAGCTCAGCTTTGGCTCATGCTGGGTCTGGGACCTGGCTCATGCTGTGGCTCTGCATTTAAAGTGTATTAGGAGCTGGGTGGGTAGACAGCTCCACTTAGTTCCAGTTCATGCTGGGTCTGGGAGCTCAGACCTCTCCCCCTCTCCTCCCCCCCAGACAGGGGCTACTGCCACCCCGTGCTGCTGCACAGGGCAAGAGGCAAGCTGATAAGAAGGGAGCTGGTTTTGAAAACGGCTCCCCTCATGCACCAGCTCCCTCCTCCTGGCACCCCCACTGCTGCTTTTGATACAGAGGCAGCAGAGCGGAGTGGCTGGGGGCTCCTCGGGAGTGGGACGTGAGCGCACTGGCTGCTGGTCCCACCCCCAGGGACTATAGAATAGTTGACTAACCGATAAGAATGCATGAGGTTAATAGATTATTTAGTTAATTGATATTTAACATCTCTAGGTTACACCAGGCCCTATGCCCTCCTCAGGATGGCCCTGCGTATCGTCAGTACATAAAATGTACCTGGTTTTTTTATAATTGCTCTGCCCCCTCCTTGGGACGACCCTGCCTCCCACCAGAGTGTAAACATAACCTTTTATAGTTGCTGTATATTTATTTAATTTAATTTTCTTTTTTTTTTGCAACTGTTCAGTATTGAATAATGTTCACATTTAAATACTAGCATAACACTGCTTAAAGTAGTAACACTCATATTTAAGAACTTCATTTCTTAAATGCATTTTTCTGAGTTAACATTGTGACGGTTCACCCCCTCATGCTTCATGAAATGGATTTATAGACACAAATATGCATAACTTAGAGATGCTTGGGACAAATTGCCTCATGTTATCTGTCAATCTGAATGTCTTAATCCACTGGGTCTGTATATCGTATTTTGGTGTATGTATCATTCTTGTGAGTAAAGTTAGATATATGGAATATGAAATGGTTTTTAAATGTGCAAATGGAAGCCATCAAGTGTGTTTCCAATGCTGGGATGCCTCAATGTCTGGGCAATCATATGTAAACAGCCCCTTTTGTCCTTTAAGTCATAGCAGTGGTTGGTCCTAGGAAGCTATGTGATCTCCCTAACTGGTAGGGGCTTGCCAAGTAACTTCCCATGTAAAAATGGGAATCTGTAAAACAGTGGGAAGCTTAGCAGTGTCTTGATCTTTGTGTGGCTTGCCATTCCCAAGAAAGTGAACCAGAGACCGCAGGGAAAATGAGACTGCCCTGGTTTTGAAGGTTTAGCAGGAATAAGAACAGTTTCAGGGCGAGTTTGTAATAAGTTTGTACTGAGGTTTTAGTGTTAGATTAGCTAAGCATTTTTTGTTGTTTTAAATTTGTAATCTACTTTGTTCTTCCTGTTCTCACTTATAACCACTTAAATCCTACCACTTGTACTTAATAAAATCTCTTATTTACTATCAAGCCCAGTGAAAATAATTATTACCTGGGGGAGCAATCAGTGTATACATCCTCCTTCCATTGTTAAAGGGGGCTTACCCAAATAATTAATTTGGGGTTCTGATCCCATTTGGGGAGTAGTATCCCAGGAAGCTGGGCCCAAAACTGCATTTTCCTTGGACCTGAAGCATTTCAGTGTCTGTACTGCTCCTTGTGGCGGGGAGCAGTGATTTCAGCTCTGTGCTTTGGCTGTGGTATACCAGGGAGCTGATTCAGCAGGACAAGGCAGTGAGAAGCCCCAGAAAACAGGAAGGTGAGTGTCCTTGGCTTTGTCAGCACTCCAGGAAGGTCCCCTTCCCCCAGGGTCGTCTGTGACCTCACCCTGTCACAAACATCTCTTAAGTAACTTTTTTTGTACAATGAGTAGTCCTATGGCATCTTAGAGACAAAATATATAGAATCATGAGCTTTCATGAGTAAAACCCACTTCATCAGATGAATTAGAATGGAAATAACAGTTTTTTATTAGGCATAAATATCTAAGGGTAAGAGTTTTGGAGACTATGAACTCATTCTCTTTTTTGTCTAATAAATTAGTGCTTTAATATATTAGACGATTTTTGACAATATTTGACCTGTCGATATGCCAGTAATTTTTGGGCTAGTCAAATGCTAAACCCTATGGAAGGCTCACACCTTTGTTGGAATTCTGGGGAATGTGCAAGAGCAACTGGAGAGGCTTGTGGCAGAAGGCATAGTTTTGTTGCCTAGGCATTTGGACTACAGGGTTCCCATTGCCAAGTGTTATGTTAGAAATAAGGTCTGCATCTGAAAGACATGTCTGTGAGACCGTAGTCAGGGACAGTGCCTGTACTCTGTTCAGTCCCAGCAAGCCATGAGCATGTGGGATTCAGTATTTGGATCCCCTCACAGCAGTCTGGTGAGTGCCCAGCAAAGAGAGCTTGACCAGATCAGTAACATTTGAACATAGGGATATTTCAAATAACTTTGTGTTCTTGCTGTACTAGATTGTCCAAAACTGGTGGTATGCGACCCCACTCATTTCTTGTCTCTAGCATTTAAAATTAATGATTCAATTTTATGTTTGTGAATAAGATTGTTGGTTACATAAAAAATTATAATACATTTATAGAAGACTGCAGAGTTAAATTCAGTTTTGCCATTTTTTTCAGCCCTGTACTCTGTCCAGCCAGTGCAGCATCCAGATAACACGTGTTTACCAAATTTGGATTACTGTGTTTGAAAATATAATGGTTTAAATGGTCTAAAAAAACAAATAAGTTTGTGAAAGGGTATTGGTGTTTAACACAGATTAAAAAAATCTGAGTAGTTAGTAGAGATGACTGTTAGATTTTTATTTCCAGAAGTGTACATTTCTCCATTTTGATTAATTCATGCCATTTTATATTTCAAGAACAAATATGCCTACAAAGTGAATCACATGTTTTATGTTTCTTTCTCAAAACCTTGATATTGAGTGTTTGAAGTTTTTTTTCCACTAGATTCCCCTATTCCCCAGCCAAATAGTGAGTTTATTCAGATTCACACCAACCCTGGTTTTCATTTCCTTTGATTAAGGTTATTTATATCAAACAGGACAGGAGATCATGTTGAACCTTGGTAGAGGAGAACACTGTGTTTAGATTATTTTGCAGATACATTTTCACTTACACTTTTGCAGCTATAAAAAATGTAAGTGAAAATATCATCTCATTCAGCAGAAACAGAGTTTACGTAACAAATCTTCAACTTCTGATGTACTTCAATTCAGTTCATAGAGAGTAAAATAATAGTGTAGTTGATTAGCGTTAACTCACATTTTTAAATAATACTGATTTCAGTTACAATACAGAATAAAAAGTTTACACTGTTCTCTCTATATTTGCACTGTAAAATGATAAACATAAGTGTTTTTCAATTCACTTCATATAAGTTCTCTATCACAAGTGCAACTTACAAATGTTGATTTTTTTTTTTGTTAAATGACTGTTGTTTTTTAATACAATGTAAAACTTACAAAGAACCTATAGATCTGCTCAGTCCTACTTTTTCTTCAGCTAATTGCTAAAACATACACGTTTGTTTACATTTACGGCAAATAATTTTGCTCACTTCTTATTTACAATGTTACCAGAAAGTGAGAACAGGTATTCGCCTGGGACTTAGGTAGCCGGTATTGCAAGGCATTATGTGCTAAATATACTACATATTTGTACATATCTTCATGCTTTGATTATCATTCCAGAAAACATGCTTTCACACTGAAGATGCTTGTTAACAAAATAATGCATTAATTAAATTTGTAAATGAACTCCATAGAGGAGAATTGTATGTCTCTGACCCTGTTTTACCTGCATTCTGCCATATATTTCATGTTATAGTGATCTCAGATTTTGTTTAAGAACACTTTTACTCCAGAATTGGCAAAACACAAAGGAGATATCAACATGAGATTTCGAAAGGTATCTATAGCAATTGACCCAATATTTAAGAATCAGAAGTGCCTTCCAAAATCTGAGAGGGATGAGGTGTGGAGCATGCTTTCAGGTTCCCATCCAATTTGGAAACTACAGAACCACACACATACAAAACCATCCCATAACCAACTTTCTGCTGGTGGCATCTGACTCCGATGATGAAAACGAACGTGTATCAGTCTGAACTCAAGGAGAACTCGTCATCAGCATGGACGAATGTCCTCTGTAATGCTGGTTGGAGCAAGAAGGGACATGTGAATCTTGACTGCAGTTGGCATGTAAATACCTTGAGATGCTGGCTACAACAGTGCCACGTGAATGCCTCTTTTCATTTTCCAGTGAGATTGTGAGCAAGAAATGGGTCGCATTATCTCCTGCTAAATATAAAGAAACTTGTTTGAGTGATTGGCTGAAGAAGAAATAGGATTGGGTGGATATGAAGGACCTGAACTTTTACAGTTTTATTCATGCAGTTTTTTATATAATTCTGCATTTGTAAGTTCAACTTTCATGTAGTGATTGTACTACAGTAGTTATTAGGTGAATTGAAAAATATTTCCTTTGTTTTTTACAATGCAAATATTTGTAACGAAAAATATACATATAAAAATAAATATGTTGAATACTGTACACTTTATATTTTATGTTGTAATTGAAATCGATATATTTGAACATGTAGAAAACATCCAAGAATAATAAAGTAAAATGATAATCTGTTGACACAAATCATTTTAATCACATGACAGCCCCAGATACAAGCAGAGATCATAATTCAAATTAATTTTATTGTCTAAAATTTTCCCTAAGTAACTTTGTACTACAGTGTTTCATTGATCTTATAAATTAGTGGTTCCCCGCCTTTTTTTATACTGTGGACCAGCAAACCCATTCACAAACTTTTGTGGACACAAAATGAATGATAATGAATATGCAAATAAAATGTTACCTGTTTGCCCAGCCCCAACCCAACCCCTGGCTCTCCAGTGCCTAACACACTTTGATCCCTGCCCCTATGCCGCTTGTCCTTTGACCCTTTAACCTCTGACCCCTACAGCCCATGCCGACACCCTCTTGCCCTGTGATCCCACCACGTTCTCACCCAACACCCCTGCACCCTCCAGAGCAAGGCTGCCCCCTTCTAAGGAGCGTGTCTGTTACTGCCACGCCGGTAGGGGGGAACTGATCATTGGTAGCACACGTGTTCCTTCTTCCTTCGTACCCCCCCTCCCCCGCCCCAGGCGTGTCTCGTGCCCTGATGCATAGAGGCAGGGACAAGGGGAAGTGCAGCTCCCCGTCCGACCCTTCATCTTACCTGGATGGGAAGGAGGAGGAAAGAGGGAGGCCGCCGCCTCCTGCTCCGCCGCCTCAGCCTTAATGCTGCCACTGGGTAAAACCAGCCACTATAGCTGCTGGAGCTGAGCCGCCACAAACAGCTGGCTTCAGCTCCAGCAGCCACCGTGGCCCGGCAGCCAGTAGTTTGCAGACTGGCACTGGTCTGCTGGCTGGCACTTGAAACCACTGCTATAAATTAATCTTTCATTATACTGAAGTTGAAATCAAACGTTTTGTGCAACGATCATTTCTTTGTCCAGGATAAGTCTGTGGCAACTCACTTTGTGTTTATACACCAGGATTAATTTTGAATTTCAGGGCAAATCAAAATTATAGATCAAGTTAATTGTATAGTGTCATTTAGTTGCTGTAAATGTGATTTTTATAGCCTTTAATAATACGGTGAGTAAAGTTCCCTCTGTATTAGCTGCCTAGTTACTTAGGTTGTCTAAATGTTTGCTATAAAAACTCAGCATGTTGATCCATTTTTTACAGGTTATATATGAACAAGAAGGGGTTTTCATTCATTCATCCTGTGCAAAAAATGATGACCAGGATAGTTTAATATCAGGAATACTGCGTGTCATAGAAAAGGTAATAATTTGATACAGCTGATTAGATTTTTTCTTTTGTTTACCTTCAATGCATCTAATATACCAAGCATGTTTTACGTTTAAAATAAAAATCCTGAGTGTATGTGTTAAAAAACACTATCCTGTTTGGCCGCTGTACCTAAAATAACATATACGTAAATAAAGACCTATAATTCTTTGCATAAATAGGGAGAATTGCATTTTTGTAATTATAAACTTAATGAGGTTGTGTTTGATGGATTGGATTATAGGAAGCTGAAGTAATAGTAGACTGGAGACCATCGGATGATACTTTGGACTCTTCCAATATCCTCTGTGCTGGAAAGGTATGCTTATAAATTACTGGCATTCACCCTTTCTGCAGGTTTGATTTATTGTTTATCTACTAAATTTAGCTAGATGATCCTAAAAATAGAAATTTACTCATTCAGAGTGGTGATTAATTTTGTTACTGCAATGCCTAGGATCGATCCCTGTACTTGGACCCCATTATGTACAAACAGAACTATAAGACAGTTATGTTTTGCCCTCCAAGTGAAGGTCTCTAGGATCCAGTGAAACCTGGTCTTCAGGTTATGAAAAAGGGAAGTACTACCTCTGTGGATCTGCCTCGACTAGGTTTAAAGATATTGTGTTAAGATGTTAGCTCATACGCCCTAACAAAAATGGTTTAAATCTAGAAGAGAAAAGATCTTGTCTTTAACTGTACTAGTTTGGAATGTACTAAAATAAAGCAATTATAATACAAATAATTAAACCTTGCCTATTTTTGTTAAATTTTGGAAGATCTTAAATTGAAGTAGGTAACATGATTAAACATCAGACCTCTAATTTATAGTCAATAAAAACTAGGCCTAAGACAAGTAATTGCCTTCTCCTCTCTTGATGTTGCAGAAATCTCTCTGTTGGCTTGTAAAGGATCTGTGCAGTCTTACTATGTGTGTAGATGTTAACTTTTGAATTTTTTTGAGTGTGCCTATAGTAAACTCATATCTACCTAAGCTATAGAAATTCTAAGTCCCCACTATACTAAGCCCCATTTTGGACCCTGCCTACTAAGTCTATTGAAATAAAGGCCCCATAAAAGATTAGAATGTTAAAGATCCTTTAATGTAGTTGCTTAAAAACACATGTAACAGAGCGGTATCAAATCAAAACGAAAACTTATGAGAACTCTCTTCTCCTGCATCATGCCTACTATAGAGTGCTGGGACTGGCTTGAACCCTCTAGGGTCAGTAACAGGTCTTGGCTCGCCATGGTCCTGGACAAGCCTGTCACCTGTGCCACCTCATCTTCTTAATTCCACTTCCTCATCTGCTACTTTTTCTTTGGGGTTGAGGCCACCTGTCAGTATATCCACTCCCCCTGAATTATCCCTGGGACGTGTGGGTGGGGTTGCAGCCGAGGAGAGTATCCAGTTCCTTATCGTAGAAGCAGCTCTTTGTTGTAGCACTAGAGCAATGGTTTGACTCTCTTGTCTTCTGATATGCCTGCCCTGCTCCTTGAACTTTGCACAGCACTGATTTGTGTCCTATTAAAAGCCCTTCTTCCACATGCCATGAGAAATCTTCCTGTATGTACTAAGGGTTCTGACAGCTGGAAAGGAGCTGGGGCTGCAGCTCTCCCCACAGAGCTTTGATCTCCCATCTGTGCCTGTGTCCCATGCCCCATCCTCCAAGAGACGTGGCCTTTGGGATTACTGGTGGGGAGAAGCTGGTGCAGGGAGGCAAGAGCGGTCACTTGAGCCTGTAACCCTCCCCCCCATTCTCCGTGGCAGGACTTGGGGGGATGGTTACGGACATGCCCTCCCCAGGCCACTGGGACTCCTGGGCCAGATTGTGACTCTGTTCTGGCCATAGATGGCCTGTGGGCTGTAAATTTGAGGCTTCTGCAGTAGAGCCTACAATTCTGATATACTTCACGTGGGAGATTGCTTAGTGTGTGAATGTGCACTGGTGAGCTGTAAAGATGCCACATGAATTGTCCATGCTTAGCAAACAGGATGTGGAATTTCAAGATTTCCTGTCCCTTTAAAGGGGTGGTGGTGGATGCCTATCTACTTGGCTGCAGGATATTGCAGAATTTCTTATTCGCTATATTTTATGGATCTCTATATAAAACTTGCTCAGATTAAGCAAGCAAACTTGCAAGTCACTGGCAAACTCAAAATCAGCAAAATCAGCTTTTGACAGTCAGCATAGCATCTAGTAAATGACCAGTGAGTTTGTGCAAATTGTCATTGATAACATAATCTGCAGACAGTGGTATGGCTTGAAGAGCCCCTTTTTTGGTGGTGTTAGACAAGGCAGGTATAAATCAACTTGTCTCTCATCCTCTTGTAAATTTGTTGGGCTCACAAAAAGAAAAATGTGTTTACTTGCAGAGTGATCAGATTTCATATGGAGATTATGGAATAAAATCGTTAATCTGGTCTCTGCTCCCACAGCCCTTGTTACAAAGTCACTTTAAAAAAAGAAAGTAGGGCTAGGGAACCTAAGGTTTGGAGGCCGGATGTGGTCCCCGACTTGCCTGGATCTGGCCCCTGAGGCTCAGGGCTCCCCCCAGCATTTGGGAGCCCATAGGCTCTGGTGTGTGAGGGGAATGTGGGGAGTGTCTTTTTCCTTCTCTGTCAGGACCACCTCAGTGTGGGTTTTTTTGTTTGTTTTTTGTTTCCTTCTCATTTGTGTGTGGCTCCCTACTGATTTTTCTGTGGGTCAGTGGCCCCCAACCCCAAAAAAGGTTTTCCACCCCTGCTTTAAAGGGTTGGACCACACTTGACATTTGGAGAAAATTCTGTAGGTGTATACTTTTGAAAGTGGAATTCTGAAATAGAATAACAAAGTATTCAGGGGTGCTAAAACTATTTTTATAGCTAGGATGCTGAGAGCCATTGACTCAAACTGTAAACCCTGTGTATGATAAGCCAACCATTGACACAGTACCTTTAGTTCCAGCACCTATGGAAGCATTTGATTTTATATTGGCCTTCATACATAGCTGTCTCCAATACAAAGCATAATGCTTTGCCATCTTAACTTTTACTTTTAATCTGTGTTGCTGCCAACACTATGATCTTGGTTTAGAACAAATGCCAATTCTTTTTCTTAATATCATTGACACATGGAATCTTTGTGGGGAGTTGGGAATTATTGTTTTAAAAATACTATGTATTTAACCTAGAATTGTTAAAATCTTATGACCACAATGAACAGAAAGGGTGGAAGTAGCTTGAGCATTTTACAATTTAGAGTAATGGTATATATGTCATTACTGAGATGAGATCAGTTTGTCAATTTTGAATATGTAAGGTTTTTTTAAAATTTGTACTTAATGCTAGAGTATCTCTAACAGGGAGGATTTAAGATTATTTGGGTGATCTTTACTGTCTTTTTCTATAAATTTCAAATGTTTGGCTTTCTTCTGAGTTTAAATTTAACATGGCATTTCTTTTTTTTAAAATTTATTTGACAACTGTTCTTTTGAGGATTTTAACACTCATGTCTTTGTACTTTTGGCCTTAACTCCAATTTATCAAAGGTGTTTGTGTTTTTTGAATCTTGAAATTATCTGTTTATAAAATTCAGTTTTCGTTTTTCTTTTGTTATTGTTTTTTTTTTCTTTTGTTCAGGATTCCAGTTCAGTTGTAGAATGGACACAAACACCTAAAGAAAAATCTCTACGGGGGTCTGACCACCAGAATAATTATGAAGCAGAATGGGACATGGTCAACACAGTATCGTTTAAAAAGAAGCCACTTTCTAATGGAGGTGCATGCAAAAATAAATACTGAAACTTCAAATATTTCCTTTGCTATTTAACTTTTAGTTTTAAAAGAGCTGTTTACTTATAGAAATACTCTAGAATGTATTCCCTCAGACACTGAAATGCTGAGGTAACTTGTGGCTTGAGTCACGTTTTTTTAGGTTAGTTGATCTCTGCTCTCACAAAGCTGAGTGGTTCAATTTAATTTCCCTTCTAAAAAAAACTTTAGGGAGAGTGTGATTGAAGCTTTTGTCTTGCTAGCATTAGAACTTAGGGTTAGAACTACTATTACTGAGACATAGTAATGTGTTATGACAATCTTACAGGGCATAAAACTATCACATGTATCTCAAGCAAGTGAAATTTGAACAAATGAATGAGAAAATTAATGCCGTACTAGGCAGATGCTACTTCACTATTGGAACACTAGCAGAAGTTTGAATATACTACTATGCAGTGAAAGTGTGCACATAAGAAAAAAGACACACATTTGGAGAATTGTACTCTTTCATACCTAATCCTACAGTTTTGGTAAAATTGTTGTTGGTTGTCTCTCGGGAGCCGAGGAAGACGTTGTGCATTTCATATGGCTCCGGAGCCCAAAGGTCAAAGCACACATGCGGCTACAAATAGGGCATGGGATGCCAGTTGTCATGACAGGAGAGAACACAGCTCTATGTCGTCTTTCACGTGCAGCTGCGAGGCGTTGGTGGCGGTCATCCTCAAACTTTGTCACTGTTTTTCTCGTAAGGGTACGCCAATTAGTCCTGTCTGCAGCAGCTAGTTCAAATTGTCAAGGTTGAAGGCCTGTCCACTGCAAGTAGGTCTTCAGGTTTTCCTTATACCTCTTCCTCGGGCGACCCTGTTTGCGACTACCACGTACCAGCTCCCCATGGAACAGCTGCCTCGGGATCCTGCTTTTGTCCATGTGGAGAACATGGCCAGACCATCAAAGCTAGATCTGGAGGAACTTTGTTGGGCATCCCAGCTTCCTGAGAATGATCCACAATACATCTCTGTTAACCATGTCGAATGTCATCATCAGATCAATGAAGACAGAGTAGAGGTTCATATTCTGCTCAAGGCACTTCTCTTGCACCTGTCTCATTACGAAGGTCATATCGACAGTACTGTGATTAGGGCGGAAATCACATTGTGACTCAGGGAGACTCACATCTGAAACTGTAGAAATCACCTGTTCAGGATGATGCGGGCGAAGATTTTCCCGGCAATGGAAAGCAGCGAGATACCTCTGTAGTTCCCGCAATCGGCTCTTGCACCCTTATTCTTGTACAGAGCAAATATCACGGCACCACGGAGGTCAGATGGCATTTCTTCCTCTTCCCAAATACTGGTCATTTCTTATTTGGTAAAATAAGAAAATAAATACTGGAAAACTGAAAGAATTTGGAACCAACAGTTTTTTTTATCTAGACCCTGTGTGGGAAAAGGGCCTCTGCGGGCCAGATTTGTCCCGCCAAGTGGATTGGTCCAGCCCACGGACGTCCTGCATCCAGGCCAATCAAGGCCTAAGGACGGGGGAGCGCGCAAAGTCTCCTCCTGGCCTGCCCTTGCCCTGCAAGGAGTGTGTGATGCTTAGAAGTGCACTCCTTGCAGGTCGGGCAGGGCAGGAGGAGACTTTGCATACTTCCCTCGCTCGCAAGCCCTGATTGGCCTGGGGGTGGGGGAAGCATGCCAAGTCTCCTCCTGCCCTGCAAGGGGCTTGACACTGAGAGTCAACTGCCAGCTGTTGCTCAGCTGGTGGGTGGTGGTAAGCAGCACTCCCTTGCAGGGTGAGGGCAGACTTTGTGTGCTCCCCTCGCCCCAAGGCCCTGATTGACGTGGGGACAGGTGGGGGGGGGCGAGCGTACAAAGTCTCCTCCCCTCACCAGGGGTGCAGGTGTCTACAGAGAACTGTCACCTGTTCAGAACAGCTGGCAGTTCTCTCTGCGGAAGGGGGTGGGAGCAAAGACTTCACATGCTCCCCCATCCCCAGACCAATCAGGGTCTTTGGACAGGGAAGAACAGAAGTGTCCTGGCCCCACGCCCTCTGCCTGAGGCCCTGCCCCTTCTGGGGTGGCCCAGAGCCACTTGAAAAGTTTCTGAAGTGGCCTCCAGTCAAAAATTATTGGCCACTCCTGATCTAGACCATCAAGTTTTTATAATTAGAACATGCCCAGTTCTTATGTTTCCCATTATTTTGCTTGTAATTGTGGGATCTCTACTGGTTACTTTTGTTCTCCCTCTGCAATCCCCCTCCATCTTTTTATATTCATTGTCTTGCTCTGTGTTAGAATCCAGTCCTGTAACTTGAGGAGTGAATGGGGCCTACAAACCACGTATTGAGCCTCTCCTGTTTTCAGGTAAACAGCAACCCCACACAGCTGCCCAAATTGCCAATGATGGAGGCTGGCTCCAACAACTTCACCCAGTAGAGGAAACAAAGCCTGCTATAAAGGGGGAGAGTACAGAGAAGGAAAGAAAGGGCAAAAAACCCTGGAACAGCTAATGGGTAACACCCTTGCACCAGGCTGCCTCCAAGAATGCGGCCAAGAGACTGAAACAATTTCTAGAGTGTCCAAAAACTGTTGTGCATGGGGCAAACTAAGGAGTGCCAGTCAGGGCAGCAGAGACTCTATAAAAGACCATACTAGGAGCTGGTGACAGGGACCCTTTATGTTCACGTGACAACACATCAATGATGGTGGTTCTTAGAGTGCATGTCTATATTTGTATTCCATTCCAGTTGCACATGAGCTGCCTGTACTTAATATTAGAGATATTTAGTTAGTAGAGTCCGTTGAGTCTACTCCTGCACCTTGAGTACCCCTGTACTGAAACCACAGGTATAAAGGACAGTGTAAGACCAACCACCACTCCAATTCCTTCTCTCTGTCCATGGCTGCAATGGAATGCTCAGTGTCCTGTACACCTATAGAGTTAGCTCTTATTACTTTATTGCTGCACATAGTGGTTACTTAATGTTAGGTTAGTGATTGCTTTTTGACAATTATCATTTTATAGCTGTTTATAATTTTTTGGTTCGGTTTGTAGGCTTTTCAGAAGCTTTTGTTCACTTTCCCTCCCAATTTAGGGTTGGGTTTTTTTGTCTTTTTGGGTGATAATGCCTCACCCTGAAACACCCTACTTCAAATATTGCTCTTCTTGCAAGGTAACATTTCCTCCTAGTTATACTCAATATTGTCTTTTGTTTATTGGAAACTCTTATCCCTTCAAAAAGCCACCGGCTCAGTCGGAACCTCAGTTGCTCTCCAGCCTTTTTCAGAACTTCATAGTTCATTGTTATTGTTAGTGTAGTTAGTGATAATGTAGTATAGTTTTTCAGTTTAATAGTTAAAATAGTTGTTTAAAAAAATGTCTTTGCTGTTAAGGCTGTTTTGCCTTGATAACATTTCCTTACTGGGATGTCAGGCTCCCCAGACTTAAAACACTGTCTGTCCTGCAGGCTTTTAATCTGTGTCTCTGATGGGCACTTACTGTGTGGTGCCTAGGGTAGGCACATGCCACTTCCCAGTGCCAGCATTGCAAGCACTTAGCAACCCACATGCGTAAAGGCAGGGAGCTACAATTGAAGCTTCACTCCCTTGAGAGCACCATGAGACCGGCCTCGGAACCAGAGCACTCCACTCCACCTTGACAGCCCTCCCCATTGGTCGTGTCTGAGAAGTCTGTTTCCTCAGTCTCCGGTGCCAGGGACTCTTCCTCTGACCAGCCTAGAAAGAGATCCCATTCTTTAAGTAAGGGTAACTCCCCTTCCAAAAAATGGGGGCAAACCCCCAAAATAACCCCTGCACCGACCTTGACTAGGGCACCAGACAGGGAGGTACTGGGACTGTCTGACATAGATTCCTGAGGGTCCAAAGACGTCAGTAAGGCAGGTGCTAAGGCACCGGACAAGCCCAAGTCAAAATTGGTGCTGCTGCACAGTGCGCCTCTGCCTTTGTGCCGACGAAAGCTAGGGCTAAGTCAGCTCCTTCAGATGCACTGCTGGCACTGAAGAAACCTAGGTCTCATTCGGCATTGATGGCATCTATGCTGCCTCCAGCACCAAAGAGACACAAGCACCTGGCATCAGCGACCCCACATCCAGCTCGATCGGCACCGTGGTGGCCATAATGCTCTCCATATTGCTTTCAGCACCAGTGGCCTCGGTGCCGCAGCTTTTCACAATGGCAGAGGAGCTCAGAGTAATATTCATGCCAGTGACCCCACTATTAGGCACCAACGGTACTCCCACATCTAGCAGGTTTACTCTCTCCTCTCCTACAGGCTCAGCACTGCCACTCTCAAGCGATGAAGACAAGGAGACCTTGGTTAATACTCACATACCAAGGCATTCCTCCCCAAAGCAGCCCTAGCAGCAGCAGCAACAAGCTCTGCTGCAATGGTAGCCATCTTAATGGCTGCACCCTCCAGTACCACTGCCAGCCAACTAGCTGTACTGGGACCTCTGGGCCCCTTACAGAGCCCAGAAAGTGCAACAGGTACAGCCGCTGTCAACTTCATCTGCACCATCAAGGGCCACCTCTTTACCCTCCCTGGACATATTCAACTTACCTGGAGGAAGATGAGTCAGCCTCAAGCGATGAAGAGTCTTCTGTCTCTTCATACCCACCAATGCACATCTCATCATCTTCCCTGATGACACACAGGGGAATATGATGTCCCCTCCTCCCACAGCAGGAGACAATTTTAAGTTGTTCCAAGAACTTTACAAGAGGGTGGCCGACTTCCTGGAGGGGTATCTAGTGAACCTCTCTGAGACTCAGCATAAATTGACCAGCATCCTGCATGCCTCCCCATCCACTAAACTAGCACTACTAGTGGACCCAGCCAAGATGATCTGGCAGACACCAGTGACAATTTCACCTGTTTGCAAGAGGTCAGACTGTAAATGTTACATCGCACCACAGAGGGCTGACTTCTTGTTCTTCCATGTGTCTCCTGATGCCATTAATCAGAGGGAAACCAGAGTGTGGCTAGGACCACACCTGTGACAGAGTGGAAACACTATCACCTCATGGGGAGGAAGTCCTACTCTTCTGTGTCTCTCCAACTCCATATATCAAACCACACGGCAATGCCCTTAAAATACTCCTTATTTTCAAGCAACTATCACATTTTATTGATAGCCTTCCAGAGGACATGAGAGAGCAGTTCAGGGCCAACATAAACAAGGGCACCCCGATTTCCCGCATGGCTCTACAAGCTGCCTTAGATGTCTCTGACACCATATCTTGCTCCATCGCAATGGTATCTGTGATGAGGAGGTCTTCATGGCTTCATCTGTTGAGGTTTCTCCGTGAGGTAAATGTCACGGAGAAGGACCTTCCTTTTCAGGAATCCAAGCTCTTTGCTGACGCCACTTATGGGTCCCTCCACTCACTTAAAGATTGCCAGGCCACACTGAAGATGCTTGGTGTCCCTGAAATAAAATGAAAACAGGGAAGATTTTTCACTTGAAGATACAGACCCACGCCTTTTAGTCTAGCTTACAGGTACTTTGATAATAGAAGATGGTAACGCCAAACCAGATGGAGACAAACCCCTGACCAGCCCTCTACCTCTCAACCATCAACTTGGAGACAAATGTTTTGAAGGTCAGGTTGAGAATCTGGTAACACCTCTCTGCTTAAGGCAACCTCAGCCTTACCAACTATTTTGTCAACATCAAGCACCTTTCTACCATCAGTAATCCTCCAACACAATTGACAGCTGGGTAGTGGACATCATTTAGAGCAGATATTGTATCCCCTTCTCTTCTACCGCTCCCCCCCTTCCTACCCACCTTTCCTGTCCCTCTTCAGGAACCCATCTCACCAGAGCATTCTCTTCCTGGAGATCTACCACCTTTTCCATCTAGGGGCTATAGAACCCATCTGGCAATGCTACAGAGTAAGAGGGTTCTACTCCCACTGCTTCCTCACATCAAAGAAGTTGGGGGGGATGGAGACCGATTTTCTATCTCAGGAAGCTCAAAAGATACATACGACCACAACAGTTCAGGACAGTAACCCTATCCACTATAATTCCTGCCTTAAACAAACATGACTGGTGGTTGACTCTCTACCTCCAGGATGCATATTTTCATGTATTCATTCACCCAGCGCATTGTAAATACCTCAAATTTGCAATCGGCAAGGCACACTTCTAATATACAGTGCTGCTATTCATTTGGACTTTCCATATTTCCAACGTTCTTCTAAAAGTTGCTGGCACTCATTGCTGTGTATATCGCAGACAGGGGGTCTCAATATTTCCCTATCTCAATGACTGATAAGAGCGAACAAAATCAAGAAGTGCAGGATGCAGTCTCACGAACGAGGTCTCTATTCCAGACCTGTGGTTTACAGATAAACCTGTCCAAGTGCAAACTCCTGCCAGCTCAGATAATAGAATTTATTGGAGCTCACCTCGATTGCATGGAGGCCATGGCTTCTCTTCCACAACAAAGATTCCAGGCTATCCAGGCACTTATCTCACTGGTTCAATCTAGTCCACAAGTCCCAGCAAGGACTTGTCTTCAGCTGCTAGGACATATGAAATCAGCTACTTCAGTAGTGTTGCATGCCAGACTGTACATGAGACCCATGAAGCAGTGTTTGAGGGTGGTATATAAACCACACTACAACAGCATCAATAAGCTAGTATCAGTCCAGCCAGAATCAAATGCGCTCTGAATAGGTCGGTAGACCCAAGAAACATATGCATTGGGGTACCTTTTCACAAACATCCCCCATCTGTGACCATCAAGATAGGTGTTTCTCTCCTGGGTTGGGGAGCGCACTCAAGTTCTCTCATGACTCAAGGTCTTCACAGGAATGCAACCTGCACATAAACTTATTAGAGCTCAGGGGCGGTATTCTACGCAGGCCAACATTTCATACACTTCATATGCAACAGCACAGTACAGCTGGCGGTTGGCTCTTAAGTGCTGAGCCCCTTACCGGGGGGGAAGGAGACTTTGCATGCTCCCCTGCCCTTAGGCCAATCAGGGCTTGGGGACTAGGGGAGTGCATTAAGTCTCTTCACCTAGCATTCCTTGCAGGGTACGGGCAGGGTGGGAGGATACTTTGCACGCTTTCACCCACCTGTAGTCCCTGATTGACCTGGGTGCAGGGGGTAGTGCACAAAGTCTCCTCCCACTGCCAGGAGGATAGTTTTGAACAGCTGGTGGTTCTCTCTGGGGGCGCGGGGGCAAAGATTTCACGCGCTCCCCCACCCCCAGACCAGTTGGAGTCTGTGGGCAGGGAAGCATAGAAGTGTCCTGCTCTCCCCCCTCCCCCCCTTCTGGGGCAGCCTGAGGCCACTTCAAACATTTCTGAAGTGGCCCCTGGTCAAAAAAGTATTGCCCTCCCCTGCTATAGTGGATATGTTCCTCATTCTGTGTGTGTGTGTGTGTGTGTGTGTGTGTGTGTGTGTGTGTGTGTGTGTGTGTGTAAAAGCTTTAATGTGCTATGGTATATCCTTCACAACAGCTGAGTACATATGAGAGATTGAGATTGTAAAGCAAAAGCTGCACACCTCTGTGGTAGAATTCTGGAACAGAGTGTGTTTGTAAGTAACCTGAGTATTTTGAGGGTCCGTGCTAGTCTGGGGGGTTGAGATAGGAGAGCTGAGGATCTCCATTTCTGAAAAGGAGTAGCTAACAGGAAATGTGCTAGAGGGGTCAAGAGAGGACCAATGCTGTATCCACTTTAGGCTACAGGAGCTTGAAACACCATGGTAATCCTGGGCAAGAGAGGCTTAGATTCTCCTCACAACAGCCTTAGTGGGTGGCCCAGAGAAGGTACTTTGCTAGGCTTTGTAACGCATACCTAGAGTGAAATACACATATGGACACCATCTCAAAGAATTCAGTTAATTTACAAGTGAATACCTTTTATTTCTGACTGGGCACAGGGGTGTCATGGGATATGTTACTTGTAGCTGGGATTTCATTCATTCAGTGAATCTACAGGTGCTAGATAAATTTTGTAGTATATAGCAGGAGAGTGAAGTCTGACAGCTGTATTAACTGTTTAGAAGACTGTGGGATGAGGACAGGTAGAGTGGGAACTAAAGAATGTTACAGTGTACACTCTGTTCCCAGAGGTACTGTTATGTTTCTGAAACGTTGGTAGTATTGATATGAGGTATATAGTTGCTAATAGTGGAAACCATATCATAACTGTCACAATTTTGTCTTTAAAGATGCTACAACTCATACAAATGGTGAAAGCAAGTGGTCATTCCAGTTCAGTTTGACAGATCTGAAATCAATCAAACAAAACAAAGAAGGCATGGGATGGTCTTATTTGGTATTCCGTCTGAAGGATGATGTCATTCTCCCAGCTCTTCACTTCCATCATGGTGATAGCAAATTATTGATTGTGTCCCTTGAAAAATATGTGGTGCTGTGTGAGTAAGTATCAAACAGTTCTTACTCTATTAATCTATTATATATTTGAGTTTGTCTGTCAGTCTGTATGTTCAAGAACTTCTAAACAGTAAGAGCTAGGACCACCAAATTTGATATGCAGCTTCCTCTTATCATAGCTTGCTAAGCATTTGGTTGTGCCAGGACAATGGGATGTGCTTGGAATGTGCTTGTTTCTCATAAAATAGAGCGGAGGGGGCTCTGGTAGGGACAGTTATACTGTATAATGACTACAGGGGAGCAGCAAGGGGCCAAAGATGAGACTGGGACAGCTGTATCCTCTCTGGAGCAGCAGGGGTGGAGAAAAGGACAGCTACCTACTGTGTGTTTGTCTGTCTGTCTGTCTGTCCCCAGCTTTGCCCACTCTGGCTGCAGTGGCCACGGACAGGTGCTTCTCACCTGGCACCAAGCGGCTGTGGTGAGAGAGGGTGGGTTGTCCTCTCTCCCTGAGGCAGTCTGCATACTAAACTCCTCATCCCCAGCCTCATCCCAGAGCAATGATTTAATTGAAGAAAAACAAAAATTGAGTTAAGGATCCAAGCAATGCCTGGTAAATCTACTAGTATATAATATAAATAAATGCAATAATTGTGAATTCTAGCAATACATTTGCCAGTGTCAAAGTAGGTTCTGAAAATTTAACATTGAGCAGTTAATAAAATTACCTCCCTTTTAAACTTGTTTCTCACTATTTTAATATTTATCTCATTTCTAACAATTGATTTAATAGTTTTCATTTAAAATGTTTTGACATATTTAAACGAGCTTCATCAATCTATAAAAAAATCCAACAACCTCTGGAAAAGCTGTGTGTGTCATGGTATTAGCACCCTCTAGTGAGTACAGAGTGGAAATGAAGAGGCTTATGTTTTGTTCACTGCACTGTTGTCAAGACTTTGTGACAGTCAGTTTATCCTCTCTCCTAGTTTCCTCATCTAAAAATGGGGTTGATAATAGTCAACCTATGTAAATTACTTTGGGATCACCAATTATTGTCAGTCATATATCCTTGAAGATACCAACTTTCTTCTCTAGACTGGAAAATTTCTTTGAAGCTCAAAAGCTTGTGCTGTGCATTAATATAAGTTGGTACATTAAAAAGATTTTCTCACCTACTTTGTTTCCTATATAAGCAAAATAACTTATTATTGATGATGATTTCTATTGTCATTGTCAGCATACATTAGTCAAGAAGTTAAACTGCTGTAAACAAAAGTGTCAGTCTGTCATCCAAATCTATGTTTCCTCCAAAATTGTCCTCAGAACTACATTTTATTGCTAATTTATGTATTTGTTTTTAGCTACTTCACATTCTCTTAAAACTTTGAATTAAAAAAAAAAGAGACAATCAATAGATAAGCTTCATGGGGTAGCTGAGTTAGTCTGTAACAGGAAAAACTTAAAAAACAACATAGTCTAGTAGCACCTTAAAGACTAAATAGTTACAACAGGCTAATTGTACTGACATCTTCATCATATGGACCCATAGGAAAGAGACCCTTGAAGAATTTCACAGGGATTTCAACAAATTCCGCTCCACCATCAACCTCAGTCTGGATCAGTCCACGCTAGAGACCCACTTTCTTGACACTACAGTACAATTAAATAATGGACAAATTTCTACCAACCTATAGGAAACCTACCGACCGCTACACTTACCTTTGTGGCTCTAGCTTCCATCCCAGACACATTTCTCAATCTGTTGTATATAGCCAAGCCCTGAGATACAACCGTATTTGCTCCAGTCCCACAGACAGAGAAAAATACCTACAGGATCTATATAGAGCATTCATAAAACTGAAATACCCACCTGGAGTAATGAAAAAACAGATCGATAGAGCCAAACAAGTACCCAGACATGAACTACTTCTAGACAGGCCAAAAAGAGAAAATAACAGAATACCACTTGTCATCATCTACAGCCCCCAACTTAAACCCTTCCAATTCATCATCAACAATCTACAACCTATCCTGGAAAATGACCCCTCACTCTGAGGCCTTCAGGGGACAGGCCAATCCTCGCTTACAGACAACCCCCTAACCTCAAACTAATTCTTTCCAGTAACCACACAATATACCTCCATCATAATCATTCAGGAACCTACCCTGCAATCAGCCCTGGTGTCAACTCTGCCCACACATCTACACCAGCAATGTCATCGTTGGACCCAACCACATCAACCACCAAATCAGAGGCTCATTTAACTGCACATCCACTAATGTGATCTATGCCAATAATGCCCCTCTGCCATGTATATTGGCCAAACTGGGCAATCTCTATGGGAAAGAATTAATGGACACAAATCAGATATCCGAAAAGGCAATACACAAAAACCTGTTGGAGAACACTTTAATCTACCTGGACACTCATTAATGGATCTGCAAGTCACCGTTTTGTTTCAGACAAATTCCACAAGTTCAAATACCCAGAGAACGATTGGAACTTAACTTCATTTACAAGTTTAATTCTTATTTAAATGGTATGAACAAAGACATCGGCTGTCTCGCACACTACCTTGCACATCCTATGACTTAACCTACCAACCAAACAAGGGAGGTGCTAATGGTTCTTATCAGCCTCTTGTAACTATTTAGTCTTTAAGGTGCTACTAGACTATTTGTTGTTTTTTAAGTTTTTCCTATTACAGACTAACTCGGATACCCCTCTGAAGTGTTTGTATTGTGCTAGTCCAGGAACCCCAGTCATGGACCAGGACTCGATTTTTCCAGGCACTGTACAAATGTATAAAGATTCTGTGTCCCCAAAGAGCTATCAATCTAAATGTGACACACTGGCTATCTAAAAACAACAGCACAAGAAGAAGAACTCCACATGGACTCCTCCTGAGGGTTGAAATGAC
>CM057845.1:59493058-59510763 GCA_030068395.1 Apalone spinifera
CGGAAGGGGGGGCTATGAGGGGTCTGGGATGGCATCCCCCCCACACCACCCTAGTCCCCTCATAGCCCCCTCTTCCGATAGTCCCGCATATCTGATAATCCGGCATCCCCTGGGTCCTAAAAGTGCCGTATTATCGGAAGTTTACTGTAGCTAAAACCAACTTGAGCTTAAGTAGGCTTTGTTGCTGCTATGAGCAAAACATTTTGTACTGAATGGCTAAAATAGGAACTAAATCTGAAGCTTGAGCCCTACTCAGTGCTCACATATTTGGGTTGGGGATTGAGGAGAAAATAATTTCCTGGTCTTGGTGCTTTGTTGCACTTTCAAAACTGCCCTGTCTTTGGACTTGCGAGAAGAATGGCCAGTTTGTATATACAGCAATTAATTTTCTAATCTCACTCCAAAATCCCTACTATGTTATGATGTGCAAGAAACCCCTGTGGAACTGTGGCATGCTTCTCAAATATGTCCTTCCCCTCTTCTTTTTTTTAACTTTCTATTTACAGTGCATCTGCTGTGGCCATAGTCTCAAGTGCATATGGAGGAGAGAACAGGATTTAATACTATTGTGTGTGGTTGTGGTGGTGGTGGTGGTGGTTGTTTTTTTAAATTAATGGATCAATGCAATAGCATTCATGTAACATAGGTTTTTTTAATATTTTAGATTGATCTAGGTAAACGACCTGAAATGATCAGAAGAGAGCCAGTGTCTACTGAAGAATGGACTAAGAACATGGATTCAGAAGGAAGAATCTTAGATGTTGACTACATAAGGCAAATTATATTCAAAGGGGTAAGTCATGCTCATTGATGAAGCTGTTGCTAGGAGTTGAGTCAACCAATCCCTTCAGATTAGATTTCACTACTTGCTGCTTCTTTGCAAACTGCCATTGAGCTGATCTTGTCATGCTTGCAATTTCTAGAAGGTTTTAAACTGGTCAGTGTTGTTGAACAGGTTATACAAAGGCTGTTGAAGTGTTCAAACAACATTAAGGCAAGTCTGCAACAACACAAAAAATGCTGTTCCAAGATAGAGGACTTTGTTGTCTGATAAGAGAATTTGGAAATAAAAAGGTGGAGATAGGTGACTGGGTCTTGGTCAATACAGAAGAGACATGACTACTTAGGGAGGGAAAGTGTTCTAACCACAGCATGTCTGCACAATAGACTTTGGTCGACACAAGTTTCATTGGTGTAAAAGGTTTGTAGTTATTACATCACTTGTGAATTTGTGTTTGGCTGCTTGTGTCAGTTTTTGCATATTCACCAGGAGTGCTTATGTTGATGTGTGGCACATCATGGATAGATATTACAGCATGCCATAAACCATGGTCTGATGTAGTGCCTTTTGCAGATTTTTTTGCAGTGCATTATGAAGCATACACAAGTTGTGTAGGGCGGACTGAGACAGGAATCAAATTTCCATTGGGTATCTTTTTCCATCCCTTAACACCATCACCATCCAGTAACTTTTATACGTTTTTGAAAATCCTACAAACCTACATGGCATTTTGCACTGTCTACCATCTCTGAACAAAGTATGGAGCTCATAGCCCTCTGTGCTATTGTCATGAATGTTGCAAAAACAGAATGAACAATATTCTGGTATTTTCATAGCTGCAGGAAGTTCTGCAACAATGGCTGTGGGGCATAGTGAAAAACAATTCAAGGTTGTTGGTGGCATGAATAGAGTAGCTGCAGATGATGGCGCTTTTAGGTCTGGGAAATGGGCAGGAATTGGTGGGATCACATTGTAATGCAGGTTTGGGTCAATGAACAGTGGCTGCAGGACTTTTGGATGTGAAAGGCTACGTTCTGGATCTGTATTCAGAGTTCATCTGAGCCTTTCAGCACATAGACACCAAAATGAGAGCTGCACTGACAGTTGACAAGCAAATGGTGATTGCATTCTGGAAGCTTGTAGTGCTAGATTGCTACCCGTCAGTGGGAGGTCATTTTGGAGTTGGAAAATCCATAATGCAGGCCATTTTTATGCATGTATAGAGCAGTTAATTGTATCTTGCTATGCAGGACTGTGACTCCAGGTAATATACAGGACATTGTGGATGGATTGGCAGCTATTGGGTTCCTGAACTCCAGTGGATAAATTTATTTAAAAAAAATTAAAAGTGTATTACAAAGCAAAAATAATGCAAAAATAGTATGATTAATAAGTATGGTGCAAACTAAATTAATTAAACAGAACCTCAAAATTAGAATGTAGAAAACATTCCTGCCTGTCGATTTCTGATAAACCTGCACCAGTCACAGCTCTGACATGTCAGGATATGTGAAGCTGTGGTTTACTGTTCTGTGTTGTGGAGTGCTAGGGGTAGGAATGCAACCCCTGATGCCACCTAGGATGGTGTGTGTGGGATGGTGGTGGTGGTAAGCATGGGGATTGCCAAAATGTAGTTATCCATTGACTGCACAGGGAAAAAGGGGTGTCAGTCTGTATCTGTGGGCCAGTAAGAGTCTGGAGGTCAGCAAGAGTTTGCAGCATTTGTGTTTGTTGCCTGAGAAACTCCATTATGTCCAAGAGCATCTCTCTCTCCTTTTTCTCCTGATACTTTTGTGCCTTTCTCCTGTCTGTTTTTTCCTTCTCCAGGTTGTCTGCTATATTTATCCTCCAGGCCCTCTGTTCATAGTCTGATGCCTGACTGACTGGCAGGATCTCATTGAGTATGTTCTCCCTAGTCTGTTTTTTTTCCTCTTTTTCCTCAAGATCAGATGTTTCTATGGGGGTTGAAGGGGCATCTCTCAAGGCTACAATGGCAGCAGCTGCAGCAAAAACAGACAGATGTGATGTTGTATTTACAGTCACAGTGGAAAGTAAAAGATAAGTTGCAGAGCTTCTTTCCCTTACTCGTATGAGAGTTTTAAATAAGATATACTTATTGACACTCTTGCTTTGGAGTGCATCTTCATGTGAAGCGTATGACCTGCCAGGGATGGATGGTAGGGTAGAAAATGAGGCAGTTGTTTGCATAAACAATAAAATTTAATTCCCTGTTTCCATGTGTTATGAGCACTGCATAGTGGCAATGAGTGCTGGCACTATTTTATTATTTTAGCTGATACCTCATTCTTGCAGGTAACAAAGGCATAGTGAACACAGCTGCTGCTGGTGTTTCAAAGCTGCTTGAGTATGTATGCTGCTGATCTGTTTATTGTAATTGTGCCTGCAGATGTCACAGTAGAATGACATGGGATTGTCCTATAGTAATGGAAGAAATAAGGTTTCTAAGTATGGCAACCTTCAGAAGAGGATATGAGAGTACCTCCATTAAAGTTTCATCAAGATCTCTCAAGAAGAAGCTAGGAATGCCCTCACATACATAAACAAAATTTTCCACATGGCTCCCATTTCCCCACCTAGTCCTACAGTAGAATTAAAAAAAAAGAGCTCTACTTCTGTTTGCATCTCTTCTTATATGAGGAAAACAGTGACAAATAGATAACTCTGTAGTGCTAACTTGGAAGTGGGTGGGATGCCATCTTCACATTTAAACACACTAAAGAAGAATACATGCATACACCTAAGATTCCATTCCTTCACTGAGCTCACCCATGCCAACTGGGTACCCTGGTGGAGTCTCATAAAGATTCTGGCTTGCAGCATAGCTGGACCCTCCTGCTGTATATCTCACTGCCATGAACAGCAAGGAAGAGGCAGAAGAGTGTGTGTCTTGAGCTTCTGGGAGGTATCCACAGTGGTGTGTGAGGTGCTTGGATTTCTACCAAATATGCTCATTGTAAAAGTGGCAGACCTATGGCTCCGCATCAGATCAACTTTTGGTCTTCCTGGCCTTGTGGTGTGCCTGCCACCATTCCTTCACTCATTGGGTCTCTGTCACGCCCCTTCACCTGCATACCCTGTGCAATCATTTTGTATGTTTCTATGACTTATCTGTACCTCTGCCTTCACAGCCTCTCTTCTCCTACAGACCCAGGGCATCCTATAATCCCTGTCCACGCTGGCAAGAGCAAACATGGAACTTGTAGCAGGCCAGTTGGGCAGTCACATATTTGGGAGAACTACTAAGTGTGTTGTCCAAGGAGTGCAATCAGGAAAAAAAATTTAAAAATGCATTGAGTTTTAAGGGTGTGTAGGAGTGTCTTCCATGACGTATGCAGCAATGGAGTTCACTAGAGCCATCATTGTTGGGCATCGTGAAGCAGCTGCTGGAAGACTATTAACATCAACATGGATTATATAGTGTCTGCACTAGAAACACAATATATCGATCATGGCTTAATGCCATTTGAGGAGGGATAGTTGCTGCATCGCTGTAATGGGCATTTACATCAACAGGAGATAAATCTGAGTGCAAACACATATGCAAATAAGTTGATGTAAAGCTACTTACATCAAACTAACCCTGTAGCAGGTGTGGGCAAAAGTGCTTCCACGGGCCAGATCCGGCCCACTGAGTGGGTTGATCCTGCCGCTCCCCCGTCCCCAGGCCAATCAGGGCCTAGGGATGCAGAAGTGTGCAGCGCTTAGACTCAACCCTGGTGGTTGACTCGAAGCACCGTGCACTGGAGGGCAAGGAGCGAGAGACTTTGTGCACTCACCCCTACCCCCAGGGCATTCAGGCCCTCGGGGCAGGGGGAAGCCCATGAAGTCTCATCCTGCTCTTCCCTCTTGCAAGGAGTGCACAGTGTTTTTGCATGCTCCCCAAGCCCTGATTGGCCTGGGGGGTGGGCAGAGCACGCAAAGTCTCCTCCCACTCTGCAAGGGGCACGGCACTTAGTTGCCAGCTGCTAGGCAGGGGCAAGGAGAGAGACTTTGAGTGCTCTGCCTTCCCCAGGCCCTAATTGACCTGAAGTTGTGGGGAGCACACAAAGTGTGAATAGCTGGAGGTCCTCTCTGAGGAGGGGGACGGGGGCGCAAAGACTTCAAACACTCCTTCATCCCAAGACCAATCAGGGTCTGCGGGAGGGGGAAGAAGGGAAGTGTCCTGCCCCTTCTGTCTGAGGCCCTGCCCCTTCTGGAGTGACTTGGGGCCACTTCAGAAATTTTTGAAGTGGCCCCCAGTTAAAAATGATTGCTCACCCCTGCTCTATAACGCAGATCAGGCCTAAGAAGGTGCCTCCCAAGAAACCACTAATGCTTTACACTTGAATGAAAGTGCTATTTTCTTTAGGATGCCAGTCCCCTTTTTTTTCTGAATTTGTTCCTATCCTGACCTTGTTTTTTTTCTAACTGTGGTTTGTTCTGTTAGCAAGATTGTTGTGGGCTGTGTTGAAGCTGACCCTGAAAGTTACTATTAGATTTATCCATGTTTTGTGGAATCCTGCATTATGTGAACTCAGCTTCAGTGGTGCAAATCTAATAATAAATACAAACTAAAAATGAAGTTATGCAGAAGTTATAGCAGGAGCACAGTTCCTAATCAGTTGTTGTGTGTGATGCTTGCTTTTTGTTTTCGGGTTGCTCCAGGTGCCCAGTAGGCTCTCTTGCTCACTTTCTAATCTTTACAGTGTGCTGGAGAGGTCTTCTGTTTGAGCCAGGAATTCTGAAATGCACAACATCTTAAAATTGAATAACAGCATTATCTCACTTTTTTGTATTTTGGGCCATCATTTTCTTGCACATATATAGTTTTAATTATTTCTAATATGCATCAAGATTGAAAACATGCCTTAAAGTGTAGAGCAAGAGTGAGGATCTCTTCCACCTATGTTGTGTGTTTTAGCTACCCTGTACCCTCTCATTTTGGTGTCTCTGTAGCAAGCTTATTGATTGGCTGTCATTGCAGTGCAGCCCACATGTGTGTTTACAAGCCCTGTACTAAGAAGGCTAGCATGTTTTAATGCCCTAAGCACTTGACAGTATGAGAAGTGAATTCTTGAGGCTCTTTCTGAACCCATGTCTCAATTTGCTTTTCATCTATTGGGTCTGATTACACTTGATTGGGTGGTAAGTGATACAGCAAATATTTGTGGCAGCTATTTTAACATGGTGGAAGAGAGGAATAGTGAGGAGTAAAATAATATTGCTACTGTCATGTCTAATATTGGATTATTGAACAATGGCATTGCCAGTTCAAGAAGTATGTTTGTTTTGTCCTCACAGGTACAGTGCAGCTGCTTGCCAATAGGGCAGTGTTTCCCAAATGGTGTTCCACAGAATCCCGGGGTTCCACGAAGTGAAAATAAGGGTTCCACGAGAAAATTCCATTACAATAACATTTTATGATTTTAAAAAATAATTAATATTTAATGCATATTAGTTTTTTAGTTTTATTTTTTGTACACATGGTGATTTTTGTTTTTAAATATGTTCAGTTAAACTAAATGTTGATCTCATGACCTTGTTTAGGATTTGTTTATTATTATCCTTACTTATTTGTGCTCTACTTTTTCAGCTCCATATATAAGACTGTTATTAGGGGTTCCACAAAATTCTTTCGAGTTTAAAATAGTTCCTTGGCCAAATAAAATTGGGAAATACTGCCATAGGAGATTCAAGGACTCGTCCTATTTGAGGGCAGATAATGGTCAGGCAGGTGTAGCCTTTGATATAGGAGAGAAATGTGGTTAGAAGACTTACTATGAAAGTTTGTTGAGTATGCACCAATATTTTGAATTGTATGGTGGGATCATTTCCATGTTATGTTTTTATTTATAGTTATGACACAAAGGGTATTTTAATATTAAAAATGGTGTACCAGGCCTTGGAATATTGGGTAAGGGGGTCTAGGAGAGAGCAGATTTTAGGGATACAAAATAAAATTAGGACTTGTTACAGCAGAGTGTTAATATTTATTAGAATTTATCTTGTCTTTTAATGCGTATACAAAGGTTCAAGAACGCTATTTTTGGTGAGGAAAAGTAGGGTGAAATGTGACTTACCTATTGATTCCTCCTTCGCTGTTTCCCAGTTGTGCCTGATGCTTCCGTAGTTTTCACCAGCATCTGTGTAATCTGTTGATTTTGTTCGTCATTTGTCAAACAAATTGCATTTGTTCTTTAAATGCCTTTCTCGGTAAAGGCTAATTGGATTCTCTGTCCAGGTCTGTGACTGTCTGGACTACATGATTGAGGTGTGATTCCCTTTCCTCGCCCCATTGATGTTTCCTTATCACTAGAGCCCTACCAAATTAGGTTCCATTTTGGTCCATTTCAGACATAGTGTTAAAATGTTCAATTACAAGGTTTCAGATACATACAGCTGAAATTTCACTGTTTTGTAATGATGGTTGGGGGGAGTCACAAAGTTGTAAGGAAGGTCATTGAACTGCTACCCTCACTTCTGTACTGCCTTCCAAGGGAAGTTCCAGAGGACGCTCTGACTCCCCTTCCAAGAACAGCCAGAGCTGTGCAAGGAAGGAGGTCATCCCATTCCCTCCCCAGCACCTAAGAGCTCCCAGCTGGGGTACTCTCCGTACATAAGATGGCCATACTGGGTCAGACCAAAGGTCCATCTATCTTAGTATCCTGTCTTCTGATTGGGGCATCTGGTGCTGGCCACTGAGGGAGTGAACAGGACAGGGAATCTTCAAGCAATCCTTCTCCTGTCGCCCAGTACAGAGGAGATCAGACTCATATCGAAGAATCTCTTAGCTACAGGAAGCTCTGTAGATGCTGTCTTCCCAGCCTTGGAACTTTCCATAGAGAGCAGAGGTCCCCGTTGGTGGGTCTGATCTCCCCTCCAGGAGCAGCCATGCAGGGGAAAAGGATGTACCATCCCTCCTGACACCTGCTGGTACTAGTAGCTGGAGCCCAGTGCATAGTAGGAGCCCCAAATGGGACATCCCCAGCCCTGTCAATACTGTTCACCTGTAATATATAGATTTCACAGGAGAAATATTCTGATTTTCCCTATGAAATCTATTCATATATTGTAGGTGCATGCCACCTTTTTCACATTGTGAATTTGGTAGGTCCCTAGTCAAGCTAGTGCAAGTGTGAATAGTAGTGAGGCCACAGTAGCATGGGTAATGACAGTGGAGTCCCACCTGAACTGTGCTTGGAGTACAAACCCACCTGAAATTAAAGGGTATGTACTCAACACAACTGTGTTGCTGCTGCTGCTGCTGCTTATGCTACAGTAGCTACAGTGCTATTTAAACTTTTGTTAGTGTGATTGAGAATGTGAGTATGTGTACAGAAGCTGAGGAATCACATTTCTAGCTTGTAGTGTAGACATAACCTTTGAAACCCAATAATGAAGTGAGATTGCAGGTACTGTAAAGCTCTGTGAAAGGATACTCTTTGCCTTCAATAACCTGAAAAGTCATCTTAAATTTTATTTTCAGTTATTGTTTTAAGAAGTGACTACTTGCTGTGGCACTGTTTCATCAGTAGAGCTAGACTCTTATATTCTTTGATTCTTATGTATTTTATATGCATACTTTCCCTTAGGGACTCTGCAATGCTTTGAGAAAAGAAGTATGGAAATTCCTTTTGGGTTATTTTCCTTGGCATAGTAGTAGAGAGGAAAGAATTAATTTGCAAAAAAGAAAAACGTGAGTAGAGACATACTTTTGTATTACAAATAGTTTCAGAATTTTTCCAAATATATGTTTATTGTAGTGATATGGAAGTCCTCTTAAGTCTGCAGAAAGCTAATTGTTTAATATTATTGAATGCAATGTTTGAGCCTTCTTAAAAAGCCTACAGTATAAATATAAATGAGTCTGTTATCATAACTTCCTCCTTCCATTTGCTCTGCTTTTTTTATTTTTATGATATTGTGATATTCAAGTAATAAGTAAAATGACTTAGCAAGTTACATTTAGTTTCAAAATGACTTTTTTTTTAATTCTTCAGGGACGAGTATTTCAGGATGAAACTTCAGTGGAAATCAGTTAGCGATGAACAAGAAAAACGAAATTCAAGATTAAGAGACTATAAGAGTCTTATAGGTAATTTTCCTTTTACAGATTTAGAGTGCAGTATTGGAATATGGATTAGGTTAATGGTGAGATTTAAAAAAAAAAAAAAAAAAGAAGTGAAACACTTGAGATTTAGAATACTAGCACCATTCCTCAGTGCAGTGCTTTTTTTGTGACGGTACTGCCCGGTACGCAGTACCGGCACCTTCAGTCAGAGCTCAACAATTTTTCCCCTGGAGTACTGGCACTTTTTTTTAATACAAAAAAAGCACTGCCTCAGCGTATTTCAAGGCCAGAGAATTTGCTGCAAAGTCAAGCTCCAAAATCTCAGCTTTCACGTAACTTTCTTTAAAAACTTCTTGGAATGGATGGGCATGTCTTCAGTTAGAGATGTTGCCAGGGAAGAAGGGCACTGACTTGCTCCAAAGGAGTACCATCCAATGTTCAGTGGCTCTGAAATTATGAAAGCAATATTGAGTACAGTTGTCATCAAATTCGGCAGTGTGAACTCTGTTTATTGAAATGACACGAAATGTTCATCTGTATCTAAGAACAAGCAGGCAATTTCATCTCAGTAATGATTGCAGAAATAAGACAAATTAAAATGTCATAGTACTTGTTATAAGAAACCATGGAATAACAAGTGTAACAAAATCCCTTTGATTAAGCTTGTTTGTACATTAGCCTTTTCCCATTTTAGTTTTAAGATTATACTACATATCATATGCATTCATGAGTAGCCTTTTACAGTTAATTTCTCTAAAGTAGTCCTCATTGTTACTTTGATTTCAGTAAAATGTTTTTATATTTAATCATGAGGTTTCTGTAATAAGTGTGTAACAATTAAAAAAAAATTGAAAATCTGCTTGTAAATAAATCATCTTATTCCAGATGGGAATAATTTTCTTTTAAGTACTTACTTTTAAAAACCCTTTTAAAGCATTGTATAATGACATTGATGGCGTATAGATGATTTATTAAACACTTCAAAGTTCTGCAATAATGTTTTATGAAATTAGTAACTTTGAAGAACATTTTTCATTTGTAGATATAGGCTTAGTAAAAATTATTTGGGAAATGTTTTATATCTGAGGGCTCTTTCTCAGAAAAAGATGTAAACAGAACAGACAGAACAAACAAGTTCTATGAAGGTCAAGATAATCCAGGATTGATTTTACTTCATGACATTTTGATGACCTATTGTATGTATGACTTCGATTTAGGTAAGTAGGACTCTTCTGAATTTTTTTTAATGAAAAATAAATGGTTAGTTAACAAGGATCACTTTTCAGAGTTTTACTGCATTTTAAAAGTCTTTTAGTGTAGAATTACTTTATGAAGGTTAATAAAGTTAAACAGAAATAAGGGTGTACATTTTCAAAAAGATTATGAGAAGCAAGGGTATATATAGATTTGCAGAACAAAAACTTTTAATCAAATGTAGGTATTTTTTTATGACACAGAGGAAAGTGGAGTTTTCAAACCATTTGGTTATGTTTATTTGGAATATATCTACCGGTATGCTGTACCACTGAATAACTGTATAAACAATTGTTGTTCAGTAACACATTTGAAGCATGGCATCTTGGCAGATAAGGAAGGGAAATCAGTTACCTTAGAATTCATAATTGAGTAAGCAAGTTCACAGTCTAAGATAAAGTTTAATTATTTCTTTTTTTTAAGGGTATGTTCAAGGAATGAGTGACTTGCTTTCTCCTGTCTTGTATGTCATGGAAAATGAAGTTGATGCCTTTTGGTGCTTTGTATCATACATGGATCAACTGGTAAAAACAAGATTTATTTATTTCATGGTGTTCATGCAACTTTTATCATTTGAATTTAGTTATAAAACTTTTCCATTTTATCTCCTTTGTCTTCATGACTACAGTGGAAAGTGTTGCACTACTTCCTCTGTCTTTAATGGAAAGAGGTGTTTAATATTTGCAGAGGAGAAAGAAACACTTCAATATTGGTGTATGCACGTGTGCAGAATAGCTCAGACACATTTGTTCAACAGATGGACTATGCCCATGTAAATTAGGTGGCACTTATTCATCTTCTCTTTTTTAAAAATTGGATGATGAAATACCCATCATTGGCAGTTAATCACAAGAGGTTTACAGCATGTATGCACTGACAAAAGTACACTACCACAACCATAACCCTTCAGCTTCCAAGTCCTATTACATGACCAGTAAGAAGCTGAACATATTGTGTTACCCAAAATTGCTCTCTGTATTTACAATGTGTGTGTACATATACTTTGGTAGCAGACACAAATCAAGTCTCTAGTTTTCTCTTATTTCTTTTGTTTGTATATATGTATAATAAATATGCTTTGTCTTTGACATATCCTTTGATAGCTTTTGATGTTCTGAGAACATAAAGTTTCCAGAAAGTTTCTTCTTCTCAACTACAGGGAAATTCTCCTAGTGTAAAAGTAGGTCTCAGATGACAGAGCCAGCATAGCCTTCTCTGAGGGCCCCTGTTTCCTTCCTGAGTGCAACTATGATCCCTATATGCCAGATCATAGTCCTTTTGGGAGGGCTTGCACCCCTAAAGATACTCTAAATTGTGCTGGTGGACAAAATAAACTCTAATTGGCACCAAGATAAAGCTACTCTTACTCTTCTTTGAGTTTTGTCCCTATAAGTGCTCCATTATAGGGCCAAGCCTACACTGGCAAGTTACTGTGCAATAAATCAGCCTTCAGCACTGAAACTTTCGTGGTGTCCACACTGGCAAGGGCTTAGTGTTGACTAGTTCCACAGTTAGTGCACTCTAGGTATATCACCTCTGCGAAAAGCGTAGAATTTACTGTGTTCTGGATAGTGCACTGGGAGGGATGCCAGGATGGGAACCATGGTGTATTACTGCATCTTGATTGGCCTCCGATACCCATCTCACAATGCCTGTTCTGGCCTCTCTGGTCATCTGAACTCTGCTGCCCTGCTCAGGTGACCAACCAGGTGACCAAAGACCCGTCTTTGCGTTCTTTTTGAAATTTGAAAGTCCCCTTTCTGTTTGCTCAGGGACATGTAGCCATGCCTGATCTATGCACCAGGAAATCCCTGGCTCGGAGCCATGCTGAGGTGCTAGGCCTCATTAGTGTTTGGGAGAGGAGGCAGTCCAGTCCCAGCTGCACTTCAGCTGTCAGAAGTACGATATCTGTGGGCACTTCTTTAGGTGCATGACTGACGGAGACTATGACTGGGGCACACTACAGTGTAGGTCAAAATGAAGGAGCTGCAGAACGCCTACCACAAGGCACAGAAAACAAATCACCACTCTGGTGCTGCGCTCACAACCTGCAGTTACTACAAAGAGCTAGATGATATAGTTGGAGGTGACCCCACTTCCACTCTGAAGACCCCCATGGACACCTCAGGGGGCATCTGACAGTGAACTGAGCCAGGAGCAGTAAGTTTTGGCTGGGTGTGCTCAGGAGGAGAGGGACCCAGAGCCAGAGGAGGACTCGCTATCCATAGAGGCTCATAGTTGGGAGCTGTTTTGAACCCTGAAGAGAAGAGGCACTTACAGCCCCCAGAGGCTGTGGATGATGCAACTGGTAAATGGTTAGAAAAGCAATCAAGCAGGAGTGAGAGGGTTACAAAAAGAAGGCTGGGCTCGGTGTGAGGCTGCTATGGTCTTACTTTTTGGTAATCTGCCTCTCAGATCTCATCAAAAGCTTCATGAGACTGCTGTGCCAACCTTCTCTTCATATTAGCTGGCAGAGCAAATGTGGCATTTAACCCCTGAAGATTGACATTCCTTCACCAAGGCATTCTGTAGCATGGGGGTTTCCCTGCCCAGTGCCTGAAGGGATACCCATGCCACCGCAGCAAGGATTTTTCTGGCCCTTTCCCCTTCCCCACTGCAGTTAGGGTTTCCCTTAGTGGTGAACTCACCATTGTGGGGTTCCTGTGTGTTGTGTATGCTCACTCTGGGACAGGCAGTGCTAGGTATGTGGACAGTGCAAGTGTTTCAAAAGGATTGGGAAAGTGCTGTGTCTAGCATTAACAATGGGCCTTCTGTGACATTGTAATTTTGTCCTTAATAGAGCTGGCCTTGGAATACCAGTCTCAGTAAGTTCTAACGCCTGCAGAGTATTTGAGATGGGCATGGAAGCACCCACGAAAGACTAGAGAGAAGTTTTTGTGAGACATCCTGAGTTGCCACACAGACACCAAAAATAAAATGGAGGGATAGTGACCGGAGGGAGCAAAAGAAGAGCACATTGTGGCTCCTAAGCGTTATGGAGCTCCAAGTGAACATGATGGAGGCGCTGCAGGCACTGCAGATGAAGCAGCTATGTGACCAGCCCACCTGCAGCCAATGTCCCAAAACTTTTTCCAACACACCCCTACCCTTCCTGCCAATGCAGTTTGGGCACCACTTTGTCCCCAGGCATCACTTGCCAACCACCCTCCCCTTATACAGACCCCCCCAGGCTCTGCTACTTTGACAACTGGCTTGTCAAGGGCTGCTCTAGAACCCAGGTTCAGTGCAATGTTGCCATGCTGCAAGCTACTTGTTGGGCTCTGGAGTTGTTGATAAACAAACAAAAATGAGTGTTAAACTCTATCCTTTGGACCAGCTTTATCTGAGCGGTGCTCAACTCTACTAAAGCATTCCTGCCACACAGCAGGTTCAACACTGTCTCATCTCATCACCAGCCTGTTGGCACTCCTATTCACAACAGCCCAGGTCTGCCTCAGACTTCTGGGCCATATGTCAGCTTTCACTTATGTGATCCACTACACACAGCACAAAAAGCAGCCTCTTCATCTGTGCTGGCACCCCATCTGCTGGCCACCTGGACAAGGTCCTCGTGATCCCATAGAGCATACTTACCTGTAAAGTGGTGGATCAACCCAGGGTGGGTGCCAGAGACAGTGCCATTTGTAAGTCCATGACCTATGATCTTGCTGTTGTTGGATGCCTCAGACCTCAACTGGGGGCATATCCTGGGACTTTGTGAACATGGGGAAGTTGGTCTCTGAAGGAGCATGCACTACACATGAACATCAGAGAGCTCAAGGACATCCACCTACCTTGTGGGGGTCTTTCTGTTATCTGAGTAAGTTGTGCAGGTCTTGATGGACAATACAGCCTTGATGTAAACAGATAAGGGGAAGTATGCTCATTAGCTGTATGTCAGGAACCCGTCCGCTTTGTAGGACTTTTGTGTCCCACCTGATATTTATTTGGACGTTATACATCTTCCCGGCTTCTAAAATGCACTGGCAGATAGCCTTCTTATGCTCTCTCCATCAATGAGAGCTCCACTCTGATGTAACCCTGATGCTTTTCCAAATATGGGGAACTCCCCCAGTGGGCGTGTTCGCTATGGCACAGATCAAGAAATGTCTTCAGTTCTGCTCATGAAGGATTCCCTTTTGGATGCTTTTCTTCTGTCAGGGATGGGAGATCTGATGTATATATTCTGGCTGATCCCTCTCATGAGCACAATCCTGTCAAAAATTGAGACACAATGCATGAGTCATTATGATCACCTCAGCATGGCCTTGCTAGCACTGGTTCAGCATGCTCATGACTTAGCTGCAGCCACTCTGTGGCCACTATCCAAATGCCCAGATCTGCTCTTGGAAGACCTTGGCTCTTGCACCTGGACCTTGCTCTTTTCACCTCACAGTTTGAGTGATATGTGTCTGAACACAGAGGAACTAACCTGCTCCACTCAGATGCAGTAGGTTTTCTTGGAGAGTAGGAAACCCCTCCACTAGAGCTACTTTGGTGGCAAAATGGAAATGATTCTCCTGCTGGGCATCAGAATGTAATATCTACCTGACCCAGTCATCGCTGCAGTTCATTCTGGACTACCTGCTTCATCTAAAGCACCAAGGCCTTGCCTTCTCCCTCATCAGGATAGTCTTGGCAGCCATATCAGCTTTCCATCTGCACATTCAAGGTTGATCGGTATTTTCGCATGCAATGGCAGGATCTTGAAAGGGGCCTGGAGTACTCTTACTGGAGGCCAGGGACCTGATTCCCCAGTGTGATCTCAAACTTGACCCTCACTAGGCTCAAAATGCTGTCATTTGAGACTATGGCTTCATACTTCCTGTTTCATCTGTTGTGGACAGTTGCTTTTCTTCTGTCCCATTACCTCAGTAAGGAAATTCCCCAAAATAAAAGCTCTCATGTCAAAGTCTCTGTATATGGTCTTCTGCAAGGATGAGATCCAACTGTGACCCCATCCGGCTTTCCTGTTGAAGGTGGTGTCCCTCTTTCATGTCAACCCAGGGCATTGTCCTTCTGGTATTCTACCTAAAGCCACACTCATCCAGTGATGAAAAGTGGCTCCATAGTTCAGATATTCGGTATGCACAGGAATTGTATTTGAAGCACACTCCACCTTTCCACAGGTCGACTCAACTCTTTGTAGTGACAGTGGAAAGAATGCAGGGCCTTCTGACATCCACTCAGAGGATCTTGCACTGCATCACCTCCTGCATCCGTACTGGTTACAAGCTGGCTCAGGTCCTGCTGCTGCCTATTGTGAAGGTCCACTTGACCAGAGCACAAGCATCCTTGGTGGCCTTCCTGGCACATGTCCCAATTCAGGACATCTGCAAGGCTGTTATGTGGTCTTAATACATCATGAACGTCTGTAATAGTGCTGTCAGCCGGCAGGCCACATGACCCTGGGTTCAGCAGAGCTGTGTTGCAGTCTGCATGTACATGAACTCCTACCTACCTCCAGTGGTCCTGCTTGGGAGTCACCTCTAATGACATGAACAAACACTTACAGCAGGGGTGGGCAATAATTTTTTATCATAGAATACTAGGACTGGAAGGGACCTTGAGAGGTCATCGAGTCCAGTCTCCTGCCCCCATGGCAGGAACAAATATTGTCTAGACCATCCCTGACAGACATTTATCTAACCTACTCTTAAATATCTCCAGAGATGGGGATTCCACAACCTCCCTGGGCGATTTATTCCAGTGTTTGACTACCCTGACAGTTAGGAACTTTTCCCTAGTGTCCAACCTAAACCTTCCTTGCTGCAGTTGAAGCCCATTGCTTCTTGTTCTATCCTCAGAGGCCAAGATAAACAAGTTTTCTCTCTCCTCCTTATGACACCCTTTTAGATACCTGAAAACGGCTATCATGTGCCCCCTTAGTCTTCTCTTTTCTAAACTAAACAAACCCAATTCTTTCAGCCTACCTTCATAGGTCATGTTCTCCAGACCTTTAATCATTCTTGTTGCTCTTCTCTGGACCCTCTCCAATTTCTCCACATCTTTCTTGAAATGCGGTGCCCAGAACTGGACACAATACTCCAACTGAGGCCTAATCACCACAGAGTAGAACAGAAGAATGACTTGTCGTGTCTTGCTTACAACGCGCCTGTTAATGCATCCCAGAATCATGTTTGCTTTTTTTGTAACAGCATCACACTGCTGACTCATATTCAGCTTGTGGTCCACTATAACCCCTAGATCTCTTTCTGCCAAACTCCTTCCTAGACAGTCGCTACCCATTCTGTATGTGTGAAACTGATTGTTCTTTCCTAAGTGGAGCACTTTGCATTTGTCTTTATTAAACTTCATTCTGTTTAACTCAGACTATTTCTCCAATTTGTCCAGATCATTTTGAATTATGACCCTATCCTCCAGATTAGTCGCAACCCCTCCCAGCCTGGTATCATCTGCAAACTTAAAAAGCGTATTTTCTATGCCAATATCTAAATCGTTGATGGGAGGCCACTCCAAGATTTTGGAAAGTGGTTGAGGGCTGCACTCTTCCATGATCTTAATGAGGGATGTGGGGTCTGGAATGGAGGTTGGGTGCAGAATGGAGCTTAGGGTAAGAGATTGGGGTGCAGGAGGGAGATTGGGGTCTCAGAAGGAGTTTGGGTGAAGGAAGCAGTTACCTGTAGGGACACTATTCAAAGGGAAAAAGAAATGTGCCTTGTTCAGTAATTATGATTCTTTGACATGTGTGTTCCTATGGGTGCTCCACTACCTATTCACCTCCTCTTTGCTTTGGAGTTCTCATCTTGAACTATTGATTCTGCAATAGAAAAGAAACTGAGGATGGTTCACCTGCACAACACTGTGTAGTCTCATGACGGAGCATAAGGGAGGGAGGTACAGTGCATGGATGAGCCGAACAGACACTTATCAGAACTCAATGATTAGAAGTGCAGACATGCAAACATCTCTACAGTGGAACTCCCATAGGGTTAGGGTTCTCAAAGAACCATATTAGTACACAAGATGAGTAAAGTCTTTTTCTGTCCTGCTGGATTGGGCACATCAGTGAGTCTAGTCGATAAAGTATGACTGTTACAGCATATATGAAATATTGCCTGAATGATACTGGAAAAATGAATTTGTGCATGCCTGAGCTCTTGTAGGGTAATATACTTTTTTCCCCCTCAAATTATAATGTTGTTCATTTAAGCAAAAGCTCTTTTCCAAGAACAACTTTGCATATGGAATGTTGTGAAACAAACACCGTGGTTTAGCATAAAATTCCCTCAATTGTCCTCTGACGGACTACGGAAAATTATTAAAATGATGATTTCTGCCTTAAACTCTCTAGCTCCTATTTGGAGACAGAGGAATTTATTCACTGTAAATCTTGTATCCAAGTTACAGAATAAGCATGGCTGTGGAAGATTAAGTACAAATATCCCTGAGCCAGAGAGACAGTTTATTTATTGCTTAAGCTTCTAATTGAGGGCAAAAATTTACCAGACCTTGGCTCTGTTCTTTTAAACGCTTACTACAGTAAAACTCCTGCTAGTCCGGCACCACCTGGAACTCGGAAGTGCTCCAGGCAGCTGGACAATTGGAGCTGCTCTGCCCTGGGCTTCCTGGAGTCAG
>CM057845.1:59510863-59521481 GCA_030068395.1 Apalone spinifera
ATAATCCGGCACCCCTGGGGTCCTAAAGGTGCCGGATTATCGGAAGTTTACTGTATATGAAATAGGTAACAGTAACTTTCTGTTATTACAGCAATTATTCTAACTTATGTGTAAACTTATAGTTTTTTTGTGATTTATAACCATTTTTAATCTAGTGTACTATTTATCAGTATCAATACCTGACAGAGTGCTAATATTTATTTCCCATCAAGCATGAGAATTTTGAAGAACAAATGCAGGGTATGAAGACACAACTAATTCAACTGAGTACTTTGCTTCGCTTGCTAGACAGTGGGTTTTGCAGTTACTTAGGTATGTATAACATCTCAAACAACTTGTTGTTTTCAGAGAAGTATATGCTTAGACATTCTAAAGTCCTTTAAACACTTTACCAACATAAATCTGTTACATTTTTAATGCAGGACTGCTTCATTCTTGTAATTTGGCCATAGTACAATGTCTTTGAAAGAAAAGAAACTTACTGTTGTATTTCTTTGAGCCCTAGAGTGCAGAATCTTGAATGTGTCATTATGTATGCTGTTGTCCTACATGAACAATAAATATTCAAATTAAAAACATTTAACAGATTTTAACTGGTTTTCATGAATAGCAAAATTGCTATGTCATGCAATTGATATTTAAGCAGAACTTCCCACTAAGTTTAACAGAGACTTAGTTTTAATAAATTAATGGCAGGATAACAGCCCTATAAGATGCATATTTCCTTTGTTTGATATTCAGAAGAAATGTGTCATTCTTTTGTTAGAATCTCAAGACTCGGGATACCTTTATTTTTGCTTCCGCTGGCTTCTGATCCGATTTAAAAGAGAATTTGGCTTTCAAGATATTCTTCGATTATGGGAGGTAAGAATACAATTAGATACTTAATCTAAACTTAATTCCACTTGTCTTTGGAAGGTGGTTGAATTAAAAAAAAGACCAGTGATGATTGTGGAAGATGATTGAAAGCATAATTAAGGGCAGAGTAGTAAAACAATAGAATAAATCTACCACAATGGGGACATACTAGTACAGTTTTTGTAGATAAATTGTGCTTTTCTAACCTATAAGAAGACTTTTTAAATTTACACTGTAAAAATGCTCTGTCCGGGTTGGTGCATCGGGGTGCAGCAGTTGGTGCTTTAGTCCCTTAATTGGTTAAACTTTACATTTTTTACACACAGACACATAGACTAAATATTTAGATTAGGGATGTAAAATCCCATTTAACTGGTTAAACTGGATTTTAAATCTCTAATCTAAATTTTTGAGAGAGAGAGAGAGAGAGAGAGAGTGTATGCAATTTAATTTTCTGTAGTGATTGTTTTTCCTATTCTTAACCCTTTCAATTCATGAATAAAGATATCAAAGATGTTTGTGGAATCCTACTAAAATGTGTTGGTTCTCCTGAGTTCATCTTAAAAATGGAATACAAACATTATTTTTCAGTTTCATTGCCAGAAGAAGCAATACTACAAATCACATGCTTTGTTGGCTTTTAAAAATGTTCAAAAAACCCATTTAACATCTAATCAAATTGTGGCGTGTTTGCCAACATTTCCTTCATCTGAAGATTAATGCCGTTCTTTTAGAAAGTTAGGATCTGATTCACCACTATATCACTCCAGTTTTATACCCATGTCACTCTACCAATACAAAAATAGAGTGCTGTCAAATGTACAATGTAAACAGGAAAAATACCCAATTTCTTAAGTCAAACCTCTTTCAGATACAGTAAAAGTAGAGGTTACTCGTCTACAGTAAATCCAATATTTTCAGACAGAATTGTGATTTAGCAAGTTGGACTGTTGTCACGGGTATATGCAATATATGCTAAAAATAGGTAAGGACTTTCTTCGTTACTGTGTTGAACTAGTTTTAAGCTAGTGCAACACAAACAACGTAAGACTTGAATGATGGTGAATTGGGACTTTTGTGTTATAACTTGTTACAGATATTCATATCTAGTGAGATAGCAGTGGGCACACTTAACCCTCTACTATGATTGTGTCTGAAAAGGCAGAAGGTGGTGCTGGGGGATGTCTTGTTCTCAAATTTTTTGAGGTTGCGCATTTTGATAGTATTTGTGTATGATCAATTTTTGTTGATGATTTTCACTTCCTTTTCCATCTGGTGGTATGTAACATTACTGCCATGCACTTCCCTGGAAAAACAATAAGTAGTCCTGTGGCTAAGGTTCCCTCTAAGCTGTGTGATAGCATGACCCCACAGCTGCTTAATAAGCCCCGCCCGCCAGGGGCTCAGAGCTTCGCGCACAGAGCTTCCTGGCTTGGGGATGGGCACTTCTCCATCAGTACAGCAGCTGCTTCTTTTTGAGGACAGAACAGCGAGTCTTTCGGACAGGTATCGAGGGGACATGCAAAATTTTGGAAAAGTAATAATGGACCTTTTTAAATAGTAGGAAAGCAAACAGATGTACTGAGGCTTTAAGAAAAATTTGCTGAAACAATATAAGCAATCAACTATTACACCTTCAGTTTTTTAAAATAACCAATTTGGTACAACTACAAGGTCATAACCTGGGCAGGGCTTTTGGTGCAGCTCTCCAGGGTACAAAGCTAGCGAGAAAGGTAGTGAGAATAAAACAAAACAAAAAAAATAGAGTATAAAGCCCTACAGATGGCATGGCATTGCCACCCTTCTATGCTGCTGCTGTTGGTGCTACTGTCTTCAGAGCTGGGTGCCTGGCCAGGGGCCACCACTCGCCAACTTCGAAGGCAGCACTGCTGCTGGGCTGTACCTCCCACCATTTTTTAGTCTTTTTTTTCCCAAATGCTGTTTCCCCTCTGCCTCCGCTGGCTTCATTTCAGAATTACTATTTCAAAATAGCAATAGTGTGGACACTCTATTGCTGCTATTTTGAAATAGCTCCTCCTCAAGGCCATTCCAAGTAATTACTCCCCAGTGCTTCCAAATTGAGGTAGCGCATCCACATTAGGGGAGCCTGCCTTGGACTAATTTTGAGATTTCCTTGTAGTGTGGACGTTCTATTTCAAAATAGTTACTTTAGGATTTATTCTGGAATAACTTATTTTGAAATAGCCTTGTAGTGTAGATGTACCCTCAATGTGTAAAGTTATACTTCATTGTCTTTCTTGGACTTCAGAAGAAAGCCATCAATTTTCATTTCCAATTTCAAAAGCAGTTTTAATACTTTAACAGGTAATGTGGACAGAGTTGCCTTGCCAGAATTTTCATCTTCTCATCTGTTGTGCTATCCTGGAATCTGAAAAGCAGCAAATAATGGACAAGCATTATGGTTTTAATGAAATACTAAAGGTATCTGTTACGGTTCTTAATTTTAAATGTAAATTAATCCTTTGAATGGATTCTTTTCTGGGTTTACATTTGGGGAAAAAAGGACATGAATGTATAGTGTGTCCTGAGTGGTTATAGTTGCTTCATTCCAGAATTCTTTAAGGGGAAAGGTAACCCAATAAATGTAATAATGGATCAGTCATTTTCCACCTGTAAAAGGTTAAACACTTGGGTTAATAAGTGTAAATATTTTCCCTTTAGTAGATAGAATATTAGTATTTAACTCTCTTTGAACCACTTAGTAAATTGCATAAATCTAAAACATTGTTACTTCATCTTCTCTAAATGTATGTTGTCACCTCTTGAGCTCTTGGAATTAGGGATTGCCTGATGTGGGATACTTTTGTATATTACACTACAGCAAGGAACATTGATAAGGACCCATCTTAAGAATCCTATAAATGCTGACCAATTGCTGTGAGATGCTGAGCACATTCAGTTCCCATTTATCAATGGATGTGAAGCGATTTAAGCTTTTTTCAAGTTTGAAGCCTCAATCTCAATGTGGCATTTACAACAGAGGAGAATATTATTTTAACACAACAGTGTATTTTTTTCTAATCTGCTATTTGCCATTTCTATTTTTTATAAATATATTTTTAGCACATCAATGAACTGTCTATGAAAATTGATGTGGAAGATATACTCTGTAAAGCGGAAGCAATTTCTGTGCAGATGATGAATTGCAAGGTAAAGTTATTTTAAAGTATATGAGTATTTGATACAGTAAAAAATACATAGTTGTCCATAATAAAATAAATATAGAACTCTTGAAATAATTCCTTTTGAAATAGTTCAGTTTTTAGATGTGATGGGAATATGTTGTCAGCCTTTGATTAGATATTTTACAAAAGCCTCATATACCTCTACAGTCAAGAGTTGGACATTTGGTATCAGAAGTATATTACTGTGTGAAGAAAGCTGGAGTTTTGCTCTTGGATAGGTTATTTTGCTTTGTTCAGATCAGATTAGCTGATATACAGGTGAGTTCACGTTTGATATGTGGGAAGTTGAGGGGGGGAGTCTGAGTTACCTTACTGCCTATTGGACAAAAAGCATATAAACTTCATTTAGGTTCATAGGACAGATGAATAACATTGTTAATCAGATAATAATTACATGAATATAGTTTATTTTTTCAGGGAGCAAAGATAGCAGCTGGACATTTTCTTGAAAATAATCTTTATGCAATATTAATATTAAACATATTTTCACTGCAGATTAGACTTTATTCTTATAAGTGCTTTCAAGAATTTAAGAATAATATGTTTGTTAATGTTAACTCTCTTCTATTTAATATGTTTAGTAGAATAAAATATACAATGATAAATGTTTCCTCCTCATAGGAATTGCCTCAAGCAGTTTGTGAGGTCCTAGGGATGGAGAACAGTGCTGTGACAACACCAGATTCAGACACTAGAGAAGATGAAAGTGTTACTGTGATGAGTCCTTCTGCATCAACGTATCAAAATATCTCTATGCCTGTAACTGCTGCCAATGGAACAAGAGATAACGCACAACAGATGGCTGACACACACAGTGCCCATAGATTGACACCTACATAATTACATCTTGAAGAGACTCTTTATTGCAGCTCTTTTTTCAAGCACTTGAGGGGTGGATGTTTAAAATTTGGTGTTTGATTAAGCTTTAAGGTTTTGGAAAGAAATTCTGTACTGTAATGCTCCTGCATTAAAGCTTTACAACATGACCTGACCTACTTATTTTTGTAGTAACTACTACCGCAATAGCCTTTTGTTTTCAATAACATTCCTTACTATTTTTGTAGCAAAGTGCATTTCTTTTTTGATGATGAACTGGAAATGGCTAATAGTTAAAAGGTGAATGATTTGGAAATGATGCATCTGCTGAGTTTTCACTTTTATAATTTTAAGCTTTGGTGATTCTTAGGTTTGATCAGATTCAACATAGGCAACCTGTACATCATTTCCATGGAAGAGGGACATTTCCATTTCCAGAAGAGGAATGTTTTGTAAATGAACAGGGGTTTTCCTTCTCAAATGTTTACAAAAATATTTGTTGCTGTTTGAATGTAGATTTGAAATGGACATTTTTGACTTGCACAGTTTCATGTCCAGATACTGAGTTTTTGTGTAATTTAGGAATGGATGAACAGTATATTTTTTACATTTAATATCTCTTCCCTTACACGCATACACATATATACATGGTATACATAAGCAATTATTTGTGAATACTAAAAGGATAGCATATTTTCAATATTTGAATAAACTTGACTGTTCATACAAGTCAATTTCACCGAATTAATAAACACAAGCTGAGCTCTTTTTGAAAACCGTTTTCTAAATAACTACTACTACTTGTAGGTATGATCAGTCCTACGCCTGGTGTAATTTTACAATTAATTTCTTGCAGAGTTTATCTTTACCAATAATGTTTATCATCTTTTCTACTAGTATATTAACTGATCAGTAAACTCCTACTTAAACTGTTTCTATACCAGAATCTTTGGGGCATGTAAAATCAGATACAAAACTACTTGGATATAGTAATCACAATGATCTCAATAAAACATTCTTTGTATACGAAAAAGGGAGTGTTAGTTTATACCATGCCATGTTATCTGATCTTAAGTCTTGCGGTATTTAACATAACTGATCCAATATATTCATTGTTATTTCACAACTATTGTACATATTATATTATAAAATAAACCTCAAAACCAATTTGCTGTGTTTGTTTAAATCTTATTTAGGGACACACAAACTTAGTTTTGTGGGTGATATGGGAAAATAAGTAGAAAATTGGGCATTGCAAATGGCCATTTCCAAGTCATTTAAATTTTGTTTTGAGTGGATAATAAAAGGCAATGGAAAATCTGATTTCTCCAGAGAAGAGTGTACTGTTCATCATCTTGAGCCCATTGTTGATAGTGAGTAGGCAGAGGGAAACATTTCCCTTTCCTACTTTGGAGAAACTTACTATTTTAAACTTACTATTTTAAATGATGATGGTACTGTCCAAAGCAAATACTTGAATTGATACACAAAGACTTCAATATGTAAAATAAATCATTGAAATGTCTTGAGACCTGATTAAACTTTTCACACCTCTTCTACACAAACACAGTGAAGGGTGGATTGAATCAATATAGGTTTTGTTTTTAATACCATCAGTGTGTTATCTTTCATCAGTTAATAACTAAGAAATCCATTCAGCAAAAATCAAGGATACAGAACTCAGCATCTCCGCAGTCTTTAATTTCCTCTTTTATAGGAAATTGCTTTGGAGCATCATGATACTTTTGTCCCCGTTTGAGCACTGGGTTTTTGGGTAATTCTTTTTTATGTAACAAAATTTAATACTTTTTTTTGGTCTAGTATATTACATGAGTTAAAAGTGTCAAGTTACTTTAAATATGTTCTGCCATAGTATGTTTTAGAGCAAAATACCTTGCTTCACTGAGAAGGCTTACACAATATATTTCTATAATATTTAGACAAATAGCCTATGTTAAAGTAATGTTCACATAGGGATTATTGCTAAACCATACGCAAATTGTGAAATTTTATTAGGAACTTTGCTCAGTTCCTCACCATGTATTCTATATGATGAGGACTGATCCCTCTCTACACCAAAATGTACAAAAAGTGTAAAATTCAGTATTGTTGTGGTTTCTTTTCTCCCTAGTCCCTCCCCTCGACTCGTGAAAAAGCCCAATGGAACAGGCTCCCATCTCTCCCAAATGCCCAAAGACTGTGTTTTTCTAGAAAAAGACATTGTGTGATTCATCTTGTGTGTGTATTTTTCAAACCTAAAGAGGTACATATTTTCCAAATTAAATGCTTGCCTTTCTGTTCATTAAAATGTAAAAATACAGTTCCTCATTCTGATAGGTAGGTTTCCCAATCTTCACCCTGCCCTTTGATAGCTCAGTAACTTTTACCGAGTTACTTGCTATTGTAATACCTAACCTTAATACAGATTTTTAAACCAAAACAATATGAGTGTGCATAAACATGTTTCATTCTCGCTGAGCTGGCTAGAAGGAATGCAGTGTGTTCAGAATTGTATAAAATTTGGAATTCAATATATCCTGGCTTCTACAAACTGTCAACACTCTGACATAATGAACTATTGAAAAAAAAACCAACCCTTTGCAAATATATATATTTGGGATACAAATCTGAATTGTTGATGTTAAAAGGTAGAGAATGAAGAAACTCATGTTTGTTTCATGAGCTAGGATTAAGCTCATTCTTCCTCATGCAAGGATCTTCACATGGGCTCATGCTATGACAGTTATTTTTTAATTCAGTTCTGCTAGCTCAATCATATATCTGGAGTGTTTTGTGTGGTTCCAGTGTTTTGTTAATTAAATCAAGACATATTTTAATTGAAATTCAACAGTAGTGTCTTCAGCCTGTAATTTGTCAAGCACATCAAATCGCAAAAAGCCACTTTCAAATTACTTTTGTAAATTGGGTCTTTCTCTACAGAGTTCCATCCTCGAGTAAAACTAATCCTATCTTCAGATCAAGGACTATTCTGTGATCTATGCATATTTCAACACACTTATGGCAAATACAGTATCAGTCCTCCTTTTTCAGCCACCATTGACTGGTTGCAGAAAAAGTGTTGCGCTTATACAATGTGTTTAAAACTATGCTAAATGTTACTCCTTCTCAACAAGATTTGAATAGTTTGAGTATTAGTATGTTAGAAGTTTAGGAAGAATATATTCAGGTTGAATTGTTTCAATAATTTTTTCAATCGCTTATTTGTATTACACAGAAGATGTTATTAGCATTTAAAGAAGGATTGCAACTTTCTTACCTGATTAAACTCTTCGCCATTCAGTTACTGTAATGACCCAATCATTGACTGATAGTTCTTTGCCACTTTTGGGATGTTGAAGATGAAAAGGGTCTGTTCTGGAATTAAGCTGATACTGAAGAGCTGCTGGAAGGCTTGGCGTGGGGTTGAATATGTTAAGATGACAATGATGGCTCCCTTGCAAGATCACTCATTAATAAAGGTGTTTTCTGTAGACAATCCAGTTCAGTGATGCAGCTGAAAGGGAGAAGAACTGAAGGGACAAACCTTACCACTGATTTTTAAGAATGTATTACTTTAATCTGAGACTACAAACAGTAAAATGTATTAATCACTTAGTGGGTGGTATGAGCGTGGATTAATTTTAAGTGTAAATTAGATTGAATATTTGGATTTTGAATATTTGGATTTTGTAATGTTTGGTTTGTGGATAACTATAACATTTTTTCTTTCTACCCTTTCCCTCCCCCCCATTTATTTTGGTCCTGGACATCCAACACTCTGGTCATCTGAAGAAGTAGGCTGTGCCCACGAAAGCTCATGATACCATCTACATGTTTTGTTAGTCTTTAAAGTGCTACCAGACTATTTGTTGTTTTTTTAAGTTTATAACATCCCTGTAATATTTTTTTACTGTTAAAGTTGAGAGTGAGTATTAGTACATTTTACGTTGGCTGTAAAAAAAATATAATAGATAAGTATACTTATCTGACTATCCACAATATGCGATTTGTCCTTATAGGCCTGTTCATATAAAAATTACACTTATTTTGAAGATGCCTTCTCTTGGACTGTTTGCTTTTTGTTTTGGGAACTTTTTGTACTTAATTTTCCACATTTGAAATTTTAAATATAGTTGAATTCAACTGGCATGAATGTGAAGATGGTTTGTGGGCAAAACATGGTTTTTAAACATTTCATCTCTGTTAGGGGGGCTACAAGAGTTATGGTTAAGGATTATAATTTCCTTATTTCTGTTGTATTTAGCTATTTTTTAGTATTGAACGGTACGTTAGTGAAGTTGAGCACTGAAATAATTTTGAAATCCCCTTGTTGATTTTTTCCCTCTTGGAGATTTTTTTAATATCATATGATATTTTTTCAAATGACAAATTAAGTCACTAAATGTTGCATTTTTGATTATTTTGCTCTAATTGTATTTGTATAGTGATTGTTCTTTATACTGTCTTAGAGCTTTTCTATGTGATGCTTTAGTCTGCACCAAAGGGGTGTAAATTACTGTGTCATGCACCAACTGACCTGTATGGACTCTGATGGTGTGCATTAGAAGTTTTTTAGTACACATTTATTTCCCATTTCATAATGTGCACTCCAACTTGGAAGTATATTTATTCAGTTGGAGACATTAACAGGAATTTTGGGGCAGCCAGATATTAAAATGCTTCTATTCCAGTAGCTGCTCATGGCTGTTCAAGTGTGATGCAAGTAAATCACTCTAGTTAGGCTCGTCTAGACTACGTTCCTCTGTCAAAAAAGGAATGTAAATGAACCCGATCAAAAGTGCAAATGAAGCGCGGATTTAAATATCTTGCACTTCATTTGCATATTCACATCTGATTGCTGTTTCAAAAAAGGGTTTTTTGAAAGTGAAACTGCAGTCTAGATGCAATTCTTTCGGGGGAAAAAACCAAACCTTTTTCGAAAGAACCCGTACTCCTGAAAAAATGAGTATGGACTCTTTCAAAAAGGGGTTTTTTCGAAAGAACTGCATCTAGACTGTGGTTTCACGTTTGGAAAAACCCTTTTTTGAAACTGATCGGAAGCGAATATGCAAATGAAGCACGGGATATTTAAATCCGTGCTTCATTTGCACTTTCAATCGAGCTAATTTACATTCTTCTTTCGACAGAGAAATGAAGTCTAGACGAGCCCTTAGAGACTGACCTTGTCCACCACAGAAATATCACTTACAAGAAAGTGTCTCTTTACCTGACCAGCTCCACCCTCAGCCTGCTTTTTTTAAAGTCCACTTTTTAAAAAAGGAGAGAGGTGTTTGTTCCATACTCATATTGCAGGAGTTTTCAACCTTTTTTTTTTTTTTTTTAACCCCTCTCTCCTCCACATGCTGTAAAAGCTCCACAGCCTGCCTGTGACACAACTACTCTTTTGCTGCATATCCAGTAGATTAAAAGCCAGGGCCAGCATTAGGTGGTAGATTGCAGGGCAGCTGCTCCACACAATGTGGGCCCCGTAAAGAGAAGTTACTTTGGCTTCAACTTCAGCCCCAGATGGGAGGGTTTGGGCTTTAGCTTTCTGCCTTGAGCCCCAATGACTCTAATACTAGCCCTGCTCTTTGGTTTATTTTGACAGATCCCCTGAAACATGCTTGGGACCCCTTCCAAGGGGCCTGGGACCCATTGTTAAAAGCTGGTGTCATACTGCATTTGATAGCACTGCTCTACAATTTTTTAGAAGTCGTCTGCTTCAGAGATAAAATGTG
>CM057845.1:59521581-59533026 GCA_030068395.1 Apalone spinifera
AATTAGTAAAGTTTAACTACATTTATTTCGGAAGCATTTTGGCTGTAGACCAGTATAGTTTGTCTGCCTGGAGAAGGTGACTGGAAATGCAATTCCAAAATAGCTCCCCTCATGAACACAATTTCAGAACAAAAGTGACTTTATACTGAAAAACGGACTCTCTTTAGAAGGGCACTAATTATTCTGGAATAAAATTAGTTTTGTGCAGAATAGCAAACACAGGAGGAGTTATCCTATAATAAGTAACTCAGCTAGAAGCATTCCACAATACTGATTCTAGTCAATTTCTCTATGTAAACAAGCCCTAACTGAATTTCCCCAGATGTCCTCCATAATTCATGGAGAGTTGGCTGGTCATGTGGCTCTGGGTGCTAATACAGATTAAAATGCAACTAGAATATATTCAATACTTTCTTAAAATTATCATCGCATTAAAAATTGTTGTATTTGCCACATTTGTGTTATGTGATTATGAATATGAGGGGATGATTCTCCATTTAGTTCAAAATAAGATGAAAATGGTCCATACAATCATGGATGGGATGGGGAGAGATGATCCACAAGATCATCTTTATTTTAAAATGGATCTATCTTGGCCCTTAAAAGACAATTTTTTAAAGAGAAGACTGAAGCTCTGTCCAATGCACCTGCGTTTGGATAAATTATTGCTGTTATTGCACTTGCAAATTTAGTGATAGCATGCACAAAATATCCAGCTGAGTACATAAACAAATATTTACATGTGCAATCATTGCACTTGGGTGTGCAAACATTTGTTCCTTCTGTGAAGACGACAGGAACTTTAACTCTGGGCTTGAAGAAAGAAAAGGAATTATGATTCAAAATGTGTTTTTATTATTAAACTTGGTAATAATATGTCTAGTGCCTGAAGATGTGTGTTAGCAGGCACTGGTCCCTACTCCAGGCTTAAGTCTGAGTTCCATTTTGCAGTTAAAGCACAGAGTTTAACCTCTATTTATTTTTTGGGTATAAAAATACAGTGTATTCACCACAAAATACCACCCCTTAATCTTTGGAACAGATTGCATTTTCTGAGAATTTACAAGAAATTTTGTTATAGTTTGAGTTTTCTTAAAAGATCCAATTTTAATAAACACTGTCAGTTTTCTTTTTCATCAGTGATCTTTACAACAGAATAAAACAGACTTTCCAAACTGTTCATACAGTTAAAATTAAGTGAACTTTTCTACATAGGCTACATTTGAAGAAACCAATTTGTAGTTTCCTTTGTTAATAATTTAATTTATCCAATTGCAGAGATTGTTTAAGGTCAACAGTCTTAAGGTAACTCTTAGACTGTTTTCATTAGTTAAGACACCTTTTTTTCTTAACTTGAAGTAAAGTAAAACCAAAGCAGTTCATAGATGTTAGCAAGTTGTCAGACTATTTTCTTCCTCAACTTTACTATTGACTTCTGTAAAAACTACAAACTGCCATCTTCACAGGATTGTAACTTGAATTAAGAATGCACCTTTTTCTCCAAGGCAAAGCTAAAAGGAGGTCCAAGACTCCAAAATAACTCAAATGTCACCTTTCCACTACAGGTAATTTGCATGCAGGAGTTCTATTGGTATAATAACACAGTTGTTTGAGAGAGATGTCAAGCATTCTCGATTGATTGATTGATTACTTGGCTAAACTGTCATTGTTTTTTATAGATTCCATGTCTGCATGCATCATTGCTTAAAGCAGTTGTGGGCAACTAGCAGCTGTGAGCTGCTTACAGCCCATTGGGGTTCCACTTGTGGCCCATGGACCCTCTGTCCCCCTCCACGCACTTTTCATGCACTGGGACACTGAAACCCCATATTTTCTACTCCATCCCCTCCCAGTACTTTTGGAGCACTACAAATCTGTTGATTCGCTTTCCGTCCCCGCTCCTTCTTCTCCCTCCCAAAGCTGAAATGCCAAGAATCAGCTGTTCTAGCTCTGGGAGGGAGGGGGAGTAGCAGGGTTGGAGCACAAAGCAGGCGATTCATGGCACTCGAAGTGCTTGGAGGGTGGGGGAGGAGTAGGAAGTGCAGTGCCCCAGTGTTTGTGAGATGCCTGGGGAAAGGCAGAGGGGTGTGCGGGCCACAGGTGGAACCCCAGTGGGCTGCAGGCCACAGGTTGCTCGCCACTGGTCATGAAACCCACTGAGATGGAGGGCCACTCAAAGACAATATGTCAATTGCAGATTAAGGGTCAGACTCACCAGCATGTCAGGTGTTTTTTTTGGTGACCAGACAGTGCAAAGCAGTTGTTAAATCTATTCTGACTGGCTGGCTGTGCTCTAGCTATATTTCTGTAGTGTATTAATGAAATGTTCCCTTGAATGTTAAAATAGCTTAAAGATTTAAGGTTGATACTACAGGTCTTCAAATATCACATGCTAGCATTTTTGAGTTTCTATGGAAATTCCAGTTACAAAGATGTTGCAATTATCTCAAAACTAACTCTTATAAATCCAGGAAACTCAGAGTTAAGAAAAATCCAAATGTTTCAGGACAACCTTAAGTGTGAGAGAGAAACAGTTAAGGCACCCAAACAATTTCATTCTTCCCTGATGATGTTAAAATCGAGAAAAATCTCTTTAAAAATCTGGCACTACAAACCCTAAAATGCCCTTTAATCATAATACTATGGTTATTTCATGATGATTGTTTTACACTGTTTTAAATGCATCTTAATGTAGTTTTTGGTCTGTGAATTTATATTGAGTATTTACTCAGGTGTCCTCTTTCTTTGCCTACATTATCGAACTTGGAAGTAGATAGTTTTGTTTAATGAACTCTGGATGATTCTTGTAACATAAACACAGACCGATATGTACAATGTTGTAAAGTAATGATATGATATAAACTTTTATTCCAGTAATCGTTTGTCCCTCAGGGTGGCTTTAATATGGAATAGTCCAACTGTTAAAATCAAACACAAAAAGAACCATTTCTCTTTAGGAAATGAATTGTAGGGGTAGGACTGTTAAAACAGTTGAATAATCTGATCAGTTAATCATCCCTGAATGCTCTCTAGTTTGTACTGACATAGTGCATCTTTATTTACTTTGTCTTCATCAGTTATGCTAAAGCAAATTAAAAGAATGAGAGAATATTTTACTAAATGCTTGTTACCTAACTCAGTTGTGATAGATGAACAATGGTATTGTGTCTGGGTAACAGGGCCATCTTAGTTTTGTTTGATGTCCCAGCTGGGAAACTAGAATCTAATAGCAAAGGTGGCCCTGCTCTGTCATTCCAATAAAAGAAAAACTTAGGCAGCACAGCTTGTTGTAGTCACTGGAGCATTTCAAATAGTGACAGGCAATCTTGTTCACATGAGTCAGGCAACCTCAGGAAATTTGTCAAAATGCCTCAGATATATCAGTGTGGTACATCAGGGCCTGGAGAAGATGACGCACATTTCTTTTCCCCAAACAATAATGAATAAGCTTGGTATCCAGATACAAGGCCATTGAATAAGTAGACTCTATGTGCATGAATACATACACATGCATATTCTTACCCCAAATGAGAAAATAGGCATATTCAATAAAAATAATAGGGAAAAACTATCTTAATGAGGGTTATCAGCAACAGTAAAGCCTTTTTGTTGTTTGTTTGTTACTAGTCTAAGTAGACAAGCAAAGAGTGGGAGAAAAGAAGAATGACACTGTTTTAAAAAAAAAAAAGACAGGGAATGGAGGAACAGAGATTAAATTACTTGGGAATGGAAACTGACACTTGAATTCCCATTCCTGATCCTCAGCCACAAGAACATTCTTCTCCTTAGAGAAGTTGCTTGATTGACAAAGGCTAGACCTACTCTAGAAACTTCTGCCAGTATAGCAATGTTGGTTAGGGGGTTTATTAATTGTAGAATTTCTACAATGGCATAAGTGCTAGAAATTAATTATACCAGCTAAAAGTGAGTGTTGGTATAGCAATGCCTTGTTTTCTGGTGTAAGATGAGTTTACAGCAGGGAGGGTTGCCGGCCCATAAAACTTTTGTCATACAGACCTGGACTAGTAAGACTGTACTTATTACTAGAGTTACTGACTAGGGACATAATAGTATAGTCAATTAACTGTTTAACTGATAAGCAAAAGCTTATAGGTTAATGCTATAGACTACATGCATTTTCCTCCCCTCCCTGTCAGTAGATTTTTTTTTAGCAGGCTTGATAACAGCCTGGCTCAGTCCCGGTTTGCGACAGGTCCCGGACCTACCCCTGCTACGGCTCTGCATTTAAAGTGCATTGGGAGCTGGGCAGGCAGACAACCTAGCTCAGTCCTGGCTTGCACTGCCAGACCTCCTGCCCCAGACAAGGACTGATGCCACCTCTCACTGCTGCCTCTTTCTCAGAAGCAGCAGCAGCAGAAGCAGCACAGAACAAGTAGCTGGTCCGTAAGGGGAGTTGGTTTTTAAACTGGCTCCTCTCTCAGAGCAGCTTTTACCTGGCACCCCACGCTGCTGTCTCTGATACAGTGGCTACCGGCCCTGCCCCCAGGGACTATAGAATAGTCGACTAAACAATACAATTTCATGAGTTTACTCGACTATTCAATTAACTGATATTTAACATCCCTGTTATTGATATCTACTTTGTTTCTCATGTGCCATTTGTATGTATTTTATAGTCATGCCATTTAAGGCTTTGATCATCGTAGATGTCCATCTTGCCCAGGTTGGGTCTAGTCAGTATCTGGATGGGAGACTGATGCAGGAAAGTTGTGTTGGTGACTCATTTGATGTGACTGGCAATAAAGAACACTATAAATCTGGAAACTTTATGTTTGAATGAGACTTAACAGAGATGCTGACACTTATAATTAAAAATCCCATTGCATTGTCAGTGTTTTACCCTATATAAAATAACTTCTTCATTCAAAGTGTTTTATGGCTAAGCCTGAGAAAAGAGAAGAAGGAAAGAACAAGAATGGTATGAGAAAGCAAGAAAAGGTTGCCATGTGAAATTAGATATTTGATTTGGTCTAAAATTGATTATTTTATTGATTAAAAATAAACCCCGAAACAATCCCAATAGTAGTCCTCAGAAATGTGGACATTCAAGCATGGTGTTCTCACTGAATTACCATTTGAGTAATTAAATTCCAGGTACAAATTCCAGGTAATTAAATTTAGGTACAATAACCCTCAATTCCAACACTTAATGTCATCTTGGGCTGCTTAAAAGATTCAGGGGGTAGCCGAGTTAGTCTGTACAGGATAAACTTAAAAAACAACAAATGGTCTGGTAGCACTTTATAGACTAATAAAACATGTAGATGGCATCATGAGCTTTCGTGGGCACAGCCCACTTCTTCAGATGATTGGAGTTTTGAGTTTAGGATGTGCGGACACAAAATAAATAGGGGAGGGGGGGAAACAAGGAGCAGAGGGTATGGAAATATCAAAGGGAAAAACAGGAAGGCAGAACTGGGAATCACTAAGCATCTGAAGACTGGGTAGTTAAAACGAAGCAAATAAGAATCAAAGGCAATAGATAGGAAGGGTACTAACACAGGAATCTACACCAAGAGCAGTTTGCACCTTCATTGAATGTTAGGTTGATAGTGTCCCAACCATCCCTTATCACGACAGTCCATTAGCATGAGAATTGAAGTTGCAGATGAATTGTAATTCCAACGCCTCTGTGTATATGACTAGTAGAATTGGTTTGACACAATTAGCTCTCTAACACCTCCCAGAGGATCTCCTCTTGGATTATGTCCTGTATCTGCACGTGCTATGACCTGGCAAAGGTCCCTGCCCATTCAACCTGGGCACAAGCCTTTCTTACTCATGTCCCGTTCCAAAACATTTGAAGAGTGGCTACCTGGTCATCTGTTCACATGTTCATGTCCCACTATGCTATCTATCATCAGGCTAGAGGGGACACTGTATTTGGAACGACAGTGTTACAGACTGCAGACAGGTGATCTCCAATCTCTCCACTGGATAGAAGCTTGGGAATCATCTAACTTGAAATGCACACGAGCAATCACTTGAAGAAAAAAAGACGGGTATGTACCTTCCGTAACTGGTTTTCTTTTCCAAAGAAATGTCCATTCCAAAATGGATGTCCATTCCAACACCCTCCCACCTCCCTTCTGTCAGAGTAACTTTTGGCAAGAAGGAACTGAGGGAGGACAGGTTGGCAGTGGTCTATATATCTTGCCATACTGGCATCAAAGGGGTCTCTCCTGCCATTGTATGGAATCCTGCTAGGGAAAAGCTTTCTGACGACTGTGCATGCGGCACGCACACACCTAATGTGAAATGGACATGAGCAACACAACTTGAAGAGCACCAGTTAGAGAAAGTATGTAACTGTCTTTTTCAACTTCCAGCCCACAGGATCTGCTTTTGTCCACTAAATTAATGAGCTTTCTACAATCAGATACAGTCTCTTAATGTAAGGTACTTATTTACAGTGATTTACAGTTTCTTAAACTCTTTTGATAAGTTAGACAGAGTGAGTGCCTTAAATCAAGCATTTTTTTTAGTCATGGAATAATTTGTATGGCTCTTCTCTGCAATGTCTTCAATTTTCACATAAAAAGAAAAAATTAAGTGAGTTTCCATGAAGCAAATTTTCTGTATCTTGAGTTTCCAAAAGAAAAAAAAATCTATATGAAAGTCTCTTTCTCTTTTGCACAGAAACTCACTGCATCAGGATTTTTCTGTAAGTGTACTGCTTTAAACATTTTCTGTTTGAAGGATTTGATTGTTTACTCCCTTTGGGACCAACCTCAGATGGTTCAATAACTTCCAGAATTCAGTTCCACTGGCTTTGTAAGTTCCTTAAATGGGAGTTATTTGGCTCATGAAATTTATGCAGTTCATGGGGGTGCCTGTACTGTTTGTAAGCTAACTTAATGTAATTAGTGGGCTGTAGACTTCAGAAAAGTCATGAGTATAATTGCAATAAACACAGCCTACAACTTCTGCATAATCATCCCACAAACTTTGAAAGTATCCAGCCTAGTTTGTGATCCTACTCAAAGCCTGTGGACTTTGAAAACTTGGAAATGCTAAATGTGATCCTTGAATCCTAGTGTGTGGGTTGGGCTGCAGCCATGGATCTTCTAGTGTCTGTAGAGAACACCTAAAGAAAGTTCAGTAATAGATCTTACAAGCTCTGTAGCAGGAATGGGCCTCAAATTATGGTGCATGAGCCACATTGAGCCCACCAACACATTTTAAACAGCCTGCTGAGTCCAGTGGCATAACATTTATATGCAGCTCATTTGCCAGTGGGTTGTGAGAGTTTGTTTACATTGGGCATCTGTGATTTGCCATTCCCAGTCAATGGGAGCTGTGGGAACGGCATGGGCCGCAGAGACATGCTGGTCACCACTTCCTGTGGCTCCTATTTGCTGGGACTGGAAAAATACAGCCGCTGGAAGCTTCAGGCAACTGTATCTGCAGATGCAGCAAAAAGACAGTTCTGGTGAGAAGTGGTCAGCTTGAGTTTTGGATGAGGTGTGCTCTGGAGAGACTCAAACACAGCCCCATTTTTGGATGCTAAGTTTAACAACTCCAATTTTAAAGCACAATTTTTAACCACTGGGCCACTAGCCTTTCAGGATATGTTGCTCCTGGGGCAAACACTGTTTCTACTGGCCAGTAGAAATGCAATTATACAACATGAGGTTCCCACAAGCAGAGGGGACTGATCAGGGGGAATCTGGGGAAGGACCAGGACAACTCCCCTCTACCTAGAGCAGACCTCTTCCTGCCCCCGCTTCTCCCCACCTGTTCCCCCAACTAAGGTGTCCTGTGGACTAGTGAAGCTGGTTGCAGTAGCAGGGGTCCACCAGGCCCCTCCCCCCCGCATTCACAGGCAGAGGAGCAAGGCGGCTCCAGCTGCTTTGCTTCCCCAGCCACTGCTTTGCTCCACTTGCTGCCAGGGAGCGCGGGACACTCCCACCCGCTCCCCCAGAGAAGCATGGCCAGGAGAACAAAGCAGCTGGGGGCCTCCTTGCTCTGTTTCCCCTGCTGCTGTTGGTAAGCGCAGGGGGGGGGGAGGGCCAGACTCTTGCTGAGGATGTCAGCTCCCCCTTGTTTGTTCCCGTGCTGGCTGCTGACTAGGCCATTGCCCCTCCTGCCCAGGAGAGGGGGCATGCACAACCCCTGGTAGCCCCCCATGTGTCGCCCCTGCCCATGAGGAACTTAATCAAAACAAACATCTGTGTACAGCTAGAGAAAAGCATATTTCATGACTTGATGCAGCAAAAATAACCAATTCAGTTATAAGATCAAGAACACATATTCCTGCTCATCCAGAAATATAATTTATGCCATCATGTGCCGACAATGTTCGTCTGCTATATACATTGGACAAACATCTCAGACACTTCACCAAAGAATCAATGCACACAAAACAGATATTAGACAGGACCACAAAGAAAAAACAGTTTCTTGACATTTTAACCAGAAAGGGCATTGTCTCGACTTGATTACCTGCATCCTGCTTCAAAGACATTTTAACACCAGACTTGAAAGAGAATCCTCTGAACTGTCATTTGTGTTTAAATTTGACACTTTACCCTGAGGTCTCAACAAAGATGCTAATTATCTTACCCATTATAAAGATAGCTTCCCCAATTATCACCTCTAATATCATTAGCTCACAGACATTTACCTCCCCTCCCTCATCCTCCCTCTGTTCTGAAATTTGCTTTGTCCTTTTCATATGTGTTCACTTTTTTGGATTGTATCCCTTTGGTCATGCCAGTTTTCTTCCACAATTTGATCTGAGGAAGTGGGTCTGGCCCACGAAAGCTCATCACCTAATAAACCAACTTGTTAGTCTTTACAGTGCTACATAGTCCTGTTTTTTGTTTCAACTAAACCTGTAAGAGTGACTCTTCATCCTCTTTCCCAAGTCCTCATGCTATTTCCTACCTCATCTCCCCTCTCCACTCCCCTTTCCTGCTCCTTTCTCACCACAACACTACCTCTTCCTCCCTTCTTGCGTTTTCTTGAGCTCCTACCTTCTTCACTGTGTCCTGAAGATAAAATGGCTACCCACACTTACCACGTTTTTCACACTGACTACGTCTCCACTGGCGCATTCTTGCGCGAAAACGGCCACCCTTGTGCAAAAACATGCTACCTTTCGACACTGGCCGCGTGTTCTTGCACAAGTAAACTGACGTTGTACTGTAGAAAATCAGGGTTTCTTGCACAAGAACTCTGACTCTCCCTCTCAGGAAGAAGCCCTCTTGCGCAAGTCGTCTTGTGCAAGAGGCCAGTATAGACAGGCAGCCAAGAAATTCTGCACAAGAACCGGCCAAACAGGAAAAAAGCCGAGTGACCGCCTGGATGCTCCGTACTCGCACTCACAACTCCTTACTTCCTGGTAACCTGAGCCCCCTTAAAGGCACATGCAGCCTGCAGAGGCCATGCGGCAGCAGCACCTCTGCCACCCAGCTCTCCTGCGTGGCTCTGCCTTGCTGCAGCCACCAGTACCACTGGGATGGCCGCTCCAGGGGGGCACCAGCAACCCGCACCCTTCGTGCAGGAGGCTCCGAGGGGCATGAAGAGGCGCACCCCATGAAGAGGCGCCTCCAGCCGAGATTGAGGCCCTGCTGGACCTCTGGGCTGATGAGGAGGCCCTCCATGACTCCCGTGCCCGTCAGCGGAACGCGGACATATTCCGATGCATGGCCCAGGAGCTCTCCCGCAGGGACATCCAGCCTGGACCCTCGAACAGTTCCAGGCCAAGGTAAAGGAGCTGCGCCTGGGCTATGTCCGGGCCACCGAGGGCCAGGGGGCAGGAGCCGATGACACCTGCCCGCATTATGACTGCCTCCATGCCATCCTGGGCAAGGTAGCACCCTAGGGACCCTCGGTGTCCATGGACACCAGCATGCGCCCCCCTGTTACCAGGCACATTGAGGTGGGGGATGAGGCGGAGCTTCCCACCAGTGCCGGGTCGGAGGAGGACAAGGATGACCAGGGAAGCACCATCACCCTGCACCTGGAAATGGTGTCAGGCAGCCTGGATGTCTCTCGGGCATCGTCGGAGGCCAGGGAAGGATCCTCTGGTGAGTGTTGCACTTTGCACTCACAAGGGCAGTGGGGAGGCAGGTGCCCGGGGAGGAAGGGGAGTGCTGGCTGGAACCAGCCAAGATCCCAGGGGCTCAGGCCAGATCCCACACCTCCCCGAAGGGTGCAGCACACAGACAACACGCCATCATGCCTGGCTGTGCGACACAGCCAGCTGCTCCTGGGAAAGACACAGTGACACAGCCCTGTGAGCGCGGCCCCCACTGAGCCCCTCGCCTGCTCCCGGCACCTCAGCTGGCCCCCCGAGGGAAGTCCCGCACTGTGGCCACACACGTCCCTGGGCTACTTGTGTGAGGGCTAGCGGGAGGGAGAGAAGGGAAGCGATCAGCCTGGCCCTAGGGCCACCTGAGTTTCGCTGCCAGGATGGTACTCTCCCGAGACACCGAGTTCTGTCCCCGAGAACATCCATCTGATGGGGATCTGAGAGCCCAGACCACGTCTGCCATACATGCTCCCAGGAACTGTGGGGATTCATCTTTCTCCCCGTCAAATTCCATTGAATAGTCCATAGAGTTCACAGCCTCCCCCCCAACAGGTTAACACAACACATGCCAAGGGGCCAGGACACAGACTGGTTGCAATCCATGGAGGAGCACCCTACTCCAGGGGTGGAGGGGGGGTCTGTATGCAAACATACAACACAGGCGGGGACCGAGTGGGCCCAAGCCACAGTACAGTGGTGTTACCTGGGCTCAGGGCATGGGGTGCAGGGATGGTGGGCAGGGCTGCCTGACCGACCCATCCTTTCCTCTCTACCCTGCAGCAGGACCAGCCAGAAGCGAGGGACCCTCTAGCACTGTGGCAGTGGCAGCACCCCCAACCTCCCAGGCACCAGGCCAGCGGGTCCGGCAGCAGGACCAACTCCTCCGGCACCACGTCCAGGCCGTTGAGCGGATTGAGGCAGCCATCACACGAAGGGTCAACGCCGACCTGGACTGGCGCCAGCAGGCAGGGGAGCACTTCCAGGTGCAGTGTGACCATCGGGCATGCTGTGCACTACGGGATGGCATTGCCCCATATACCTGCCATCCCTCCTATGCCTATGCCCCCTCCTGCTGCCGCCTTGCCCCCTCCTGCTGCACCCCATCCTGCCCACCTCCCTGGGCTGCCTGCCCCAATGTGGCCTGAAGGCCATCCAGTCCTCCGCCCCCGCAGAGGCAACCCCTCCCACCAGTAGCTCCCAACCCCACTCCCAGTTCAGAGCCCCCTCCCTCTTGTCACCCTACGTCCCGACTGTTAATAAAAAGTTCAATGGGTTGTTTGACACAAAAAACTGTATTGTTTATTGGGAGGTAAGGGGAGTGGGGGAGCTGAAAAGGGAGACAGAGGCGACCCTACTGTGGGGCCTGGGAGAACATCTCTGTCAGG
>CM057845.1:59533192-59545352 GCA_030068395.1 Apalone spinifera
CTGGGTGACAGGGCATCCCCTACTCTCCCCATCCCCCCAGCCTGGAGTCTTCCCTTCCCCCGGGCATGGAGTACTATTCCTGTGGAGCCCTAACTTAAACATTGCCTTATCTGAAGGAAACTGGGAGATCATAGTGCAGAGCTGCAGGCCACAACTCAGGCTGCCCTTTGCCTGCACCTCCCTTTTCCCCAGGTCAGTGTGAGAGAAGGAAGCGCCAGACTCTACCAGCCCCACGGGCTCTGTCCTGCGGGCTGATGTTCATGTTGCCCCAGTGCTGCTGTTGGCGCATAGCCAGTGACTGGGACAAATTCAAAAACCAATGAATTAATTGGTATAGGAAAAAAACAATTAATAGTCTTGCAGCACCTTAGAGACTAACAAAACACCTGCATGGTATCATGAGCTGTTGTGTGCACAACCCACTTCTTCACATGACTGGAGTTATTAAAGGTTCAGTTTCTAAATCAATAGGGGATGGGGGAGAGGAGAAAAAAAGGGGAAAGAAATAGCCAAGTGTCGATGCTACATGAGGGGGCTAGGGCAGGTACTAAAGAGAAGCCTTGTCTAGAGGAGGAGCAGGAGACAAACCCACAGAGCTACACAAAGTTATTCCGACCCCAGCTGTCAGGCAGCCCGGAGGAGGGGCTGGGTCACTGGGCTCCTTCCACCGCTTCCCCTGGGTTTCAGCACAGAGGTGCCCAGGACGTTTCCACACCCCGAGCAGTCTCAGCGCCCCGCAGGGCTGGGGCGGCGGGTTCAGGCCCAAGCCCGCCCATGGCCTGCCCCGTCCTGCCGCTGAACGCCGGAGACTGCGATTGCCCCTTTGCCCACTTCGCTCCCCCGCTGGGCTCGCAGGGAAAGGGCCCCCGCCCCGGGGGGACTGCGCTGGCCGCCGCCAGCCGCGCGCGAGCCTGCTTATCAGCCGCCCATCAGCTCCCGCCAGGCGCATAAAAGCCGGCGGCGCCGCCAGGGGAGAGCTCCCAGCGCGCCGCCTGCAGCCCGCCGCCCCCCTGCCGTGGAGGAAGGAAGCCGCCCGGGTCCCCATGCAGCCCGCGATGATGATGTTCTCCAGTAAATACTGGGCCCGGCGAGGGCTCTCCCTCGACTCAGCCGTGCCCGGGGAGCACCAGGGACTCGGCAGCCTGACAGTGAGTATCCCGCGCGGGCTGTCGCGCTGCAGCCGCCCAGCTCGCTAACCATTGGCTAACGTCCACCGGGCGCCTTCAGTGTCGCCTCGGAGGACGCCCAGAGTCCCAAGCTGTGCTCACAAACCTTGGCCAGGGATGGCCCCGAGCTGTAGAGGGGGGCAAGCCCGTCACACGGCGTCGCTCCGGGCAGGAGTGCGGTTTGGGCTCAGCTACTGGGGTTGCGTTTGCTCAGCATCGTAGGGGCTTTCCCCGCTTTCCCTTTGAAACGCAGAAAGTAGCAGCAACAATTGCCTCTCCCCTCCCTCCCGGCTTTCTAGTACGTGGTTTCCAAAGTAAAGCAACAGAAGATCCTGAGAACTCTCGGTTGTAATCTTTGTTCCAATATTTAAGAATAGGAATTAAAGGGCACGTGGTGATAGCAGCAAAAACAAGACAGAAGCATACAAGGCAAATAACATAACCACTAATATAGAGAGGGAAAGCAGGTAACATTATTCTTAGAAACATAGGACATGCATCTGACAAGTGGGTCTTTGCCCACGAAAGCTTATACTCCAACACTTCGGTTAGTCTATAAGGTGCCACAGGATTCCTCGCCGCTTTTGCAGATTCAGACTAACACGGCTACCCCTCTGATACTTGACATTATTCTTAGATGCTTCCAAATAAGCAATTTTTATTCAGATAGTTCATGCCACAAATAGTTTACAGACCTTGGGAACACACTTCAATTTACATATAATCATAGTGTTGGAAGAGACTTCAGGAGGTCACTGAGTCCAATCCCTTGCAGGATTGGACGGACCCCCAACTGATTCCTCCCATGCAAGGCTTTATCAAGCTGGGACTTAAAAATCTCTAGGGATGAGATCCCACCACCTCCCTAGGCAACCCATTCCAGTGCTTCACCACACTCCTATGAGTTGGTCTTCCTTTTTAATGATTAAAAATATCCAATGAAATGCTGTTTATTTAACTAGGGTTGACCAATTCCTTCTAGTTCTAATCACCATCAGGAGAACTTTTGAACAGTGGCTCCAGATAAAATAAAGCAAAAAGCATACTAAATTCCTCAGGCAATATCAGAGCGAATCACTGTATTTAGTAGCCGACAATCATTAATAAAGGAGTTTGGCTTCCATTCAGCCAGTTAGTAAGTATGTGCTTAATTAATCGCTTCTCGGCCTTTTGGCTAAGATCAAGTGTATTAACTGTGTGAGTTGTCCCAGAAAAGTCAATTGAACTAACTTGCATCTCAGAATTAGACATGTGCTTAAGTGTTTGGTTGAATCAGACAGAGTCAATAAGAGGAAAATGCTTAAGTATTTTTATAGACTATGATTCTGCAACTGATGCCCTATGGGCATCATAGTCTATCTTCACAGTGTCGGTTGTAGCTTTGGGACCAATTATTTTGAGATTATTTATAAATAGGATATATTTACACTGAATTGATAAGTCCAGCATTTTAATACACAGTGCATATTTGGCTTTGAAATATTAAAGTTTTGATTCCTCAACTGAAAGAGATACCGTAGCATGTAGAAAAAAGCACGTAGATAAAATGTCTTCTCATGTAAAAATACTATTGAAAGACATAAATTAATCTTTGTAATATGATCTGAACTCGCAGAAGATATTTTGGTATTTTCAAAGCATTACACCTACTGGTTTATAATTGTATTTCAACTTTTTATGCAAACAAATATTATCTGTATATTTTTATTTGCAATGTTAACATAGCTCATACATACTAATAATCTTTGCTTAAATAATTTATAGTAAAACAGAGAGAGGGAGAGAAAGAGAGACACACACAAACACATATACATCTCCTGTGGAAAATATGGGGCCGAACCCTCAATTGGTGTATTCAGCATAGCTTTATTGGATTCACTGGAGTTATGCCATTTTACATCAAATGTGGGTTTGATCCATTGTCTTTATAGTAAAGATGAAATATCTCTTTTTGTGCTAATACCATACATGAATATTTAAGTGCAAGCTTAGTTTCCTGCTAAATTGTATACCACATTAGTGCATCTGTGCTTGTTGCTGGCAGAGCAAGTTTTCACTAGAGCAATTAAATTGGTTAAATCCTCTACTATGATCTATGCCCATACAGACAAAACCACCCTAGATCAGGGCTACTCAACGTGAGGCCTGTGGGCCACATGCGGCCAATGGCCGTTTGTTTGCGGCCCATGGGTGGGAGCCAAAACAAAAAAGTAGTCAATATAATGGTCTTCGGTTGATAAGCATTTTATAGTTAAATTCCTGGACTGTCATTGCTCATTAAAAGTGCTGTCATATGGGTTGTGGCCCTCGGCATGTGCTGTGAGTATTAATGTGGCCCCAGGCCTTCCAAAGTTGAGTAGCCGTGCCCTAGATAATTCACAAATATTCTAATAAAGGGTTAAAACAGGGTGCAGGTTTTAATTAGTTTTGAAACTAGTTAGTTTAACTGCTTCTGCTTGTTACTGCCAATGTGCCAATGTACGCATATACGGTGTGTCTAGACTACAGGGTTTTGTTGACAAAAGTGGACTTTTGTCAACAAAACTATACCTGCATCTACACTACTGCCGAGTTCTGTTGACATAACGTCAACAGAACTTGGCAGTTTTGTCGACGCCGGTAAACCTCGTTCTACGAGGAATAACAGAGTTCTGTCGACAGAAGGCATTATTGCATCTACCTTGTCCTTTGCGTCTACACTCTCATGTTGACAAAGCGGCTTGCTTTGTCGACAGATCTGGATGTAGTCTAGACGCTCTTTGTTGACAGAAGCTTTGTCAGCAGTATCTATCGACAAAGCCTCTGTTGACAAAAGCCTATAGTCTAGACGTACCCTTAGTGCCAATGTGGACTCAGAGATGCCGAAATATATTACTCATCTCTTTACTTTCTGCCATATATGCTGTCTGTCCGAAGTATTCCAGAATGTCTAGCTTTTGGAAACTGAACTGGGAACTGCAGGCTACTTACCCAGAGGATATTATAACTTAAATGGTAAAGGACACTTCTAGTATGGACTAGCATGGTTAGTCTGTATGCACTGAACTGTCTGTAGTGAAACCGCATCAGTTAACAGATTAGTCCTTGTTGCCACAAATGGAGATTTGTTTAGAAAGGATCTGATCCAATTTTAAAAGGAGTTAATGTACAATAAGTTCAAAATACTTTGCCTGGTCAATGAGGAGTAGGCAAAATCTTATTAAAACTTCTTTTGAAAACAGAGATTGTGACTCAGGGCATATCTTCCGTTGGAATAAATTCTCAGCTCCGCTGAAGTCAGTGGAGGATCTGATGGAAACAAGGAGATGATTTTTAGAACAGGTTGAACACAGCTTTAAGTGTTTCAAGCCTTTTTAGTTGCACCCCTTTATTGCTGGCTCCCCATTCCCCAAATTGTTAGTTTATTGTTTTTATCTCAAGAACAGAATATACTAATGAACAGTTAAATTTGAAATGGACACAGTGACCGAGATAATGATAATTTTTGGTTGCAAACATCTGAAACATTTAAAAGGGGTCTTCTAATTTGCCAAAAGTGGAGAACATATGCCCTCTGACGATCTGTCTGCATTCAGGTGTCTCAAGCATGACATCCAAATCTGCTAGTCACTTTTGAAAATCTTAGCCACTATGACTAAAGCTCTTGGTATAGATGGACCACTTAGAAGCACCTCAAAAAGACTTAAGCTGTGAAGTTGATGATAATGTGCTATTGTGAAATAGGGAAGGAAACTGAATGCTAAGAGAAGTTTACAGGTGTGGGAGGCTCATCAATGTGAAAATTTGAAAGAGAAATGTCCTTTGGGGTATATGATCAGATTTATTTGGCTTGAAGCTATTTTTAAAAGATTTAGCTAATTCAAATTTCTTCTATGATAGATACAACCTAAACATATCTTCCTGTTTAATTGATATAATCAATGGATAGCTTTTAGTTCATTAAGAGCAATGAAAAATAGGTGGCAACATTAAATCTAGTGCAATGGAGAATGCAACATTTCTGTTTATGGATTTTATGGACAATTCAAATAGAGTCAAAACTGTGGGCTAGATAATCAGCTGGTGTCAATTGACACAGCTCAATTGCAATCAGAGCTGCAACAGTAAAGCCAAATGAGGAATTTTTCCATCCAGTCTTTGCTGATTACTACTGATAATAACATTGCTTAATGGGGTCATGATATTTGTATCATATTTCTGTATTAGTCTCTTATGTCTTTGACATTTGCCACAACTTGTTCTGATTTTGAATATGCTGCTTACCTTTTTTATAGTCAGGATCACTTTAATTCAGGTATTTTCTGGCAAAAGCTGTCTGTGCGAAAGGAATGTTTGATATTTTTCAACAGTGTGCATTTGAAATGAAAGCATTTTTTATCTACTTTCTTGCAGCCGAACAGAGCCAATTCTGGTAAAAATGATGAAAAGAAAGGAAATAAAGGAAGCGGCAAAAGTGAATCGGTTTCCGAAAGTGGAAAGACAGCTGTAGTGTTTTCCTTGAAAAATGAAATTGGTGGATTGGTGAAAGCTCTCCGACTCTTCCAGGTAAATATTGCAAATAATTATTATTATTATTGGAATGGGAAGGGACATCTGGCTTAATTGTCAGCTAGTGTAAACTAGTGTAGCACCACTGAAGACAAAGAAGCACAAGAAATAATACTTTCCATTTGATTATCTACAGAGTATGTAACCAGTCCAGCAAAGCTTTTAAGCATGTGTTTGACTTTGGGCATATACATAGTTCCCATTAAGTGAATGGACTGCTAAAGTTCTAGCTATTAAATGCCCGAAGCCAGCAAAGTACTGAAGCTTGTGATAAAGTTTAAAACACACGAGTCATCCCATTGACTCCCAATGTTGGTGTTGACTCCAGTAGGACTATTTATGTGCTTTAAATTAAGCACATGCTTTAGTGCAGTGTTGGAACAGGGTCTTGGTCAGCAGAATGGGAATTATGGAATATTAATATACAGTTAGGCCCTAAAACAGTTAAGTGCATATGGGCAGAGTCACTAGCACAGCAGGTAATCTATATGCTATCAGTTACAGGAGTGAGGCTTTAGTCTGTCAGCAGCTGTAGTGCCAGGGGGAATGCCACTAATGCAACTGGGTACTCGTTCAGTACCCAAGTACAAGAACTAAAATATCTTCTAGAGTTTACAACAAATAATCAGGATGGAAGTTATAAAAGATGAAAATGTATTAACCAAGGATGAAACATACCCCTATGCAGAAGGTCAGAGGAAAAACTATGTAACATGTAAGCATTGTTGGAAACTTGTGTTTGGCCCTTTGTCTTGGGGTGAATTTCACCCAGAATGAAAATGCAGTCTAGTGGCCAGGAAAGATAGACCAGATCTCTTCAGATTTGACATCCTTTAGTGGGTGGAGAGGGAGGTAGTCATAAGTAATGGATTGGTTGGCCGGTTGTGCCTCATGCAAAAGTAGAAATAATGTTTGACATCCATTAGCAAATCAGAAGTTGTGATGGGAGAGGCATTATTAATGATAAAGCCATTTTGACACCCATATTAACTGAGCGTTGTAGATCTTGCCAAGGTCATTATTCTAGAGAATCAGTTGGTCTGGACTTCCATTTTATTATTCTTATTCTAGGTCATTTATACTTAGTACAAGAAAAGTAGATGAGAAATGAAATATACTTATAATCACAAAATAAATATTGGCTTTATTTGTCAAGAGACATATTGAATAAAATGCTGTTTTTGTACCAATTGTGCTCTTAGTTGGAAAAACTAAAATATACTGAAATGAACACTGACTGAATATATTGTATCTACCTCTCATATCAATGTACCATTGTATTATCATTTTTAAAGCAACAAACACAATATCCTTTGCAAAAAATGATCTTGGTAAATCACCTTTAAATTCCCTGGGACTATTATAATAATAATAGTCATCTAATGAAAAGAATAATACATTAAACTAGCGTCATTTTCCCCTGAACATACTTCAAATTCCTGATTATGCATTTAAGTGAAGGCTGAGTATCTTTAATGTAAACTTCTATTACTTTAAAAAATATATTTAACATGTTGCCAATTATATTGTTCTAAATGAATCGTTTATGTATAGAGTCCAATGTTTCATCTTCCCACAGGAAAAACATGTGAGTATGGTTCACATTGAATCAAGAAAATCCAAGAGAAGGAATTCAGAAGTAGAAATTTTTGTGGACTGTGACTGCAGTAAGAAAGAATTTAATGAACTAATTCAGTTGCTAAAGTTTCAGACTAACATCGTAACTCTTAATCCACCAGAAAACATCTGGACTGATGAAGACGGTAAAGATGCTTTATTTAGAAAATAGTAAGCATTTCAATTTGTGAGCCACAACAATTTCCCTCTCTAATATTTTCAATTCCCCTATATCTTCCACAGAACTTGACTGCGTTCCTTGGTTCCCCAGGAAGATTGCTGAATTAGACAGATGCTCACAGAGAGTTCTAATGTATGGCTCTGAGCTGGATGCAGATCACCCAGTAAGTGTGAAATAAAGTCATGATCTTATTTGGATTTTAAATCCTAGTTGCAGGGCTATTTGTTATCTACAACATAATTTAAAAATAATGTTGCAGATATTTATTCATATTGTTCAACTAGTTGAGTTATAAGCACTATTACGAAGATTTTCAATGTAGGGGTCTGATTGGCAGCAGGTGGGTGTTCAGCACTTTATAAAAACCAGGTCCCTGATTGCATGAATGAATTCATTCAGTTTGTTGAGGTGAGAGACCCAAGCACTGAGGCACTCCAAAATCACTTTTGATCCCCATTTATACCCTGTATCCATGTTTTACAAATAGATGGAGGATAGATATTCTAAACAGTTTGGGTTATTGTAAACTTAAGTTCTGCCACAAATAAAAAATGTGGGCATGAAATAAAAATGCATCTCAAAGTGGGTGTAGGAAAACAAAGCATTTGAAAGAATGCTTGCCCTCTAACTAGGGGATCATTAGAAGGTACAGTGTCAGAGCACTCCCCAGTCTGAGCATGACTTACTGTGCTTTCTGAAATCAGTGCCAGTGTATTAGTCCCTATTTCATACACTGTATAATGCCAAAAAATACCAAATCAAAAAGTAAGGAAAGTGAGTCCTTAGTAATTATTTGGTTTCATTCTCTCATCGTTAACTTCAACATATGCCTGACCTTAAGAGTGAACTACAGTGATAGGCTGCCTAGCACAACTTATCTGTTTAGTACACACATTGTATTTGTGCCAATAGATGGGCAATCATCAAAGTGAATGGAAACCATCAAAAACTTTCCTCAACTGTTTTGGTTGGCTTGCTTCTCTTTTGGTTTTCCTAATGGGGGGGAGGGACTATATAGAACATTTGAATTTGGTAGCTGGAGGGTTAAGCATTCTGAAATCGTATCACTCACATGTATTCAAAGCATTTACAGATTGGAAAAATTACCATTACACATCTTACTACAGGTTGGACCTCCCTGGTCCGGCACTGTTGGGACCTGTCCAGTCCCAAACGAGAGAATTTGTCAGACTGGGGTGGTCTCCTGCCACCGGCCCCAAGCTCCATTGCCTACTGCTGGCAGGCTGCCCCAGCAAGCACCCTGACTCCCCCTCCTCCTCCACTCCCCCAAACTGATTGGGCTGCTTGCTCAGCTGCTGCTGGCTCCCTGGACAGCACAGAGTCCTGCCCTCGTCCGCAGGGTTCGGCCCCGCACATCCGGGGGCAGCTGTGGGGCTCTGCCCTGGCCCTGCACTCCAGTGGGCTGTTATGGGGCTCCTGCCAGCCCTGTGCTCTAGTGGGCTGCTGTGATGCTCTGTCCCTGTGCTCCAGCGGGCTGCTGTGGGGCTCTGGCCCTGGCCACATGCTCCAGGGTGCTGCTGTGGGGCTCTGGCATGGGCTGCTGTGGGTCTCTGGCTCTGGGCTGCTTCAGGGCTCAACTCCAGTCCCATGTCTCCCAGGGGCTGCTGCAGTGCTCTGGCCCTGCATTCCTGCAGGGTGCCAAGAAACTCCAGCCCTGCGCGGACCTGTGCTGCCAGGCTCGTTAGCCTGGCCCTGTGCTGCTGTGGGCTGCTGAAGCCCCGGTCCTGTGCTGCCCCCAGCCAGGGCTGCTGACCCAATTGCCCCAGCCCCATCTGTCCCTCCTGCCCTTAGGCTCCCAGTCTCTGTGGTCCAGGGTCCTGCTGGATGAGGGATGTTACCGGACCAGAGTGCGCCAGTTTTGGAGGTGCAATCTGTACCTCTAGTTCAGAGTCATGTTATGGACTAGTCATGGATTCTCCTCTGTTTTGAGGCTGCTTTACTTTGTGCCTCTGGTGCAAAGTGGTCCTATACTGTAGGGAAGATCACCTCAGTGTAGGGCATCTTTAGGGGTAAATAGCTAGCACATCCACTCCTGTATCAGCCCCTCCCTGTTGCCTGTGTGGGGAAGAGTCTGAGGAATGGCCAAGCATTATGAGGGCTTCTCTGTGCCTTGCTGCCCATTGGCTTCTTTATCTGTCCCTATGAACCCTTGATACCTGGTTTAATTTACATATGTGTAACTCCCACAATAAGCTGAAGACTGATGTATTGGACCATTCCCCTGGGCTAAGGGAGCACACCCCCAATCCTGAATCATTCTGTTCACTTATTTTTCATGGACAAGGATGAGAATCTGTATCTTTGGGAACTCCCAAATCTGCAGATTACCTTCAGCCACTTAACAGTAACTTTGCTTCAATTAGAAGCATTTCAGCCTCAGTAGGGCTCCTTCCAGCCTCACACTGATGATTGTGATGGGTCATTTAATGTTGTTTTACATTTTAAAGCGGTGCCTTCACTGAATACTTAAGGCAGGTTTCTGCAGATGACATTGATTTTATAGACAATGAAAAATACATGTGCATGACATAAAAGCACAGTACGTGTTACAATCTAGAGAAATGGGATAGATATAATTTACATCACATTTGTGATCCTACATAGAGTGCTAGTACTTAGAAATAGGGGAAAAAAATTAACTATTGGACACCTATAGAGTCTAGACTATTTCTGGTCCTGCTCTGACTCTTCTGTGGCAGAGTATAAAAGCCATAAAGGGCCAGGAGGACTACCCAGATACAGGGGCAGTCCATCACCATCATGAGTATGTCTACACTGAGGTGTAAGACCAGGGTTGAACTCACTCAAGTCTAATCCCATTTCTTTCTGCTAACCCAACACTTAGACCCTGGTCCCAGGAGTGGATGATTTTGCTACAGGGGACAAACTCTTGAGCCACAACAAACTAGATATTCTGCTGTCTGTCCCATTCTGGCTCGGCCTCCAGAACCATTTTCTTTGTTTAAAAGAGGAAAAAGGTGTCCTTCTAGTTCCACTTATTGATCCAAAGTCTGCAGCTGATTAACTCAGCACTTGCTTCACAAAGGAAATAGCCTAGGTAACTCCAGTCAGGATTAACAACTTTATGCCTGTAAGAAACCTTTTCCATTAAATGCCATACATTATAATTCATCATTGTCACTCTGAACTGTTATTCTTCATTAGAGATTCACTTAAACAATATAAAGCAGTCAACAAAAATATAGGGGAGGGAAGAGGAATAAAATGTTTTTTGGAAACTGTGACCCGTGAAGAGGTAGGGTTCATGAAATAACTTTCTTTCGGTAGATGTACGGTAGATGAGTCCTGCCAGTGGAACAAAAACAAAATGAGTCTGCCAAACATCTGAATGAGGTTGCAAGGCCTGCTGCCTTGGTCTGTGCTTCAGAGTAGGAGTCTTGAATGTGTTCACAGTCCCTTTTGTGTTCTCCCCTACATCCCCCAGCAGTACAAGTACAGGCATGTGCACACATATATGCATATACATTATAGTGGCTGCTTCCTACCACTTTGAGTGCTCTAGCTGCAGCTGCAAGCTCCATGATAGTTAGAAACCCATTTTTTTGGGAAGTTTAGGCAAGCAAGCAATTTGCATTTTAACATGTAAATATATGCAGTAGGAACAAAGAATATAGGCCATACTTACAATAGAGGGGACTCTGTCCTGGGAAGCAGGGACTTTGAAAAAAAGTTTGGGGGATCATGATAGGTAATCAGTTGAACAGAAGTGCCCAGTGTGATGCCGTGGCCAAAGAGCTAATGTGATTGTGGGATGCATAAACTGGGCATTCTTGAGTAGGAATAGACAGGTTATTTTACCTCTGTATTTAGAACTGGTGCAACCACTGCTGGAATACTGTGTCCAGTTCTGGTTCCCACAGTTCAAGAAGGACATTGATAAATTGGAGAGGGTTCAGAGAAGAGCCATGAGAATGATTTAAAGGACTAAAAAACATGCTCTATATTGATAGACTCAAAGAGCTCAATCTGTTTAGCTTAACAAAAAGGAGGTTGGGGTTACCTGAGTACCATCAATAACTATATATGTGGAGAACAATTGTTCAGTATTGGGCACTTCAGTTTAGCAGAGAAAGGTAGAACAAGATCCAATGGCTGGAAGTGGAAGCTAGACAAGTTCAGACTTGAAATAAGGCAGTTTTTTTAGTGAGGATAATTAACCATTGGAACATTTTACCAAAGATCATGTGGGATTCTCTAGCACTCATAGTTTTAAAGTTGAAATTGAAGGTTTTTCTAAAAGCTCTCTCTAGAAATTGTTCTGAGGGAAATTCTCTGGTCTATGTGGTACAGGAGGTCAGACTAGAAGATCACAATAGTCTCTTTGGTTTGGGAATCTATGGATTGAGGCTATGTGGACCAACAGCTGTTTGTCTATCATTTTTGTGGGTTTTGTCCATGCACAGTGATGGGAGAGTGGTATTTTTTCTGGTTATACTATTGCCCAGTTGAGTGGGGCAAGTGCAAATATACTTTCTGGGCTACTATGCCTGTTTGAAATTAAATTTAAATCCATTCCAATCTTTCCCTGAAAGTGAACATTTGTTACTTAGCCTGAAAAAAAAGCAAACATGATTCTGGGATGCATTAATAGGTGTGTTGTGAGCAA
>CM057845.1:59545452-59561810 GCA_030068395.1 Apalone spinifera
TGAGGGCAGGGGACTGGACTTGATGACCTCTCGAGGTCCCTTCCAGTTCTAGTACTCTATGATTCTATGAAAACTGAAATGTGTCTGAGGCTATGTCTACACTGCGGCGGGTTTTCGGGATACCAGAGGTATCCCAAAAAAACCCCGCCGCGTCCAAGGAACACATTTGTACTTCTGCTATTTTTTGCGGAAGTGCAAACGTTCTCTTTTGGAAGCTCCTGTATTCCTCCTTCCACGAGTGACAAGGAGGGGGAGTGACAGTTCAGAGTGACAAGAAGGGGGCTTCTGTAAGAGGGTTTTTTTCCGACATTTGGCCCAGTCTAGACGGGCCAAATGTTGGAAAAGCCTCTTCTGACAAAAGAATCGGGAAAAACTACGCAAAATGTGGAGCGCGTTTTGTGTAACTTTTTCCGACAAAACCTTGCAGTCTAGACCTAGTCTGAGTGTTTTTGTGTATAAAGAAGAGATGTTACATGTTGTTTTGAATAATCTAAAGTAGTATAGAAGCACAGGTGTGTATGTTATACATACCACCCTCTGGACTTGATCCTCAAAGAAAATAAGTCAGTTACAGCTACAGTAATAGGGATTAAGCTGAAGATGTAGTTGCCCACTTTTTACCCAGGCCCACCCCTCTCGAGCCCACCTGGCAAACTAGCCCTAAAGAAGGACCAGGGGGCTGGGGCTAACCCTGTTTCGACCCAGCTTTCCAGCCAGGCAGCAGGGCTGGGACTTGCCCTGCTCCACTTGCTCCCCTCCATCTTGTTACTGCAGCTTGCTCTGCTCCGCCCCAGTGCTTGCCCCACTCTGCTCCGGCTCTCTAGCCAGGGAGCAGGGCTGGGTGTTACCTCCAGTCTCTCCTGTCCTAATCCCTCTGCCCTCTATTCTTGCCCACCCAACATGAAGTTGGGGCCATCCAAGTGGGCCCTTCTGCCTATGCCACTGGCTCCTGCTTTATCTCCAGAGGTTTTTTGTTCGGTCCCCAGTGTGATAGTTAAGATGGTGCCTATCACAGTAGCATCTTCAAAAGAAGCCCTTCATGAATTCAGTTTTCAAGCCATTAAAGAAGTGTGACGTATGAGTCAAGAACTTAGCTTCATGCTTGCTTGAGAAAGTCATGAAGGTGTTTGGGTAGCCTGAAGTTGTCATAGGTAGTTTCCCCATGTTTAATATTTTTGGCTGTGTGATGGCATTAGTACACAGAGCACTTCTCCTGGAAATGTTCCTTTTTGGAACATTAGGCTTTTTTCCCCACACAGTAAAATAGAAGCTGATAATCAGAAATCAATATAATTAAGCACTAAATAGATACTTTTATGATTTCTTTAAAAATTCTTTCAGCTGATTTTCTTTCTCTTTGTTATAATTTAGTCTCTTCTTCCTTCTTAAGGGATTTAAGGACAATGTATATCGACAGAGAAGAAAGTATTTTGTGGATGTTGCCATGAATTATAAATAGTAAGTACTGGTATAATTCTTTACTGTGTTGCTAAGTTAGAAAAAATTTACACTCCACTTAATTCTGTTAGCATGAAGTTTTGCAACAGACAAATGAGCTATTGAACTTTGACCAGTTTAACATATTCTATAGATGACAAACCTAAAGCATGAAATCATGTAATTTTTCAGCAAGTGAGGCATTTAGACACAAAGTGCTGCATTTTCATCATTATGTTCCTGGCTAGTTTAATGTAAGGAGCTATTTTACAAATGTTTGCATATCCTATGATGAAATGAATCCACATACAAGGGACACAGACACCTCCTATAGGTGGCCTAAAATCCAGGTCTCTTAACTCCAAAACACAGGTCTCTACTACTTCAGCCAAAAAAGAATTTCCTCACTACACATGAAACCCCTTTCTTTCCTCTGGAATAGTCACTAGAGGGCATTAGCTTACAAAGGGTTTACACTATTAGAGCTGGCTGGGAAGTAGTTTTTCATCAGAAGATGCTGAATTGTCCAAAATGAAGTGTTTCGTGGAAATATTTAGATTTTTATGAATTTCTGCCCCAGCCAGATGTAGGCTGCATGACAGGAAGTCTGGAAGCCTTGAGGCCCCAACAGGAGGTTCCAACTAGAGCCTGGAAGTACTAGTGTCATTGACTCTGAAGCAGTCAGCATGGTGGAGCTGCCTTAGAGCTGCAGACTGTAGAACAGGAGTCACCAACCTGTCAATTGGGATCAATTGGTCGATCCTGGAGCCTTAGCCAGTCAATTGCGACCTCTGGGCCACTGAAATCCAACAGCACACCAGGGCTCAAGACAGGCTGCCTACTAGCTTCAAGCTCATCTCTGTGCTCTCATCACCTATTAAACCATCTTGTTAGCCTTTAAAGTGCTACATAGTTTTTCCTTTTGTTTTGGATAAAGGGAGATAGCGTTTCTGCAAACTGCCTGTGCCTGCAGCCCCATTGGCTGGCTCTGGGCCAAGGGGAGCTGTGAGGACAATGTTGGGGGCAGTGTGCGAAGGCAAGCTGTTTCCCTCCCCTCAACAGCTGCACAGAAACAAGCAGGTAGCCATCAACTTCTGGGAGCGATAGGGAGTCATGGCAGGCAGGCAACCTGTCTGAGCCTTGCTATACTGCCTGCCGGGAGCCACTTGTGATAAGCACCTGCTCCTGGCCAGAGCCTACACCTTACACCCCCTCTTGCACCCAGGTCCTAGCCCGGATCCCTCTACCAAAGCCCCTGCTCCATCCCCTCCTGTACCCCAACACTCTGCCCCAACCTGGAACCCCTTCCCAGAGCCAGCACCCCCTCTTGTACTCCAACACTGCCCTAGCCTGGATTCACTTCCTGCTCCCAAATTCCCTCCCAGAGCTTGCACCCATCACCCCTTCCTGCTCCCAAAAGACCTGTCCCCAAGCCTGCAGCCCCTTTACAGCCCAGTGAAGTGAGTGAGGGTGGGGAAGGGCAAGTGACAAGGAGAGAGGCAATGGAGTAGGTGGGGTAGGGTAGGGGCGGGGCCTCAGGAGGGCCAGCATAGATGCTGGGTTGTCTTGAAATTTAAAAAATTATGTTGGGCCTAAAAAAGTTGGATACCGCTGCTCTAGAAGCCTTTAGGGCGCCAACGCAGGCAGGCTCAATACAGGGGTCTCAAGGCTTTCACATTCCCAGCCATGAAGCATGAAGCGTGGCAATGCTGGAAGCTGTGGTGGCTCAACTGCTCCCATGCAAACTCATGGGATGCCCTGGGCTAGTCCCTGAGGAGCTGGTGGCAATACAAAGAGTTTCCAAATCAGGACAGCTGGTTGCTCTTTTTGTTTTTGTTTGTTTGTTTGTTTGTTTGTTTAGCAAAATCAAATGAAAAGGTTTTGATTTTTCTGGAATGAAATATTTTTAGAATTTTCCAAAAGATTTTAGAATCTTCCAAGAGAATTTTGAAACTTTGGGTGTTTGTTCTGAGTCAGAATGTCCTGTGGAAGGGACATCACAAATTTCAACCAGCTGTATGCACCATGCACTTGCCTAATTAGACAAACTTTATCCCTTTCACTTGGGATTCACAAGAGCTCAACTCCTACTGCTCATCTGGAGAGACTGTCTATGCTACAGACAACCATCACAGTTACAAAATGAATCACACTCACATCTGCAGAACTGGGAGTAGAATACTGATACTTAGTTCCCAAAAAACTGCCTAGGACTTGTATGAAAGGAGATCACTGTTAGCTGGTACTGGGGAGGCTGCAGAGATGGTGCACACAGTCTTTGGGCAAAGGGAGAGAAGAGGAAGAAAAGATTTACACTACATCTCTAACCTATTAATAAGTGCCAGCCAGTTTGCTGTATTTGGAAAATGAGCCCTCAAGGGCAAGTAGAGGAAAACAGAGGGGCATATGTATTGGGTGAGGGGTGATAGCTATATGCCAGCCCCAAAGCGAGAGAGAGAGAGAGAGAGTGCCAACATATAAGGCCAGAATATACAGCAAAAATGGGGAAATGGACAGTTACAAATTAATTTAAAAAGAGAGAATGAGGTTTGAGGCTGCTGATTGGGAAAAGAACTTCTAGAAAAGAATAGATGTATGTGAGAATTATCGAAGAGGCAAGAGGAATCCCACTGGAGGTTGGTACCACATCTCTGAGTTTATCAGAACTGTGAAACAGCAAAGCGAATACTATAATCCACAGAAGTAAGGGAAAACATTAAATTGTATGGTACAAAGAAGGAAAACAAGCCATTCCAAAGCTTACATTAACCGGTAAGCGACAGAGGAGCAAGCAAGCCTAAACATGCCCATAGATTTCTGTGTCTGCAGAGGAACATGATACACACTCACTGGGGTGCCTGTATCACTACCTAGGATTAAAACAAGCTGTTAGAAATGTTACCTTGTTCCCACATACACAGCTGAAAGAACATTCCTGAGGTACAAGAGACAGAATTGCAAAATGTTTGTGAGGAAAAAGGCCTGGTTCTTAATTTCAGCTATCGTTAGAACATAGACTGGGGCATTAGAAATATCTTAAATCCTGCACTGGCAAGAGGATTTATTTAATACTCTGAGATTGGATGCTTCAGCTATTAACTGATGCTAATTTGATGTTAGTCAAGTGACAGCTCTACAGGTAATGCATTTGTTTGCTTGCAGTGTGGGAGACGGCCACATTCAAAGCTTGTCTTGTAAGATCTATTTTATACCTTTATAAAATACAGAAAATGATAGATCTGACTTTAGCAGGTGCATACAACCGTCAATTACAGTAGTTTAGTACAAAGTTTTCACAGGTTAAAAGTCAAGTTGCTGGGGCAAAGAATACAGTAGTTTAAGCCTGATCAAAATCAATAGAATTATACCAATATGCAACTAGGGCACATGAGAACAGAATTGGGGGCCTTTTATCATCCTCCTGTAGTTGATAACCAGTGGAATCCTTGTTGTTATGGTTTTTTTTAAACAAAAGTTTGCTAGGACCAGATTCTGCTTCCATTCTCACAAAAAATGTTCTCATGAAAAGGCTCAATCTTGCTTCAGTAGGAGTCAGGATTTAGCCCACACTTTTATATTTATGCCTCATTCTGTTTTGTTCCAGATCAGTTACATTTTGACATTTCTTTTCACTTTTCTCTTGTTTCCTCCTTATATTTTGGTGGCATTTCCTCTCCTCATTCTCCGATATTGGAAGCTAATGAGACAATACTAAGTCCATTCTTAAGCAGTCTTTTCAGGAAATTTCCTAGAGGGCCAAATATATTTGGGTCTTGCCTTTTCTGTATCAGGTATATTATTTTGTTACAAGTATCAGAGGGGTAGCCGTGTTAGTCTGAATCTGCAAAAGCGGCGAGGAGTCCTGTGGCACCTTATAGACTAACCGAAGTGTAGGAACATAAGCTTTCGTGGGCAAAGACCCACTTCGTCAGATGCATCTGACGAAGTGGGTCTTTGCCCACGAAAGCTTATGCTCCTACACTTCGGTTAGTCTGTTTTGTTACAGTTATCTGCAAATACTTTGTTGCTATCCGGACAAGTGGATGAATGAAATACTTCATATCTTGTTCCCCACCAACATGTAAAACTCATCCACAAATAAAATGCCTTTCAGCTCCTAGGATCAAGTGACCATGGTCTAATTAATATTTAAATCACTAACTAAGATCTTCTGCAGTGATTCACAAACTGCGAGCCATGTATACTTGGTGTAGGCTGCCTTGCTCCCTTATTTCCACATACTAAGTCACAAATCCATTAGTTATTTCCTTAATGTTACTTTTCCATGTAATTATTGCACATTCTTTAGTCTCATTGACTTCAAATGAGACAAGAGTGAATTAGGATTTGTTTGACGAGTGTCCCTGTTTTTGAACCCTAGCACTCTCTGGGCGACTGTATTGGAGCCAAGCTCCTAACAACATGCTAGGTTCCTTGGGATTCAAACACTGCACTTTAAACACTGTCCCAATATCAAACAGACACTCACAGTGTATCCAATGTCTTGGTGAGGCACACATCCCACAAAAGTGTGCATACTGCAAGAAATTGTCAGCTAGATTCCTTAATACTGGGGTTTTCAAAGTTGGGTCATGGGCCCACTCAGATAAGGCACTGGCGGGCATGAGATGGTTTGTTTATCTAAGCGTCAATAGGGCAGAGCCCTTCAGCTCTCATTGGCTGCAGTTCATCATTTGTAGCCAACAGCAGCTTGAAAACCCTGCCTTAAAACTAGAGACCTATGACTGAATCTCCTCCTAATTTAGAAATTCCTCAAGCTGTCCTCAGATCCTGAGACTAGGTCTCTTTCATGAGAGATGTCTTCAGCAGCGGTCTTGGACAAAGGACCCCATTTGCCACCTGCAAAATCCAAACAGCTTTCAAAACATAGGTTCCCAACTTTATCTCAGAGTGAACACTTAAAGAAGCAGCATTCTCCAGGCAAAAAATTCAGCCCTGGTACTGACGGCACCATTTACCTTGGACCGAGAAGCACTGGGAGCATCGGGTATGCAGATATCCTGAGGGACAAAGGCAAAGGAATTGCAAGACCCTATCACTGGTGCGTGAGCTAAGAAGCAGCTATCCGGCTACCATTGACACTGAAGAAGTTGGCACCTGCTTCCTGCAAGGCAGTGTCAACAACTGCCGGCACACAAATGGAAGCACCTTCAGCTCCACTGGTGCAGACAGCCATGTGCACCCCAACACTGCTTATGATACACACTGAGTTAGCACGAACCTTGGTACCTGGGACACCATTGTTCAGTACGCATGGTACACCAGTCCACCCTCACCTAATCTGGTCTTGACACTGGTGAGTTCAGCACTGCCATTCTCATCAGATGAGGAAGACGAGATGGAAGTGACACCACATGTCACTGTTCCCCAAAGAAACCTCAGCAAGCCTCATCATTTTCACCCCAACAGTGGCAACCTTTTTTATGTTTTGGTCAAGGGTTCAACAACTCTCCCGCCAATTCAAGGTTGCGAAACCTACCATCTATTCAGTCACTGCCTGTTACCATATTACCCCATCTGGTGCAGTATCACCTCTGACGGATGGGTCCTAGAAATAATCCTCAAAGGTTATGCCATCCTGTGACGGTTTTAGTTCGGGGAACGAGCCTGCGTCCCCCCTTCGGGGTCGCGGCCCAGCGAGCCCACCGTCTGTCCTTTCAGACTTTAGTGTTTTCAGGGGCGCGAACTCCCGTCGGCCCCCTCCCCTCAAAAGGGGTGGGGGGAGAGAACGGGGCTCTGCGAGCCCGGTGTTCCTGGTCCTTTTCCCGGGGTGTCTCAGTTCGACCCCCTCACAGGTCTTGGGGGGGGTGATGCCTCCCGTCCCCTCCTCGTTCCTTCTACGTGAGTGGGCCTTGTGTCATGGAGTAATCCGGGGGGTGGAGCTAGGGGGACCCGGGCCTACCCTCTTCTCCGTGTCTCAGCCCGGGGCCCTAAGGGCTTGGGTGCTAATCCCTCACCCGGCTGAAGGGGTTCCGACCCGAAGCGCGTCAGCCCACGGGCACCAAAAGGGCCCTGCCCTGGGCTGCTTCCTAGCCCGCCCTGAGGTTGCGGCCCCCGTGTCTGAGACATTGGTCCTTACCTCTTCTTCCTGTGTCCCGGCGTCTCTGTTCCAGAGTCCTCCCGGTGACTTGCCCGTCCTACTCCATCGGGGGGGCGAGGGATTGTCTCCTGCGCATCCCTCCTCTGGCTCTGGCTTGTGGCCTCCTTTTAAACCTCCCGCCAGAGGTTGCGTCAGCGCCCCTACCCCCGCCCCCGACGTCGCTGGCGTTATTGCATCGGGTCACGGGGTGGAGTCACGCCCCGGCGTCCTCCATCGGAGCCACGCACGTCCAGCCTGGCCCGCCGGCCGGCCTGGTCCCCTGCGGCCACAGAACCCCGCCCTCCATGGCGTTCGGCAGACTAGTCCCCTCTGCGGCGTGCCGGCGAGGCGGGCCCTCCTGGGCATTCTTCCGGGGCCGCTGCCCGTCCCGCTCTAGTGCGGGCCGCTGCCAGCCCTTCACACATCCCATTTACCTCTGCCACATCTACCCACCAACCTTCAAGGACCCTTCCCACAAGACTCTGTTACAAGAGGAAGTCACTCATCTATTACACCTAGAAGCTGTGTTGAGAAGGTGCCACTTCAACACAGGGGAATGGGATTCTACTCCTGCTATTTTCTCACACCAAAGAAAAGTGGGGGTTGGAGGTTTATCCTGGATTTACGTCAATTGAATAAATTGCCATCCACATTTCAAGATGGTAACAGTGGCAACAATAATTCCACTTCTAAAAGAAGGAGTTTTGCTGTCATCCCTGGACCTTCAGGATGCTTATTTTCATATTATACACCTGGCACACAGGAGATTCCTTTGTTTCATGCTTACCACTCAAAACTGCCAGAATGAATTCTACCATTTGGACTCACCATAGTACCTAGAGTCATCACAAAAGTCTTTGCGGTCACGGCTGCCCACCTAACAAGTTGGGCATAGAATATTCCCATACCTTGATGATTGCCTAATAATGGCATCGTCCCTCCAAGAGGCGACAACCACCAGACTCACTGTGCATCTACTGACCACTGTAGACTTCCAGATAAATTACCAAAAGTCCCTTCTTGTTCCAACTCCACAGCTGGACTTTATCGGAGCCCAACTATACTGTATAGAAGCGAGGGTAAAGGTCCCTCAACCATGTTTTCACACCTTAATGGACCTAATTGCAACAGTCACATGAAGTCCCCAAGTAAAAGTCAGACAATGTCTCCAATTATTAGGGCACATCACAGCCACCACATTTGTAGTTAAACATTCAGGACTGTACATGCAGTGCCTACAGGGATGGTTATAAAGCTCATACAAATACCACAAACACTTACTGCACAAACTACTAAACATGCCCTCCAGAGTTTCCTTCAATGGTGGCTGCAACCAATGGATGTGTGCACAGGAATCCCCTGCCAACAACAAACCCTCTCAGCCACAGTAATCACAGACACATCCCTCAAGGGGTGGGGAGCCTACATCTCACACCACCCAATTCAGGGACGATAGATGATAGCAGAATCTACTTTATAAATCAATGTTCTAGAGCTCTGAGCTGTAAGAGAAGCATGCAAACATTTTCTACTATTAATACACCACAAAACTATCAAGATCCTCACAGACCTCATGGAGTGCGTTTACTATATAAACCAACAGGGCAGAGCATGATCCTACCCATTATGCATGAAAGCCATACGTCTATGGCAATGGTGCATAGCCAACCAAAAAGACATCTTTGCAACATATCTTCTGGGAATACAGAATAGCATCGCGGACTGCCTCAGCAGACACTTCCACCAGAACCATCAAGATCATCAATTCCAGCTCCCTGCCCAAAGCAGGACCAATCCCAACTAAATTAACCCAGCCTGGGTTTTGTCAAGCCGAGACTTAAAAGCCTCAAGGGATGGAGATTCCAGCACCTCCCTAGGGAACCCATTCCAGTACTTCACCACTCTCCTAGTGAAATAGTTTTTCCTAATATCCAACCTAGACCTCCCCCACTGTAACTTGAAAACTGTAACAAAGAACAGGCATTATTCTTTGTAGAATGAGGTTTACAGAAGTCGCAATAAGTCGTCTGCTATTTTGAAATTATTTCAAAATAACGGAATTGCTGTGTAGACACTTGCATAGTTATTTTGGAATAATGGCCATTATTCCGAAATAACTTTGCTGTGTGAACACATCCTTAGCAACTATCTCCATGTGGCACCATAAAATCAAAATATACACCACTTTTACACATCCAACTGCCAAGTGTTTCACGAAAGGGCTAAATAACACTTCCCCACTATTAAAACAACCTTCCCTGATGTGGGACCTCAATATGGTACTTCACATGCTCACAGGCAAACCATTTGAGCATCTAGCCACCTGCACCGTATCATATCGCTCAATGAAGATATCCTTCCTCATTGCAATTACTATAGTCTGAAGAGCAGGACAACTAGCTGCCCTCATGGCAGACCTCCCCCCCTTTATATGCTATTCCAGAAAGATAGTCATTTTAAGATCCCAGCCCAAATTTTTCCCGAAAGTAGTCTCACCCTTTCACTTGAATCAACCCATTTATTTAGCTGTATTCTTTCCAAAGCTGCATACAGGCAACCAGGCAGGCGGTGTGCCACTCCCTCGGTGTGCAGTGAGCACTTGGCTTTTACCTAGAGAGAATAAAGACATTTAGGAAATCCCCATGTCTAATTTTCTGTATTACTCAGTAATCCACAGGAGTGACAATATCTAAACAAAGACTCTCTAAATGGATCTCTCAATGTATACAATTATGCTATGAACTCAACAATATCCCTGCTCCCCAAACAGCCCACACAAACTCTACCAGAGTTGTTTCCACATGTTGGACTTTCCTCAACAACATTCCCGTCACAGACATCTGCAGGGCAGTGACATGAACATCAATCCATGCATTCACAAAGCACTATTCAATAGAGCAGCATTCCTCAGTGAACACTCACTTTGGACAGTCTGTTTTAAAAACAATACCACATAGATAATGAAACCCTGACTTCCACAGCAAGACAATACTCCACAGTCACCTAATGTGGAGCACCCATAGGGACACTTCTCAAAGAAGAGAGGGTTACTCACTCTGTGCAGTAACTGAAGTTTTTCAAGATGGTTGTCCCTGTGAGTGCTCCATGACCCATCCTCTTTCCCTCTGCTTCAGATCAACATGACTATCCAGGGTAGAGAAGGACTGAGGGATGGTTGATGGCGCACAGCAGTTAACTGCTGACATGGATGCAAGATATGTACCACGTGTGTGTTGCCACCCAGATTACTACTGCTAAAAATCTTTGACTATAAGCACTGGATGCCAAAACATCTAATGTGGAACACTCACCAGGACAACCATCTCAAAGAACCTCAGTTACTGCACAAGGTGAGTAATCCTCTCGTCAGGATCTGGCCTGGTAAAAGAAAAGCTAAAGTTAGCCAAACTCTCAGTGTTGCTATCAGAATTTTCTTCTCTTGTCATATGCTGTTTTGTTCTCTGCTTTTTCTTATTCTGAAGATTACAGAGTACCCTTATTAGTCTTGCTAGTGCTACTGTGATTGATTTAGTGAATTTCTCTGGCGTTAATGGTATCTGTTCCTTCACATACAAATATAACACTTCCATACTTTTAATTTTGTCTTGCCAAATCAGGCCTATATTTTGAATTCATTACCATCCCCAGGAGTTAGTAATTTTTCTGCACTACCTACAAATACCTGCTGTGTTGTAATTTTCTTGTCACACAAGCTTCCAAGACAAACTAATTCCAATCACATTCTAATTTTATTTGTAATAGTTCTAAGTCCTAGCACATAGGGGAAGGAACATACTAATTTCATGTTCTTTTCAATTTTATGCATCCCTTTTTAGATTTTTCATTTTTCTTGGTTATATCTGCTTTGATTATTTAAGTAAAGAAATTGGTAGAAAAAACAACATGGCAGGGAAAAAATCCTTCATAACTTTTTTACAGGCTGTTTTAATGTTTTTATATAAAACTAATAAGTATACAGTGGAGAAGGAGAGAGGAAATTTTTATCTTGTGATTAGTTACAGAATACATTTTCTCTCTTGCTTACATTCTCTTTCACTGTTGCCTATTCACATTTTTTACATAGATATGGACCTACCAAATTCTGTAGGTTGGTCTGACCTAGCTGTCTGGGTAGCATAAGTCTGCGCAGAAGCTTGAAGATGTAATTCCCAGTTCCGACATACATACATACATACATACATACATTATCTCTTTCCAAGCTAGTCTGCTTACAAATAGCAGTATGGCCGTGATGGCACAGGCAGTGTGGTATGGGTTAGCTGCCAAAGTACAATTGAGTACGGTCAAGATTCTAGGTATGTATTAGGATGCTAGCCAGGAACTAGTTTTGAACTTAGACATGGATAAAATCTTGGTAATTCTTAGTAATCAATTGGAGTAAAGCCTCCAGTAAAAGTAACAGAAGTAAAAGTTCAACAACTCATAATTCAGGTTTGAGGCTACCCTGTTCATTGTACAGATTGCAGATTCATAATGTACCACCACTTTCGTTCTGGTGCAGGTGTAACATTCACCTAGTGTGGTTCACTGTCCCATGTAGTGGCACTTAAACCACCTAAAGCAAGAGCTGAGAGCAAGGGAGCTCTACAGCCTAAGCTGAGAGCCAGCTGGCTTTATCGGTCAAGAAGTAGAGGCTCCTATACTGAGGTCCTAGGTTCAAATCTGCCCTGTGATGGTTACACAGGCAGCTTGTGGGGCTCAGAGCCTGGGGCTGGAGAGGCTGAAATGGAAGATCACAGTGAGATGGAATTATTTGTATGTGTGACCTATAGATGTGGTAGAGCAGGCTCAACTCAGAACTAGTTTCACTGATCCTCCTGCTGAGGAAATTAGTGTCATGATGAGATGGAAAGAGGGAGGAAGGAAAGAACGGACTCCTGTAGACAGGATGCACCTTCTGATAGGGAATTTAAAGGTGAATGAACCTTAATTCAGGGCCTAATGAATTAGTTGGGACAATAAGTAAATTAAAACACTCAAGTTATAAACCTCCCAAATTCTTGGCTTTGTTGAATCACAAAGCAGATATGAAGCTAGATGATGCTTCCCTTTTTGCAGGGAATTGTTTAGTGATGTTGCTAGATCTGTGCCAACTCCTCCCTCATACTTCCCCAGCACTGAGTGTGGCTAGTTAAAAAGGGACATGTCTAGATAGAATGGACCCATTGCAGCAGATGGTACTTACAGCCCCTGTTGTGCTCTTCAGGGTCAGACTGGCAATCTGAAGATGGGTAGGGTAGGGTATGCCTTACACACATTTGAATGGTGTCCTCCATCTTAAATTGAACTGGATGCCAGATGGCTAATTCTGAAGGTGTGACCCACATGATAGAGACAAATTGATACAGCTTGTTTAAGGAGAATTGTGTCTCTCTGATCTTTTAGAGTTCTTTGTCCACATCCACAAAAGAGTGGACAAAGGAGATTTGGTAGATTTAATTGTTTAGAATTTAAGTCCCTTGCAAGGGACTACTAGATAAATGAGCCCGGAGGTGATGGATAAAATTCTGTCATCGATCAGAAATTGATTGAAAGAGGGGGAAAAAAAGGAACTTGTGATATTCATGCAATCAGATATGAAAGAATATGTGGCCTCACATTCAGAAATACACAGTTTGAAGTGCAAGGAGTCCTTTCTGATATCACAATATATGCATTATAAATATAGAACAAAAACAATTTCAGGGAGCTTCCCAATAATATTTGTATATGTCTCAATAGAAGGTTTGATTTCAAGTTTTTATTATTTATATAGGACCACTAATGCACACAGTTATTTACTGATGTAGAAATAAACAAAAGACACATGGTAGTGATGTTCCCACTCAGAAGATTTTACTGTCTAAAATCAGTTTAGCAACTGTGTTGTGTGTTAAGAATATTTCTCCTCTTTTTTAGTGGTCAACCGATTCCCAGGGTGGAGTATACAGCCGAAGAAATTAAAACATGGGGTACAGTATTCCGGGAACTCACCAAACTCTATCCCACTCACGCTTGCCGTGAATATTTAAAAAACTTCCCTTTGCTGACCAAGTATTGTGGATATAGAGAGGATAATGTACCTCAACTGGAAGATGTTTCTATTTTTCTTAAAGGTAAGGTTCATGTTTAGTTTTTGTATAGCTGTTATATCATGGAAAAATGTTATCTTCTCCTAGGACCTAATCCAAAATCCACTGAATAGAAGAACCTCAATTGACATAAGAAGATTTTGGATTAAGCCATTTGTCAACACATACACTGTTGCATTGTAATGTTTTCCACAGGAAGGAAATCGTTGGAGTGTATGATAGTTATTTTAACAGGAATATATGAAGTTCAGAGAAGTGGCTTGGTAACATACTTGTACACCACATACCGTATCTGCTGTATATTTGAGAGAGTTTCTGTATGTGTTCGTCCTTCTGTCTGTCTTTGAGTCTGTTTGTTTGTTCAAGAACTCCTCCTAAACAGTAAGATCTAGGACCACCAAATTTGATATGCCGTTTCCTCTTATCATAACTTAAAGCAAAGTCAGGTTTTGGTTGTGCCAGGACAGCCATCAGCTGCCCGCACCACCTCCCCTGAGCCACCCTCACACCTTCCAACCCCCTGCCTGACTCCTGAACTTCTACCCCTAGCCCTGACTTCTGCACTCCCCTTCGCCAAGTACAGATAGCTATGTTGTGGTAATGAATGCAGTGAGGAATACTGCTTCTCCTGTAGGTTCGCCTAGTGGGAAGGAAGAAGACAGAATTTTAAATGTTGAGACAGTAGAATTTTAAAGATGGCTTCAAGCACAGCAGATGCTCATTGTTCCTCTATTAAGCATGAGACTTCCAGAACCAAAAAGACCTTTGTGAAGAATAAGGGGCCCTTAAGATAGCATGTATATGTTTCACACTTGCTCAGAAGGGAGCTATGCTAGAAGGAAATTAATAAATGGAGGAATATGCAAAACTACTACCTAGGTCTGTGGTTTTATAATTTGGAATGTTGCCCCTGGCTCCTGGTTCATGATATTGTCTGTGTCTATGGCAAAGGTTATGGATAGTGGGCATGCACTTTTCCAGATATGTTTGAATATTCCCAAATGAACTTTGCAGGATTCTAGTACAATTCTGAAATTTTGATTTTGAAATGCCAGGCCTGGTGTTGAGCTACGCCCTCGCCCTGCACGATGCGATGGACTGAGAGTCAACTAAAGACTTGGACTACTGGGGCCAGGCATTTTTGGGTGCATGGGGTTAGGAAACGTTAAGACAGCAGGATGGCAGGTAAAGAAGGGGGGGGAGTTACGACGGTGAGCCCACTGCCTACCAATCATCATCTTGCTACAAGGACAAATGCAAAGTACTCCACTTAGGAAGGAACAATCAGTCTCACACATACAAAATGGGAAGCGATTGTCTAGGAAGGAGTATGGCAGAAAGGGATCTAGGTGTTATAGTGGACCACAAACTAAATATGAGCCAACAGTGTGACGCTGCTGCAAAAAAAGCAAACATGATTCTGCAATGCATTAACAGGTGTGTTGTGAGCAAGACACGAGAAGTCATTCTTCCACTCTACTCTACGCTGATTAGGCCTCAGTTGGAGTATTGTGTCCAGTTCTGGGCACCTCATTTCAAGAAAGATGTGGAGAAATTGGAGAAGGTCCAGAGAAGAGCAACAAGGGGCTGTTAACAGGGAGTTGGGAGAGGGAGTTGGGAAGGGGAGTGGGAAACGGGTAAGATAACACTCACCATTCCTACATCTTTTCACTACACTCCTTCCCTTCAAGGAGGCATTTAATAACAATTGAGGAATCTCTCAGAAGGAAGGCAGGTATGGATGGTGATAGGTCTGCTGTTGTTACCTGCACAGCATGTGCCATGTTTGTCTTCCTCCCAGAAGAAAGAAGGGATTTCCTCTGCACTAAGTGCAAGCTGGTCACCATTTTGGAAGAATAAATTAGAGGACTGGAGGCCCAAGTATCGACCCTACATTCTATCAGAGAGGATGAATCCTCGATAGAAGGCAGCCTTTAATCCTGCAGGCATAGCAGGCTGAAGAACCAGTCAGGGCAGTACAGGACAAGGAAGAAAACTGGCAGCATGTAACCTCTAGAAGGAGAAGAAGGCCAATTCAGGTATCCCCAATTCCTATAGAGGTAAGTAACCACTTTCAGGCTCTCTCCACAGGCACTGTGGTGGAGAAGGCTTTGGCAGGGACCTATCAGGAAGAAATCAGAAGGGAACACCATCTACCGGGAGGCATGGGATGCGTAGTCCTAGGGATGGGGGTTCCACAACCCCCAATCCCCGCCAAAATAAGACGGGTGGTGGTGGTCGGGGACTCCATCCTAAGAGGGACTGAGTCATCTATCTGCTGTCCAGACCTGCAGTCTCGAGAAGTGTGCTACTTACCAGGAGCTCACATTCAGGATGACCAAGAGTCTTCCAAAAGTGATTAAACTAAAAGTCTTCCACTTTTGGAAGACCAAGAGTCTTCCAAAAGTGATTAAACCTTTGGATCGCTACCCCTTCCTGCTTCTCCATGTAAGAACTAATGATACGGCCAAGAATGACCTTGAGCGGGTCAGAGTAGATTATGTAGCACTGGGCGGAAGGATCAAGGAATTTGAAGTGCAAGTGGTGTTCTTGTCTATCCTTCTAGTTGAAGGAAAAGGGATTATTGAATTGAGGAAGTAAATGCGTGGTTGGCAGGTGGTGTCAGAGAGAGGGCTTTGGTTTTTTCAACCATGGGACTCTGTTCCGGGGACAAAGATTGTTAGGAAGAGATGGGATCCACCTAACAAAGAGAGGAAAGAGCATCTTCG
>CM057845.1:59603752-59616401 GCA_030068395.1 Apalone spinifera
TTTGCATAGCTCTGGCGCAAAAGCGCGCCAGTCTAGACGTAGCCAATATGTTTATCTTTATATGCTGATAAATGGTAAAGAAAAGTCCTACTGTGTAACATCAAAAACAAACAATTTGTTAGGAGCAGAAGTGATTTGTCTTTTCTCTTCCAGTTTAGGGAGATTGAAATACCTGTGTTTCCCAAACTTTTTTGTAATATTTATCATAGTTTTATGTAGTTAATGCAAATTAGATGCAGTTGTTCTTATGCTAATAATTTTCACAGGTTCTCATCAATAATATTGTTCATACAGTACTAACTGCCTTTCTGGTTTTATGGGTTGAATAATTGGAATGGATTGATCAGTTGAGTTTACTGGAGGGGTTGTAATTTTCTAATTTAGGAAGCAAGTGACATTTTTCTTCACTTATGGCAAAATTAGTAAATTCTTATGAGCATGAAGGCCCCAATTCAGGAAAGTTCTTAATCATATATTTATGTCTATCTCTAGTCAAGGCAACATTTACGCATCTGTTCAGCTTTAATCCCTTCAGTACCGTGGAAGTCAGTGGGTCTTAAACATGTGATTACAGTTAAGAATATGCTTAAACAGTGTCCTGACCTAGGACCCACAGGTAAAATTTTTAGAGGGAGTTAGGTGCCTAAAGTTGCAGAGGTGTCTATTGGGATTTTCAAAGTGCTCAACCAGGTTAGATACCAAACTCCCATTGAAATCAGTAGAATTTAAGCACTTAAATACCTTTACAAATCTAGATTTACATGTCTAACCTTCTTAGGCATTTTTTAAAAGCCTACTCATTACCAATCTGTATCTTTAGGCACCTAGATACCTTTTAATACCTGGCTCTTAGTGACTATGGGAAACCAGAGAAAAAGTAAAATTTTGCTAGTTTCCCCTGTGTATGCTATTTTTATACAGTTCTGCTTTACTGCTAACGTGACATTTAAAATACGTAACAGTAAGTGTCTTTGATCCAAACTTATTTAAAAAACATGAAAATCTGTGGAAATGGAGCTCTCAAGTGAAAATGGTACTGATTGGTGCTGCTGAAGTGCTTGTCTGCAGGTTCACTATGAATATCTGTGTACATATCTATTTTCACAGTGCTATTTCTTTACCATCGAATTTGGCCTTTGCAAGCAAGAGGGACAACTACGTGCTTATGGAGCAGGACTCCTGTCTTCTATTGGAGAATTAAAGGTATGTGAGTGGATATACTCTTCAGGCTAATATAAGTTACTTACAATAATGGAAATTATTAATGAAGTGTGAATATTTTTATTTAAACAACTGTCAGGTTTTTCAAATTGAAGGATTAGTCCCCAAATTGAACAGATATATCACAAAACAAAAATCTCGGGGCGAGGCTGGATCATAAAATCACAGGGTTGGAAGAGACCTCAGGAGGTCATTGAGTCCAAACCCCTGCCCAAAGCAGGACCAACCCCAACTAAATCATCCCAGCCAGAGCTTTGTCAATATGGGAATTAAAACCTTTTAGGAATGAAGATTCCTCCCCCTCCCATTCCAGTGCTTCACCACCCTCTGAGGGTAATAGTTTTTCCTAATACCCAACCTAGACCTTCCCCACTATAACTTGAGACCATTGCTTCTTGTTCTGCCATCTGTCACTACTGAGAACAGCCTCTCTCCATCCTCTTTGGAATCTCCCTTTAGGAAGTTGAAGGCTGCATTCAAATTCCCCCTCCCTCCTCTCTGCAGACTAAATAAGCCCAAATCCCTCAGCCTCTCCTTGTAGGTTATGAACTCCAGCCCCATAATCATTTTGGTTGCCCTCCGCTGGACCCTCTCCAATGCATCCACATCCTTTCTATAGTGGGGAAGGGGGACGGCTCAGAACTGAACGCAGTACTCCAGATGTGGACTCACCAGTGCTGAATAAAGGGGAATAACAACTTCTCTAGGTCTGCTGGAAATGCTCCTCCTAATGCACCCTAATATGCCATTAATCTTCTTGTCTACCAGGGCACACTGTTGACTCATATCCAGCTTCTCATTCACTGTAATCCCCAGGTCCTTTTTGCTGAACTGCTACTTAGCCAGTCGGTTTCCAACCTGTAACAATGCTTGGGATTCTTCCATCCCAAGTGCAGGACTCTGCACTTGTCCTTGTTGAACCTCATCAGATTTCTTTTCGCCCAATCCTTGTCTAGGTCACTCTGGACCCTATCTCTGCCCTCTAACGTATTTATCTCTCCCCATCTTAGTGTCATCTGCAAACTTACTGAGGGTACAATCCATCCCCTCATCCAGGTCAGTAATAAATATATTGAACAAAACCAGCCCTAGAACCGATCCTTGGGGCACTCCACTTGAAACTGATCGCCAACCAGACATTGAGCCATTGATCGCTACCCGTTGGGCCTGACAATCTAGCCAGCTTTCCAGCCACCTTCCAGTCCATTTATCCACTCCATACTTCCTTAACTTGTTGGCAAAAATATTCTGGGAGATTGTATCAAAACCTTGCTAAAGTCAAGGTATATCACATCCACTGACTTCCCCATGTCCAAGAGGCAGTTTCCTCATCATAGAAGCTAATCAGATTGGTCAGGAATGACTTGCCCTTGGTGAATCCATGTTGACTATTCTTAATATATAAACTCTTAACCCTTTTCAAAACAACACTAAAAATGATGTATGTGCAAATAAATGACATCTATTGATCAGTTTCAAAGGTTAGTCTGCATGCCATAATAATTTTTGCCATAAATCAAATGCTTTTCATATTATACTACATATGTAACAATATTCATATCCCTTTAGCAATAATAGAGGGGGACTAATTTGCAGCATAAGTTGAGTCACTAAGATTTGGCTTCTGTTATGTGACTTGACGGCACTCATTCAGCTATAGAACATGTAAATGCAAATTATTGTACAATTAATACACTGCCTTCTCTGTGTCTTATTATGCAATTCCTTTACTTCCAGCTGATTGGATTTGTTCACTGCTCAACCCATTAGGCCATCTTATGTCACCATATATTATTTCAGGGTTATGTTTTTAATGTTATGTCAATGAATGTTTATCAACTTGATTTATTAATGAACTTGATATATGAGAAAAAATGGGGACAATTTCCTCTTTGAATTATTAAACTGTAAAAGTATTACATAAAATAAGTGCAGAAGTACAGCTTTGCAATGATATCTTTCAACAGATAAGAATGAGTGGATACAATTTTCAAAAGTGCTTCAGGGCCAGATTTTCAAACACATTTAGATTTACAGAATCAGAGAAATGTAGGGCAGGAAGGAACCTAAAGGAATCATCAAGTCCAGCCTCTGCGCTGAAGCAGGGCCAAGTAAATGTAGATCATCACTAACAGGTGTTAAAAACCTCCAATGATGGAGATACCATAATCTACCTTGGAAGATTATTTCAGAGCTTAACTGCCCTTACAAGGAACATTTTCCCTAACATCTAAATCTCCCTTGCTGCAGATAAAGCTCGCTACTTCTTCTTCTAGCTTGATTGGACATGAAGAACAATAGCTCATAGTGATCTTTATAACACTCCTTCACTTACTTGAAAACTGTTATTAGTCAGCTTTTTTAAGACTACCCATGCCCATTTTCTGTAACTTTTCATTATAGATCAGGTTGGCTAAGCCTTTCACCTATTTTTGTTGCTGGACTCCGTCAGATTTGCCCACATCTTTCCTTAAGTGTGGAGCCCAGAATGGGACATAGGCATGCCAGCTGAGGCCTCACCTATGTCGAGTAGGGTGGGACAACACCTCCTACGCAGTGGTACAAATAAAGAAAATTTCTTATCGATAGAGGACAAGGAGGGCACAACAACTGGAGGGGGAGACACATGACCTCCCCATATGTCCCCCAAGTGACTCAGCCCCTCCCCCAGCTTGGGACCCACATGCTCTTTCCCTCCTCTCCCGGTCCCACTTTACCGGGGAGGGGCTTCTGGCAGTTCTGCTCCTTTCCATGCTGCCCCTCCACAGAGCTGCTGCGCCTGTGCACAGAGCTGAGGGTGGCGCGGGAGAAAGGAAAGGAACAGAACATCAGCAGCTACTATTCCTGATATCGTAGTGCTCCCATCCCTGCCCCTCCCCCATCACTCCCTGACCCCAGCCTGTACACAGAGAAGTGGCAGCCAGTGGAGGGGCTGTGGATGGCCAGAAGGGAGACTTTCTGGTATGTCATACCGGCTAAGAATAACTTGCTGGTACAGCATATGGGACCGGCCATACTCCTGTTACATATGGACATGCCCCTGCTAATACACTGTAGAATGGTATTAGCCTGTTTTGCAGTTGTATCACATTGTTGACTCATATACAATTTGTGATCCACTATAATTTCCAGATCGTTATGACAGTACTATAATTTATTCAGTTATTGCCCATTTTGCTGTCATGCATTTGATTTTTCATTCCTAAGTAAGTACTTTGCACTTGTCTTCATTGTATTTCTTTTTGCTGATTTCAGAGTAATTCTCCAGCTTGTCAGACTCATTTTGGGTTCTCATACTGTTCTCCAAAGTACTTGCAACCCCTCCCAGCTTGATGTCATCTGCAAATTTTATGCCATCCACTCCATTATCCAAGTCATTAATGAAAATATTGAATAGTATTGGCCCCGGGACTGAGCCCTGCAGGACCCTGCTAGATATGCCCTCCCACTTTGATAGCAAACCATTGATAACTACACTCAGAGTATGGTCTTTCAACCAGTTTTGAACCCATATTATAGTAATTTCCTCTAGACTTCATTTCCCTAGTTTGCTTATGAGAATGTTATGTAGGACTGTGTCAAAATCCTTACTAAAATCAAGATATATCACATTAACTGCTTCTTCCCATCTTCTAGGCCAGTTCCCTTTTCGGTGAAGGAAATTAAGTTGGTCTGCCATTATTTGTTCTTGACAAATCTGATCACCATTCTTTACAACACTATTCTTTTCGAGGTGCTTACAAATTGATTTAGGTATTTAAAGATACATCTATGCACATTCCTAGTGGGATTTGCAGAATAGCGTAGAAGAGAAACTGAACACTGAATTTGCTGGATAATAGTTTGGCATGTATTCAAATTCAACCAAACCTCATTTCCTCTTTTTCTGTCTTAAGTGGTTCTTTTCTGGAAAATTGGCTAATGGTTTCAGCAATGAGACTCTAAGAATCAGAAGAGTCTAGTACAAAGCAGCTTTGTTTCCTCAATTATTTTTTTTCAATATTTAGAAGTCTGAATATCAGACGCAACAAAACGCAGAAGAAAACGTGTACTAAATGTGCAAAAATGCATTAAGCAGAAAAAACAGAAAACGCACACACACGCAGAGAAGAAATAAGAGGATTAAAAACTAAAACCAGTGTGTGAAAAGAACCAAAGTGTAAGTAGTTATAAAATATTCGTCCCTAATATAAAGTCAGGTTAACTCTAGATAAGGGCATTACAAAATATACATTTGAGGGTCAAAAATCAGACTGAATACACAATTCAGTAAATATAGTATTTCTACAAAGTAGAAAAAAGTCTGAAAAAGGCATCTCACAGGTGTTTAAAATATTTTGTCAGTTCATTTCCTATGATATTCTTGAGGCCTTTCATGAAGGGTCTGATTCAAAGAACTCTGATGTCAATGGGAGTCTTCCCATAGACTTAATTGAGCTCTCTGTCACGTCTACTGTGCCACATTGGTATATCTAATAAAGGAGCAGATTTCCAGTTCTGTATGATACCTTTTTCAATCAAAGATGTTCATGATAAAACATCTGGTTATGCATAGATAATACTAGTATGTCCCTGATTATAACCTAAAAACTAAGAGCAGTGAGTTCAACTATAAGGCTGTGGGTGGAGAGAATGGTTAAAACAAAACTGGCTGCCCAGTATACATTTTACTGCCTCTTATCACTGAAGCATTTTTCTATTTTATATACAGTCTAAACTGTATATAAAACTCGGTTGAGGTTATAAAAATGCTCTGGGAACATCAGCACACAATTTGTAAATGTTCCATTTGCAGATCAGCAGAAAAACATTTAGGAGCATGTTTTCCCCTGACTCTCTCATGTTCTCCCACAGAATAACAAGACAATAAAATCAATGTAGGGATGCGGACAATTCCTTCTCACCCATGGTCTCATTCTGGCCCACAGAGATTACAGCGTTTATAACCCATCTCATGTTTCTTCACTTGCTTTCAGAAGGGTTTTGGCTGTGTTTTTGTAAACCTTAACAAGTTAGTGTTAAATGATTACATTCCAGTCTTTACACTCAAATAAGCAAGTGTAGAACAAAACACTTGTTTAATGTGGCAACGGTAGTTTGTCTCTTCCTCCCTTTGCTGGAAATGCAGAGGAGGTATTATGCTTGCTTCCAGCAGAAAGGAGCATATCATATCCTCTTGAGCAGCCCCCCATTGTCAAATACTGCTACATTTCAGGTAAGGTCAATGGGAATGAAAATTCCCATTGACCTTACTAGAGCAACAGTAAGGTATCTGCAAGGATTGAACTCAGAACCCGTTGCTCCAAAAAACTACCAACTCTCCCTGCTTGAGCTAATGGAAAATTCCCATTGACCTTACTAGAGCAACAGTATAGTCCCTGTGTGAAGTAGCTGCTACCACAAGTCCTTGAGATGGTATAGCATTCCATTCAACTGAAGGCTGTGATACACCAACACATTGGTGGGGAGCAGCCAACTGCTCATGTTGTGTTTTTTTTAATTGCTTACATAAATACCTAATGTTAATTAAAAAAAACAGGATATGATGTTCTGATTATGCCTCCAAATACAATGGTCTAGACCCCGCAGTTTCACAGCTTTTCTGCTCTGAAATTCTGCACTCCCTGCAGCATGCTCTGCAGAGCATTCCCTAAGCACAAGAGCAAACAGAACGTTCCTTATAGAGCGAGCTGACTGACTTTCTCAGTGCTGGGGTTTACCTGAAAAATGAACACGACATCCCACAACCTTACTGATGTTTCTGTTGTCTCATTTTGCTTTAACACAGCATAAGGAGGGGCTAAGCAGGTATGGCTGTGAGCTCTCTATCGAGCCCCGCCATTGCCAATTTCAGAATTTGCATATTCCATTGTTCACAGTGCATCTCACGGGTACATGGCTTCACAATTAAAAAAACATAGGGACAGATCCACAGAAGGACTTTGGTGGCTAACTGCCATTGTCAGTGTTAAACTCCCATGCTTAGGAACACTAAGATCCTCAAAACCCTAACTCAGCCGCTGCCTTAACCCTGCAAGTACTAAAGGCCCTAGATGAGTACCACTGTAAGTTTACCCAAAGCACTCAAGTTTGGCATTGCCACAGCTGCCTCAGTCTTAACCTTGCCCAGCAGCTTAGTGCCTTTCACACATTTAAACCCCAAAACAGGTGTTGTCCTACATAGCTTGCCAGTAAGACACAATATAATAGGTGTGTTCTGAGCCTGCCTAACCTCACACAAAATGTTGGGGTGGAGAAGGATAAGAGAGCATCCTCCTTTATAACAATTATCCCAGGGATTAGAGCCATCACCTGGGATGTGGGAGACCACCTTTCAATTCCCCCTTCTGCCTGCCAAGGAGAAGGATTTTGAACTAGGGATGTGAACAAGTTGTGGACTAGACGATTAACCACTAAGCCTAAGCTTATTGGTTAATCTACTCAACTACTCACATCCCACCCCGCCCCCCTTGCTGTCTCTGAGTCAGTGCAAAAGCCACTGATACAGAGGCAGCAATGTGAGGTGGCAGGGGGCTCCCTAGGAGTGGGGCTGGGTTGCACTGACTGCTGGCCCCACCCCCGAGGACTATAGAATAGTTGACTAACTGCTAAGAATTCATGTGGTTAGTCAACTATTCTATTATCTGCGATCTAACATCCCTAGTTTGAACATGGGTTTCCCATCTCTCAGGTAAGTGCCGTAACTACTGGATTAGAGAGTCAGTCTCGTTTGCTCTCTGGCCCATTGCATACAGAAATATAGAGTGACTCAGCTTCACCAGGAAAGACTGAGAAAGATCCACACTAGACTCTTCCACAGCTCTCACCTGCAAGTGGGTGGCTTCTCTTCAAATCCCAAGTCTCTGTCGCCTGAACCTGAGCCACCTGGGCAAGTGCCTTAACCCCTGGGCTGTAGGCTGTCACTACTATTCTGTATGTAGTTAGGCATGTCCTGCTGCAGAAAAATAGCTTAGGTGCCTGATTCTAGGGGAGAGTTTAGGGCTGTGACTCCCAACTGGAAATAGATGCCTCCCTCAAGTGACACCAAACTCCCTGAGAAGGGCAGGGCTTAGGACCCTCCCCACTCTTTGGCATCTACATGTGCTATTGGCTAACTTAGGCAGCTTCCCCACCTAATGGGTTGGCTTTTGTGGATTCCATTCTTAGGCACCCCTCTCTCCTCATTGCTTGTATAAGAAGCGTAGACACCTAACTCATGGATTGTGGATTCCATTGGCTGGTGAAGTACCTAAAAGTTAGGCAGTGCAACACTGAACAATGAAATGTCTAAAGTCCCTTTACGATTTAGTCCTAGACAATCATGGCACCGGGGCCCAACAGAATATGACCTACCGATACAATTGCTAATGCCACTTTAAAGGTTGTGAGTATCCAGTGGGATCTGCAAGGGAGGCATAGCTTGCAAGGTACAGGAAGGGTTCAGAATATTCAAGGGATGGCAAGTGGTGTTGGATTGCAGTTATTGTTTAAAATGGGTGCTAGTTAAGGCAGGCCAGTTTGGTTAATGTCATTTTTATCAATACTAGCATTACCCGTCCCATTGTGACAGTAGATGTACATGTTGCCTCCTCCCTCCCCCCTGCTCCTGAGGGCGGAGAGGTTTGGGCCATGCAGCCTCTTCCCTCCCCGCAGCTCCTAGGGCTGAGGGGGAGGGCAGTTGGGGTTGTGTGTCCTCTTCTCTCCCCGCTGCTCAGGGGATGCTGGGGCACGTGCACGCTCTTCCCTAACCTGGGAGGGGCTCAGTTGAGGGGTCAGGGCTGTAGGTGGGGCTGGGGCCTGCCTCCCCCTAGAATCTTCTCAAGTCTTCTCAAATATTCTCTGTGACAGACAGCATGACTGATGCCTCTCCTTTTACAATAGTATAGATAAGTTGTATTTAAATTTATGGCTATCCATAAATAGACATGTACATATTTTACCTGAATAATTGAAATTGCATGTGCCTAATATTGTGCTACTCAGAAGAGTCTGTTTAAAAAAAGAGAAAGGAACCTTTGTACTCAGTAGACCTGTTCCCTGTGTGTAATTTATTTGTGTAAGGTTTTTGTACACTTTTCAGTGCAGATGGATCAAGGACTTGCACTACTGAAAACAAATGCACTTGCCTTCAGTTCTAGGACCTCAAAGTAGAGCATCCAGGATAAATGTACTAGACCGTAGTCCTTTAAGGTATAAGACAGATACAAGAGCTAGTATGTTCCTCCTCTTGAGATGTTTTTAGCAGGTTTTATGTCCCTCTGGGGGGGTCTCACATTTTATTTTTTATATAACTTTATATTCTGTTTTTAAAAAATTTGTAAGCTGCCTCGAATATTTTAAATACAGAGGTGGGTAAAAATATGTTAAATAAATAAATAAACAAATATATAAATAAATAGTAGAGATAGATGAGCTGCCTCAAAATTTTGCAATAGCTAGTTCCCAGCATTGAAATCCAGAGTCTTTGTTCCTAGTGGCCATGTGCCAATCATGTGAGGAGGAACACTGCTCTAATAGCTATTCTTCAAGTAATCAATCACATTTGTTTTCCTTGTCTTTCTAATGTCTGTTGGTACATAAATACGCCTGTTTCTTCTTGTTTCCATGCAATATTTATTTGCATTTTTGCTCAAGTTTACTTACTAGAAAGGTAATACTAGAAAGGTATTTCACCAGAGCACACTAAGAGCTTGTCTTCACTACTGGGTGGATCAAAGCTCTGGCAATCAATCCACTGGAGGTTAATTTAGTGGATCTTCACCAGACCTGCTAAATTGACCACTAAACACACTCCCATTGATTCTGGTACTCCACTGGAATGAGACACACAGGATAAGTCAATGGGAAAGTTTCTCGCGTCAACCCAACACGGTGTAGACACCACAGGTAGTCAGCATAAGGTACATTGACCCCAGATATGTTTGTTATTCACATAGCTGGAGTTGGGTAATTTAGGCTGACTTTAACCCATAGTACAGGCCTGCTTGAAGTGAGCATTCTGTAATGGTCCTTAAATATATAACTCGTCTTAAACTCATTGTAATGAAAATGGCATGAGCATAATGGCATGAAAGTGGATGACACAGATTATGTGAATGGTTTAGTCAGAGTCTATTTACCTGCAAAGGTAATTATTAGTTTTACAATTTGAGAGAGATTTTTGGGATATAGATGATGTAGTTGTATAAATAATTTTTCTGGAATACATATTTTATTATTTTCCTATTTTCCAGCTGAAGATTGATGTTTCTATACCTATAGGGTAGATATATATCTGAACTGTCCTTGATTATTTAAAGTAATAACTTTGGGCAGAAAAAAAGAAATAGATCTTTCATCATGAACAGGATAATTCAATTGTATGTGAAACATGAGAGATTGACTAGGAGTGTACAAATAACAGTGATATAAAAGCTGGGTGTATTCAGAAAACATTCTGGTTCTCATAACACACAGTTTAACGAATTGTGTGATGTATTTTGCAGCATGCTTTGTCTGACAAGGCCACTGTAAGAATATTTGATCCAAAGACTACTTGTTTGCAAGAATGCCTTATTACCACTTTTCAGGAAGCTTACTTTGTCTCAGAAAGTTTTGAAGAAGCCAAAGAAAAAATGAGGTAAATTCTTTCCATTGAGTCTTAAAAATGAAATCTTATTTTCCCTTCTCTGGATATGACAGAAATAGGTGTTAATTTTCTTTTTCTTTCAGGGACTTTGCAAAATCAATCAATCGTCCCTTTTCAGTGTATTTCAACCCATACACGCAAAGCATTGAAATTCTGAAAGACACCAGAAGTATAGAAAATGTTGTCCAGGACCTTCGGAGTGATCTGAACACGGTGTGTGATGCTTTAAGCAAAATGAACAGATATTTGGGAATTTGATGGCTGTGGCACTGCAGCTTTGCTGTTCACTGCTCCTTCTATGGCTATGCTAGCAACATCATGTGGTCCAGTTTCTTAGAGCCATCCATCTTCCCTCTGCAGCTTGCTCAGTGACTTGCATCATTGTGTAGCTCTAATTGTAACTTGTGGATGAAACAAGGCAATGCTAATTTGCAAACTCAGCAAGAAATATGGTGGCCTACAAACAGCAATTCCATAAGAGAATATCATGTAAAATACGCTATTAAAAGCTTACCTGGCAATTATTTTGTTTATTTAAAGAGACTGTTCACGTAAAAGCTACATATAAGAAATGGCTCATGATTTCATTATGATTCTAAACATACATATTGTTTCTTTACAACCTCTTGTCCTTGTTAGATTCTGAAAAAAAAATTGCTAACTTTTCCCTTGTATGGATCCATATTTCTATGTATACTGGAAAGAACAACTTTTCCTTTTATGACTCTGCAATTGAATTGTCTCCTGTGATTGAACAGTAGAATGTATATAATATTGAGAAGAAAGGGAAGAATATACATTATTGTTAAAAGGGCTTCTGAGTTGTAAACTATAGATATTTAATGGAAAAATATTTCAAATTAGCTGAATAATTGCAAAAAATGTACAACTCTTAACAATTCAAATAGGAAGATATTTTAACTTAATACCTGCCACTACTTATGAGTGCCACAGAAATTCTTCCCTTGAAAAGAGGTTTTAATAGTAAGGCTCCTGATGTCATTCCATGTGGTCAAGTGTCAATGTAAAACCCTCTATGATTATGTGCCTTCCTCATTCCCATATTCAGAAATATTTTCAGAGAGATTTCATATTTCTATGATTCTTGTTATCAAGTGGCACTCATTTTATGTGGAAATTACTAGCAACATTTAGAACATCTGCAAAGCTATTTCAGACATGTATTGAAACCACTTTCAGCTGAAATATCTGCAGATGCTCAAAATGTTGCTAGCAATTTCAACATAAAATGAGTGCCACTTGAAAACACAGCCTCATAGAAATGCAGGGCTGGAAGGGATCTTGTGAAAGGTCATCAAGTCCAGCCCTCTGCAGTGAGGCAGGACCAAATATATCTAGACCAGGTTTTTCTCTAACCTGTTCTTAAATATTTCAATGATGGAGATTCTACAACCTACCTTGAAAGACTATTTCAGTGTTTAACTAGCCCTATAACGAAAATGTTTTCCTAATAGCTAACCTAAATGTCCCTTGTGCAGGATAAGTCAAGTATTTTTTGTCCTACCTTCAGTGAAAATTGATCATTGTCCTCTTTATAACGGCCCTTAATAAAATGGAAGAATAACAGATTCCCATTTCAGTCATCTTTGCTCAAGATTAAACATACCAATTTGTTTTTACCTTTCCTCAGAAATCAGGTTTTCTAAACTCAGTCATTTTTGTTGCTCACCTTTGAATTTTCTGCAGTTGATACCCATCCTTTTAAAAACACTGCACCCAAAACCATAGGGTATGTCTACGCTAGCCCCCTAGTTCGAACTAGGGAGGCTAATGTAGGCA